>JAWPHD010000535.1:0-443001 GCA_037043455.1 Cyrtodaria siliqua | reverse complement strand
CTTACCTGTTTATCTTTAGCTGTGGTGATTTTGAAGGATAGACTTGCCACTATGATCGGTATCTTACAAAAATCGGCGTGTTTAGAAATCTAATGACAACAATTATTGAATAATTACTGAAAAGGGGATCCCTTGGAAGCACAAAAGGTGATCCCATGGAAGCAACAAACACAAACAAGAGATAAAAGGAGGAGACACGGTTTTATGCAGTCTGTTCATAAGAGGTTATGCAAAGTGTAACACCTGTCACGCCTCCTAGCACCAGCTTAAGCGATATTCTACTTTAAAGTCACAACGATTGGTTTTCATGATCCCAAAGGACAAGTAAGTAATAACAATACTGATTTGTAGTCGAGGCAACATTTTACGGTCGCCACACATCACTAAACAAACGCTTATATACTGAAAAGGGGATCCATTGGAAGCTACAAACGCAAACAAGAGATACAAATATCTTAGGATGACGTCAGTTTGTAAATAAACATGCTCAACGTTAGTAGTTGACGATTTCAATGCTCAGAATGTAAATGATATGAAATAAACAAATCAATCACGGGTTGGCAACACTCGGTATAACTGTTTTAGTCGGAACCCCGGCAGAGTCTCGGTTTCAATCAAAAAATTATACCTCGTGTTGGAATTCCCGATCTTTGCCGTATAACCATGACAGATTCTATTAATCTGACACTGATAAAGGTCAAGATTTGGAGGGTGTGTAGGTTTATCTGAAACATCTTAGTGTCAAGAAGAGTTAGGATAAATATAGTTTTATACGCAAAATTTTGTATCTCCTTTTAGTTAGTACAATTATTCCCACCTTAACCTCACATACTGGGTTACTCAGTATTGCTGAAAGGTTAATGCAAATTTAGGATCCATCTCTATGAACTTCCATTCTTTTCCTCCACAATATTAATAATCTACCACATAGCATTACCAAAGAGAAATTGATTTTGATACAGAAGGAATTTGCCTTATCTTTTCTTATATATTTCACATTTATTAGATACGGCAACGCAGTTAACCACCACCTTGTTGGTATTTATTGTGCATTATTATTGTGGGTACTTATTTGAGAAAGGCCGATGCTAATGTTGTTAGAACCTGCGGTAAGAACTCACTTATTGTGTACCACATATCGTCGAAAATTTGCTTTTTTTCTGTTATGAAAGCTATTTTATGTTGAGAGAGTCACTTGCTTGCAAGAAATACGAGAGGTGCTCCACTCATATTTGAACACAATAAAAACGCTGTAAACTGACCCCGTAATATCATTTTACTGTAACAAATGTTCTATATGTGATCCATGACAATTGTATATGAGTCTACAACGTTTTGGCCATGATTGCAAAGTCTTATTTATAGTTTGTTGGTCAAGATTTCGCCATTCCTTCTTTAATGCGATTTTAAGCCCCCTTAAGGAGTTTATTGTTCGCTTCTGTAGGCGACGTTTCAAGATTCCCCAAATACCAAAATCCATCGGGGTGGCATCAGGGGACTTAGGCATCCACTCATCAGGTGTAATGAAGTTCACCTTTCTGTCCTTCAAGAATTGCAGGGTCTGTTTAGAGGTATGGCTGGACGCACTGTCCTGATGGAAAACCATAGCATTTGAACCTTCTGGAAAAAGTCTTGGAACATCTTTGTTCAGAAATGGCTTCAGGACGTTGTTAATATAGTACTTACTATTAACTTTTGTGCCTTTCTCGATAATTCGAATTTTAGTTTTGCCTTTGGACGACACTCCAGCCCAAGCCATGAAACCGCGGGCAATCGCATCATGCTTAACAAACTTCAACTTGTCACTGCATTGTTCACCTTTTCTGATGTAACAAACCCGTCTGCGACCATAGCTACCACCTATGTAAAACATTGCCTCGTCAGAGGTTACAAAGTTCTTCCATCTTCATGCACGTAACTTCAGATACAGCTTCCAAGATCTGGCGTGTCTTTTCTTAATCTGTGCCATGTTCAGCTGGTGTACTTTGCACTTTTTTCGCAGTCTGGCTTCCAAAGTTCTGGTAATAATGCGAAAAACAGTTCCTTTAGAGATGCCTAACTTAGATGCCATCTCTCTATGTGTTGTTGGATTGACTTTCGAAATCATGCGTGCGATTTTTCGAACGACGTCGGGGGTAGCAACTGTAGGACGTTTTCCAAACTTTGGCACAGGTTCACCAGAATTGGACATTTTGCGTTGTAATCCAACATTATCACGAATATTCTTTATAGAGCCCAAAGAAATCGTATATCCCATAGATTTTAATGCCTTTTGAATACTTCTGTAGGAATGTTTAGTCCTCAAAAGCCCAAGAACTATACCCTCTACTTTATCACATATTTTACGGCGTACCATCTTGATATAAAGTGACCGAAATACATGTATATTACAGTATTGGTAATATACTAGCCCATGCAATGCAAACATTTCGAAAATCTCGTGCAGTTTCGTGACAGTCATGATATCTATAGTGTTCAAATATAAGTGGGGCGCCTCTCGTACATTATTGATGCGTTTAATAATACATCTCAGTATCTAGATAACATACTTAATTTTGATAGTCCGTTCTTTGCTCATATGGTCACTAATATTGATTTTGTTTTTGGTTTCTGGGTGAAAATATCTTTTGAGTTTGCAAATGATTTCGGTATTTTTTACTGCAATATCAAAATCAGTGTCATTATATCTCAACTCTAAGTGTAAAATAAAGGCGTTTTATTGTTATTCCTGACACTGTTACACATTAATTGAAAGATATAAGCTATCTTTCACACATATTGCAATGCTTGACTCCTCCGCATTTACAATAAACATGTTTACAATAAGCACAGCTAGTGCTTTGACATTTTGACTGTCAATGTAATAACTCTTATGTGTCTTTGTCACGTTTTCCGTAATCAGTCTCTCGGAAATTAATACAAGTTTGTCAAATGTGTTCGTCTGCCTGGAGTCCTTTCATCCTTCTCGTTGCCATTTGATGTGTTTGGAATAAAAGCAAAATAAAAAGTCCCACTATGCCTAGCCCACTTTCTCTTTTTGATACCAGCATGTATATATTCCACTGTTTCAAGGAAGTTTCATCTGTCAATTCACATAGGCTCCAAGTATACAATTGTTACAAATAAAGACAGTTTATTAATTTGACCCTAGGACGCTTCTCACAAACAATATACTACTCCGCGGCACTTTACAGAGTTGTTCACAACCAAACACAAAAGCAGCCTTATTTCCAAGACTTCAAAAGGTGAGTCATTAAATTTAGTATTTTCAATTGTTAATTAACTGAAACATGTGATGGAGAGGAGTTTTAGCCGACGAATTTACATATATGTCAGGACATCTGACTTTCCTTTTGCTTGATAAAAACAAGAACCATAGTCCATCAAAATTCGAAGTTACAATGACACCTCAGAGGCAAGGTATGTAACATCACAAACATAAAACAGTTGACAATAGAGCTACCGCCTTGGAATGGTCAGTGGCAAACAATACCTCTTAGGGTGATGTTCCT
This sequence comes from Cyrtodaria siliqua, assembly GCA_037043455.1. Taxonomy (NCBI): domain Eukaryota; kingdom Metazoa; phylum Mollusca; class Bivalvia; order Adapedonta; family Hiatellidae; genus Cyrtodaria; species Cyrtodaria siliqua. The sequence continues at coordinate 439,489 of JAWPHD010000535.1, read as the reverse complement.
CACTATTACATATTGTCACCCCAATAAATTGGACAGGGTAAAGTAAATAAAAGCATCCCTGCCAGACTATATTCTCTAACAAAGTAAGCAGTATTAATAGGCGAAAGAGATAAACACAAATATGATCATGTATATATGAATATACAAAATCAAAAACCGAAAAGGTCATAAAGCATTCATCCAATGACATTACAGCGGCCGGAGCAGCAAGCGAATTAACCATTAGTAGCACGACAAGCAAATATTAAAAACAAACGCCAAACGTTACCCTCCCGTTCAGGATTTAGTTAGAAGTCATCATAACAATATGAGGGATCGTTGCACTAAAAGAAAAGCATAGATGATAACTGTAAATGAATCAACCGTTGATAGACTTCCTAACCAGTTTAATTAAGATTGTATGTTGGACTTTTATACCTACCTTTAAGTGAAGTAATGGACCAGGAAGTGACTGCACGTGTCACTTTATAGATTGTTTAAACAGAGTATATAAATTAGCGATGGACATACAAGTGATTTACGTTTGAAGAAGCCAAAGTTCGTGGAAAAAATGCTTTAATTTGATAAGCCAGAGTTGGGAAAGAAATACTTTAATGTTAAGAAGACAGAGTTGGGACAGAAATGATTTAATATTGGGATGATAGAGTTGCAAAAGAAATGCTTTAATGTTTCGGAGCCAGTGTTGGGAATACACAGCTTTAATTTTGAGATGCGAGAGTTTGAAAATAAATGTTTTATTAAGTGTGTGAAGTTATACATATATCCGGAATATCCATTAAATGATGACGTCACTTCATCGGTTTTGTATTTTGTTGCACCAATACCCAAATATGGAGACATGCTTCCCGCTGTACTGTGTAACTTTTAATACAGTTGCAAAGATCCAGTGAAGTACATGCATTTGTATCAGTTATTGCTATTCAATTTCGTGACTGGAGTCGATAAATGACGCAGTTGTTAGTGACTTATTCTAAGGATTTTTGTCGTGCAGCTAAATATACCGATAATTCTGGTTTATTTTAATGTTTCTTGCTGTTGCAAAGAGATTTAGAATCTGTAACATGACTCTATTTCTTCCATTTATTGTGAAAACATCAATATGCAGAGAGTTCGGGTTTATTTAAATTACGCTTTTAAATGTTAATTGCTGTTGTTCATGAACGATGGCAACCCGATATATATTCTCTAATACTTTTGTTTTCTTACTTTAATTTCTACTGCCTTTAAAGGTTCTTAGTATTGTTTAAACAACTTTAATATATATGGTGTCTGCTTTTTAATTTAATCTCTTGACGGTTACTTGTGATACGAAGGCTTCATAACCTCTGCTCCCAACTAAATTCCATTTTGATTATTTTGTCCATTGTTCTCTCGTTCAGGGCAAAGCTTATTTCTATTTCTATTTCTTCCGTTTAATGTGCACACATACCGTGTTAGAAGAGTAAAGAAGATTGATTATTTGTAGTTTTAAATAGAATTAGTGCACGTTATTATTTTATTTGCTTGTTAAATCTGCCATACATGCAAGTATAGCGCAGAAACTCTTTAAATCATTGTCAGTTTTGGTGATCAACACTATTATCCGGGTTAGTATGCATGATATGCAAATTAAAGAATTTGAATAAGTGATGGAGTGTGTATAAGGTTGCAAAACTGGAAATATTTGTTACCAACATTAGGTAATCTATCATGTCATGCAATAAGTCTCAAACTTCTATTCCAAGCAATAAATCTAATATGATGGAAGAGTTCTAGTGTCAGTTTGTATACAGTTGCATCATGTCGTGTAAAAATGCATTCTCAAAAGGTTTAACAACCAACATTACAAATTCCTGATCTGCGTGTGACCTTAAACGTCGATTAACGCTTAGCCTGATAGCTAAGTATCACCTGAGGGAATGCATATACACGTTTGTAAAGAGCACACTAGGTATCCAGCGATCAAGAACTGTGTCGCGTATAACCTGCTTCTTGTTGTACTGTGTGTGGCATTGTTCTTTTTTTCCGGAAGAAAGATAGCACATTACATAATACCGGTCACACGGAAACTAAATACACAATAACATATAATGTCTACTAAGATGACTTTTCACTTCGGTCGCAAATGATAGTTGGCACAAATGTATTATGTTATAGTTACCCTACCATACTTAGTAGCTTACATTGTACAGGTTACTAAAAGATAATACGAGTCCATAAAGTTGAATTGATAAGTTCTCTCAGTTCACCTTTATTTACTAAAAACTGATTATTACTTTTTTATGGAGAAAGAAACATGGTAAACATGTTACTATCATAATACAACGAAACACATTTTAGTAAGATTCCTATGCAATACTTTATATATATATATATATATATATAAATATATATATATATCTGTAAGTACTCGGTGTACAAATTAAACCTTAAAAATATACATGTTTAATAAGAAAAGAAAAGCACAACCAAATGATTATAGATACAGCAAATTATCGTTTATATTAGTTGTCTACGATTGTCAACTGATTCACACGTACAAGAACATTTGTTTCTATTACAGGTTTGTTAAAAGTCAAAGAACTATTCAACTGGCATGTATCCTCCTATTTATTTACATGTGCATTTACCACATACAACAACTAATATGTAAACTTCTGTTCTATATTATAGTGTTAGTTAATAAAGTTTTTAATAGACTTACATGGAATGAAAACTGTTATGGTGGTAACAGTATATGTTTGGGCATAACTTTAGAATAGGGCAAATATTTGAAATACGATACGTAACATATTCACGATGGCCAACATACGTCATAGTCACGTAGTATGTACGCTATGGAACACGGAAAGGGGGTAAGCAATATCTGTCGACTCGATTTACTATTTGAATGATATCTCGGGTTATAATGAACCGAATTTATTTCGGTGACTTGCAGATTCCCCTACTGAGGGTTAACAATCCTCGGCATGTGTTATCTCGGGATAATTTCTAGCCAAGCTTTAGATTATATCGATTTAATTATTTTTTTCGTGGGGTATGAAACACACTATACTTTGAATTATAAACAGAAGTTACCAAATATACGATTTTCTACATTTCATATAGTTTCAAGATCAGGAATACATACCTTATCAATTCAAATGACTTTCACAATTGTTTTTCTGGCAAACTGATGTTTATTTTGATGTTTATTTTGCAAGAAAATAATCAATTGGCGTAATGCTATGGAACTCACAATATTTCTTATGCTAAGGTACACACATGAAACAGAGAGGCAATACATTCTGACTTCGGGATGTATTCATTTTGATTATTTCATACATCTGTACATAGTTGTTTCCTAATTAGAATATTTTTGAGACATTCGGTATGCAAATCACACGGAACATACTATGTTTTCAGTTAAGTATCGCAGTCAGTCAGTTTGAATTTGTTCAGTTTTGATGTGTATATTCTTTTATATCAAATCGTTGAAAGCAAAATGGATAAAATATATAATTAGACGAATTATGACGTCGCAAAACAGGTTATGTGTTTATCCTCATAATATAGTGGTCCCTAAATACTAAGCATTCCAATGACTTCATGTTATGAAAAATGCGCATTTTAAATACATAATAGGGTTTTCTGTTGCAATAAGGAAAACGGATTTATGTTTAGACAGAGAGCCGGAGCGTTTGGTCACCTGAGATTCGTCGTCTGTCTGTCTGTCGTCTGTCGTCAACGTTTAGCTTGTTTACACGACAGAGGCCACACTTAACTAAACTTGCACATATTGTATATGACCATAAGATCTTGGACGAGCTCGATATTGGGCCATATCGGACCAGTCATACCAGAGTTATGACCCCTGAATTAGCAAAACATGCAGTTTTTCATCTTGTTTAGGTATCATTGAAATAACCTATGTAACCTAAAGTATCTTTAATTCAATTATACCTAGTAGGTATAATTTAATTTAACCTATCTTTTATTGAATTATACCTAGGTACATGCAGGAACATATGAAAATCCACCAAACTACCTTAAACTGAACTATTGCTCATATAATTTGCATAAGATCAATTACACGCCAAATAATACGCAAACTGTTTTATACAACGGGTGTTTAAATTGATTTGGTATCTTACGTAGTTTTGTTTTCTTGTTGAATTGTTAGACATGTTTTCACTTGGTCTAGGGTGTGTAATTGCATTTGTTTTCTGTTATCATAGATTTAATTGTACTAGCTGATTGCTCATCTCTTAGTTATACAACGCCAAGTTAAGATATATTCAAATATGTGTACCTATCTTCAAAACATTTAACCTACCTTAATTGAATTAAAGATTGGTTTAATTCAATTATATCTAGGCAAAATTGAATTTAACCTATCTTTATTTAAGTTATACTTATGTATAATTGAATTTAACCATCCTTAATTGAATTATACCTAGGCATAATTGAAATAACATATTTAACATATCATTAATTGAATTATACCTAGGTATACTTTAATTACAGATAGGTTAAATTCGATTATACCTATGTATAATTCAATTAAAAATAGGTTACATTCAATTATATCTAGGTATAATTCAATTAAATTTCGGTTAAATATTGAATTATACCTTGGTATAATTCAATCACAGATAGGTTAAATAGGTTATTTCAATTTATACCTAGGTATAACTGAATTTAACCTATCTTTAATTCCATTAAGATATGTTAAGATATGTTAAATTATTTGAAGATAGGTACAAATATTTGAATATATATTAATATGGCGTTCCATACTTAATTGTCAGGACTATATTATTTTAACAATGTCGGTTGAGAAGTATAAACCAACTGTAATTTATTTTAAATCATATACACTTATGGTGTGCTGTTATAAATGTTTTATGTCGAACGACGTGTTTAATTATGTCTAACACATAACACACCAAATGTGTTCAATGATGAGATAAGTAGTCTGTGATGATTTGAAATGTGATTAATTGTTATTATTTGTTCTAGTTATTTCGTTTTGAAGTTTACTTGTTTCTTTTTTACTAATTAACACCAAATGTGTTCAATGATGAGATTTATATAAGTAGTATGCGATAATTTGAAATGTGATTAATTGTTTTTATTTGTTTTGATGTTTATTTGTTTACTTTTAATAAAACTCAAATTGCAGTTGTTTTTCTTTAATTATATAAATACAATAATACTACAAAGTCTCATTGTCACAAGTCACTTAAAACTGACCTATGGAACCTGAATGGTTAATGATCCAAATCCAATGAAACCCCTTACATTATATCAATACGGTCCTGTCAGGACAGTTCATGCTGTTGTAAGATCAATTACACGCCAAATAATATGCAAACTGTTTTATACAACGGGTGTTTAAATTGATTTGGTATCTTACGTAGTTTTGTTTTCTTGTTGAATTGTTATACATGTTTTTAACCATTTAGTATCAAATATAACACACGATCTATATATGCATATATATTTTTTTCGATCGAACTAAATTACACATAATAATTATTATATAACCATACATGATCATTTTGTTAATACACTCTGATCGAAATGTACTACTTCAAGATCCCGGGTGAGTTCCATCTTACATGTTTTGTTCCGTTAACTCTATCCAACACATAAAGCATATGTATGCCTAATCATCCTGTGAATTTGATGTTATTGTTCCTATGTCAAATTTACTTTTCTCTCCAATATTCTACTCATAGCTTTAATCCCATTCGATCTGTAAATAGTAGTCTGGAATCATTTCTCCTGGCGTTTTCATAACGTACTCCCAACCTTTCTCAACAGCATTTCGTTGGGAAGACATCACCGCTTCCTTCGCTTGTATTCGCCTTCGTTCTATGCTGTCAAAGTGGTGGTTACTATGAAACAATTAATAACTATTTAATATATGTACTTCATCTCAACTAAAATAACAAGTTTTAATCGATGATAATCAAACAATAAGAACAGGTTAAAAATGGAAGATGGCCACATTGTTTTCAATTGGTAAATAACAAATACAAAATCAAAATTCATTCAAACTAGAGCAAACATTGACATTTTTCTGAATCATACAAAAATACGAAGATATAAAAATCGGACAGGGAAAGTAGCATTCAATGACGATAGTCAACCAAACAACACCAAAAGCAAACACGCAAACAGACAAACGAGAAGGCAAAAGTAATACAAAATGCAGACATCACAAACACAAAAGTGTTGACAATAGGGCTTCCGCCTTGGAACGGTCAGTGGCCAAAAAGGCCACTGGGGTTTAAACCAGGTTCTAGGGTGCACCAAACCTCACATTTACCCTATTGTCATTCCAATTAAACGGGACAGTGTAAGTTATAAAGAAATCCCCGCCATGAAATATTCTCTAACCAACAAGGCAGCGTTAAAAGGCAATATAAGTAAAATACCTAGATGCTCGTGTATATATAAATGCAAAAAAACAAAAGCCTAGAAAGCCACAATGAAGGTACTCGATGACTTGGCAGAAGCCAGAGCAACAAGAGAATAAACCATTGAGGGCACGACAAGACAAGATCGAGGACAAACATCAATCGCCACCGTCCTAATGGGCTTTAGGTGGCGTCATCATAGGGTCCAGAGCCTGTCCGGTCATCGTAAAATTAAAGAGGAAAGCGTAGTGGCGAGCTGTAAAAGGGTCCACCACCAAGCATGCAGTACGTTGCAAAATGATAGGGTCATAACCTCTTTTGATAAACCTTTTAACAAGTTTAACAAAGATAGGATGAAAGTGAGCATGGCCAAGAATCTTACGAAGTTTGTAAATCACATCACCATAGAAGTCAGGTTGTGATAGTCCTTGTCGCAGAAGAGTCCTTAAATGGAAAGAAGATCAGGGTTACGATAATAAAATTTTGCAAAGGTTTTACGAAGTTTATTGTAAAGGTAGCCTTGATGGAGTAAGTTTTTAGTTATACAAAGATTACGAACATTAAAGTCCTCAACTCGAGTACAAGCTCTAGAAATAGGAATAAGAAAGCTGAATTTTATGTTCGACTTTTAAACTTATTTATATTGTTTCTAAGAAAAGTAAGTTGACGTGTGCATTGTTTTCAGTTTGTAAATTGTTACAGATAGCGTTATTTGAATATATATCAACGACGCTGTATCTTTAAAGTTCTATGCTTTACTCGCCATAGCATTTATATGATAGACTGATTTCAATAAACTATGACTCATTATCTTAGTTAAGTAATTGATATAACTTTCATACCAAAGTTCTGAAAAAAAAAAGTTTTTGAAAAACTTTAAACCGGAAACTGAATTCTCTAATGTCAACAATTCCTAAAATACTTGACTGATGTTCCGAAACTACGACTCACTTTCTTAGATCATTTCCAAACTATTGATATACATTTAGTTTTTGTTTCCTGAAAAAAACAAAAAGGAATTTTTTGCCATTTAAAAAGTATTTCCGGCATTGAAAAATAACAGTGAATATCAGCTGATATGGATCACATGTGAAATGTAAGCATTGAACATATCAGGCTTTATGTTAATCATAGACTCCATGAGTTCATGTAAAGTGTATTATACAAGTGAATAACCGGAGTAACGTTACACGCCTCAATATAAGATCTGTGTTAGAGATACTAACAACGTTATGACGAACGGTGTATGTATGGTACTGTATCGAATCAGTGTCTCCGGTGCCATTGTCACATTTAGATATGTTCGAGTACAACATACTGAATGTTTATCTCACACAATCTCCTTAACCACAAGTTGTATTAAAACAACTTATTCACACATGTCATAATTCGAATAGTTTACCTGAGCATAGCTACACTAAAGCATACATTACCAAACTACATGCTGTTATGTTTATTGTGAAATATGTTCTTATTGGTTATATATTTTGAAACATATCCGGCCTTTTCATAGTAGGTTAATTTCCTGCTGATCTGTACTTGCACTCTTAATATGTTCAGTTCAATGGATTTGATAAGAGAGCAAACTCAATTTCCTACAATATATTAAGGGTCGTCTTCGCAGTAAATAATTCTGCTTCTTCGCTGTTTCACGCACTAAAATTCACAGTACCTTTACAATTATAATAGCGCTATATAAATGTAATTATACAAAAATACAAAATCTTAGAAAATACGTATGCCAAACACGCATGTTATAACCACTGAACATCGTTTAATAGCGTGGCGTTTAAATAAAGCTCTTGACAATATGTTTCAAAGATATGAAATAAACCAACTTACACAGCTATCAAAGAATTAATCAGCGTACGTACAACAAACGTCTATAAATAGTATTCCAGTAAATAACCATCCATTTCCAACATGTGTCCACTATTGTTATTTTCCCGTTAGCACTGTTCATCAAGGCTTTTTGTCCCGATCAAATCATATTAAGTTCATAATTTCCTCTTGAAACTGAACGGAGACAAGTTGGTGTCTGGAATTAGACGATTAATTGGATTATTTTAATGAATGGATGGTCACAGTTCTTTCAATGTTGCGTTCATCTTTCCGTACATAAATAGATTATTTTACAGCTTGGATCGATAATAGGAAGATTCTTCTCAGTTCCTTAACGGGACAGCAGGCGGTCTGGAAGGGCAATTTGTGCAAATAAAAATACAGGAGAAAAGCCTCATAATGTGATCCAATTTTTCCTTAAACACATTTGTTTCTTGTACCGTGTTGAAGGTTTTGTGCTAATCGACATTTTGGCCTGTTTTATTAGGGTTTTCCTTAACTTTCCTCGCGATCTAGTATTAGACATTGTTGTCGAGTTTTTGACCTCTTTTAACCGTTCGTAAGTTTACAAATATTATTTCTTATGGATATTTGATACGATTCTATTTCGTATCTCTAATAACTACTATTTGGCCCTTATTTCGCTTTTCACAGAATGGTATTACTTTCTACATTGCATATATGAGTCTATTAAAAACACTTAAAATAAATCTTTCACATTTTCGGTTAAACACTGCGTCATCAATATAAATTCTACAAAATAAGACTTCATTTCTTAGAACCTAACCATATGTACGCCTTACACCTTTAAATCTTCAGCCGGCAACTTCGTTTCATGTTCCTTCTGTATGATCACCTGTTTTGAGGAAATACCACATAAAGTCTCCTTTCAGAAATCATTTAGTTCATTCAAAGGAGTATGATAATGGACCTTTGGAAACGGCCGAACACGACACATACAACATATTGCAGTCTCGGTTTGATTGAGACTGTCAATCACAAACACACACAGAAAAAAGAGCACATTTAAAGATGAATAAAAGGCCAAATAAGACATCACAAACACAAAAGGTTGACAATAGGGCTACCGCCTTGGAACGGTCAGTGGCAAAAAAGGACGCTGGGGGTTTATATTGTCAACCTCTTGTGTTTGAGATTTCTTTTTGCCCTTTTATTCATCTTTATATTTGCTTTTTTTTCTGTTTGTGTTTGTGATTGACAGTCGTCTTTCAATCCTGCTTTTCCTGTTCGATTTTTATATCTATATTTACTTAAACAGTTGTGTTTAATGTTACCGTATTTATGTAGTTAAGTTGCGATAACCCTGAATCAAATATAATTTTAAAAAGCGTTGCGAAAGCGCGTATGAAAAATCTATCATTAATTTATATGGTAAGTAAAACATTATGGTGGAGTTCTTATTAACATATGTAAAAAAGGTCACATTTCATAAAATATATGATCTCATTCGTGGCTTTTAAACAGAATACTGATTTAGCTGGATCTAGAGGCCATGATAGGTGTTGCATGTTCACATTACATTTTATGAATTCAGTAAAAACCAAGTCCGCTGTTATTGTCCTGGTTGTACTCGTTGCTTCCAAATGTTATTAACAATAATCTTAAGCATTCGTTTAGTGCAGTTTGGCGGCTGTAAAGCATTTTTCCACGCTACGAATCAGTAGCTTTGTTTTGTAGCCATTCTTGGGATGATCGAGCTCAGTCTGTGTGACGTTTAATTATTAGAATACCACTAGGGCGACGTGAGAGTTTTTTCTCCACATGAACAGACTCAATAAAACCGATTATGTTAATTGTTCTTGATTGTGTTCGTTGCTTTTAAAGTATCTCACTTGTCAGTATATATATGTTATACATTAAATACAACCTTGCCACACAACCTTATCAAAATAAAGCTTATTTATCGCGTTCGATAGATAATTGCAAGTGGGAAAACATGTTGGCCTATAACAATATCGGAGCCTTTCTTTACTATAGGAAATGTAAGCAATTGCCATATGTTGTAATAAAGCCTTTTAAGCGCTACTTCTCATAGGCCGCAACTTGATGGTATACTATACACTATATATATATATTTATAAAAACGGTGCATCTCTTGTCACATATTTGTTTTTATATTGCTATTAAAGAGATATTACTTGGCCAACTGTAATTGTCACCTTTAAAAGCACATTAAGCAAAATTTTCAAGTCAACAAACCGAATATAGCGGATTCTGTTTCTTCTTTAGTGGTGCAAATTTCTTAAACAGGAAGTGAAAATAGCCCTCCAAATAGCCCTCGTATTTTCAAAACGTACAAAGACTATCTCTACATTGAAAGTAAAAACTGAACCATGAAGTGTTGTTTTTTTTAATTGTTTTTCATTTTTCAAATTATTCATAACATATTCATTATGTAACATATTCATTATGTACACTTTAAAATGCACCATTCATAAAAGTAGATAATATTGACTACATATATTGTACCAGTAGTTATTATACCAATATACTATTTTATATTGTTATTATTTAACATATTGTTTTGTTATAATGTTAAAGAAGTTTTAACTCGCCAAGCAACAGCAAAATAGCACTACAAAAATTGCCTACAAATAAGCGCCGATTAATAGAAAATGTTTATTCACGGGTTCCAAAAACGCCCGCGATTGACTATGCGCAAAAATGAAGAACGAGATGGTAACTCTTAGTCGACTTTCCATCTTCGGGATACAGCCTAGCTAGGTAAAACCGTTTACATTTTGTCATTAGAATTCGGACACTCAAAATATGCAAGAAATACATATACCTCGTCGTCATTAGGCTCAGAAACGATGTAGTTATGATGTAAATTTTGACTGCTGTTGGCGGTATAGCCACTTTAAGCCAAAGAAACAAAAAGATATGTTTTTTATCTTGGCATATGCATGTTAAGTAGTTTAATGTACAATCTAACATATAATATAATATTTAAATTGAGTATAAATAAGCGGCTAAGTTTGAACAGTATTCATCTTAGATAAGTACCTCATTCAAGGGATTAACTGTAGAAAAATAGAAACCTGAGATACAATTTGGGCTCAGGACATGACAATTTAATTGGCACACTATCTACTGCAGTAAATAAGTTTGAATGATTTTTTCCCCCAAAAAAAGTGTTTTTTTATTAAACCGCAGTACAAAACAGTTTTTAAAGCATCAATGTTTCTGAAAATAAAAATTTAGAAAAAAAAATCAAAGAAGAAAGCATAATGTTCTAATGGGATGACAGCCCTTTTGTGTTTGTAATGTCGTTTGCATTTATTATTGCTTTTGCCTTCTTGTTTGTCTGTTTGCGTGTTTGTTTCTGTGTTTTGTGGTTGACCGTCCTCCTTGAATGCTACTTTCCCTGTCCGATCTTTTTATATTTCTTCTCAAAGTAATAAATTGGTGTCCATAGACTATCAAATGTGTTAGTTAAATATAAGTTTAATTTGCATACCTATTGTTTACATACATGTAGTAAATAATTATCTCTGGTTCCCTGTTCTACCAATATTAAGATAAAGACTCCAGATGGCTTCAAATATTTCTATTTTCAACTTTTATATGCTATCCATTTTTCAACTTTATATAAAGAAATTATGTGTTTTGTAAAACCATTTTACATAGGTCTTTGTTTTTGCATTTTTTGTTGGTATATAAATAGTTTGGCTTGCAGGAGTATTTTGTTTAAAACAAAATCAATATATTTGTTTCTGACCAGTTTACCAAAAATGAGATATAGGGTCCTATAGAAATCACAGCGTCCGAACGCAATGGCATTGTAGGTCCGCACTGTACTGCAAACAAGGACTTGATAATAAAATGAAAGAGACAAAAAACAACAGAAAGGGTGGTGAAGACAGGGTTATCGTCTTGAAACGGTCAGTAGGCAATAAGGCCAACTGGTTAGCTTGAATCGATTTTATATGGGCACAATCCTCGCTATTATCCTGTCTTCAGTGCCCAAATAGACAAGGCAGTGTAAACAAACAAAACTACATCCCATCAAAAGGATTTCTCTAACAATAAACAAAGAGTATAACAATGGACCTATGGAAACGGCCGAGCACGACACATACGAAATATTGCAGTCTCGGTTTGATTGAGACTGTTCATGAGCGGTAGTGAAATAAAGTCCACATCCAGAGAAACTAACTAAAGAAACATGAACAAAATAATAAACATCTCAGGATGTATCCAGAATCGTACTGAACAACTATAGTAATTGCAGCTAAAGAGAAAACCAATATATGGTACGACCAGAAAACCCCCGAGGGACGAGAGCTCATGCATCCACCTCCCTTATTTGGGGTTTCAGTAGGTACAATCATAGAGTCCCAAGAGGTAGTCCAGTCATCGCACAAGTGAAAAATGAAGCGTAATGACTGACTGTAGACGGATAAATCACTAAACATTCAGTGCGCTGTAAAACCAAAGGGTTAAATCCTTTTCTGATGAACTTCCTGGTTAAATTTGTAAAGCGTTCAGGAAACCCGTCAGACCCCTTTAACTTTCGAAGTTTATAGACCACATCTCCATAAAGCGAGGGTTGTGATATGCCTAGTCGTTAATGTGTTCTAAGGTGTGTGTTGTACGAGTCTATATTACAGTTATTTCTGATGAATATTATCAGATCTGTCCAAAATGTATTTACAACTTCACATTTCCAGAATAAGTGATTAATTGTTTCGGGTAAAATACTGCAAAAACTAAACAGGCATTGCATACAGTTTTTCGAATTGATAGTTTGGTTCCGTTATAACCTCATTTCTCCATTTTCTTAGTGATATTGTGTAAATATATTTTACATTCAAAATATCATAAATAAATCTTCAACCTTTTTCATGTTTTAGGATTAGTGCAAGGGTCAGTGGGCGCAAGGGATTAAAACTATTACTTGGTAGATGAATTAATTTCAGTTTTACTTGGTAGTTTCTAATAGCATTAATGAGACCTTCATATTCCAGGAAGTTAGACCTTATATTATAACACTCGGTATATTCTCTGTAAGAAAACATGTTTCCATTTGAGTTTAAAATATCGTAGACAAATACTATTCCACCTGCAAGCCATCTTCTATATACAACACTGGAACCTCCGATCTTAATGTTCGGATTATACCATATGTTGACTGAATGGAACTGTTGCCACGAAATTAAATTGGTTTCACTTGATCAGCAAATGTTATATATCTTGTTATAACATCCTTCCAAAATGAATTGTGTATTTTAAATAAGTTAATTTTAACATCGTCTGATCCGTAGGTAGCTAAGTTATGGAATATTGGACAAATAGGTTTTATAAGGTGGCTATATTTGTTTTGGTCTGGAAAAGTCTGCGAATCCAGGTTATGTTTAACGCTGATATGAACTTAACCCTAACCCTAAACCTAACCTTTATCCTAAAGAACTTCAGCTTAACAAAGCTAATATATATGATAATAACGCTTCTTTTCTTGATTTAGATCTCTCGATTGAAAATGGTGAAATAATTAGCAAAAGAAATCAATGACAAGAGAAATGATTTTAATTTTGACATTGTTAATTATCTCCACTTGGATGGGGATGTTCCCGAGCAACTTCTTATGGGGTGTATGTGTCTCAACTTATTCGTATTTCAAGAGCTTGTACTCGAGTTGAGGACTTTAATATTTGTAATCTTTGTATAACGAACACAATTTTATTATCATAACCCTGATCTTCTTTCCAAAATCAAAGTAATTTAAGGACTCTTCTGCAACAAGGACTATCACAACCTGACTTCTATGGTGATGTGATTTATAAACTTCGTATAATTCTTGGTCATGATCACTTTCATACTATCTTTGTTAAACTTGTTAAAAAGTTTATCAAAAGAGGTTATGACCCTATCATTTTGCAACGTACTGCATGCTTGGTGGTGGACCCTTTTACAGTTCGCCACTATGCTTTCCTCTTTAATTGTACAATGACCGGATAGGCTGTTGACCCTATGAAGACGCCTACCTAAAGCCCATTGGGACGGTGGGGTTTGATGTTTGTCTATGATATTTCCAGTAGTGCCCTTAATGGTGTATTCCCTTGTTGCTTTGACTTCTGCCAAGTCACTGAGTCACCATCATTGTGGCTTTCTAGGCTATTGTTTTTTTGTGTTTTTTTGTATTATATTTACATGAGCATATTTGTGTTTTACTTATATTGCCTATTGATGCTGCCTTGTTGGTTAGAGAATAGATCATGGCGGGGATTTATTTATTTACACTGTCCTGTTTTAATGGGATCACAGTAGGGTAAGTGAGAGGTTTGGTGCACCCTAGAACCGGTTTAAACCCCACCCCCAGTGGCCTACTTTGCCACTGACCGTTCCAAGGCGGTAGCCCTATTGTAAACCCTTTTGTGTTTGTGATGTCGTTTGCATTTATTATTACTTTTGCCTTCTTGTTTGTCTGTTTGCGTGTTTGTTTCTGTGTTTTGTGGTTGACTGTCCTACTTGAATGCTACTTTCCCTGTCCGATCTTTTTATATTTCTTTATCGATATCAATCATTCTAAGCCCTCCAATTTCGTTAAACATATTGATAAAACGGGGTTTTGCCTAGGAAGTGTTAGTGACAAATAGACACTGGATTTTGAACATTTCTTTCTTCCTATGGCATATATTAGCTGTCCGAAATAACATCTAACCCTTTTTTATCTTGATTTAAATCTTGGAATTATTGATGACAATAAAAGCGTGTGAGCGTGAATAAAGGTGATTTCAGATTTCACAAGGTTAAAATCCCCATTTCAATAAAGAACTTCCCCGGATGACCATCTCAGTGGTAAATATTTCTCAACTTAATAGTTTTCCAGAAGCCCTATTCAAGCTGAGGATTTCAACATTCGTAATATGTGTACAAGTACAAATCGCCTCTATCGGGGCTACCGTTATGATAACCTTCAAAAATACTGTCACATATCTTAAAATACTTACCGAATTTAATATCTATTTGCGATACGGTATATAACAACCTGACTTCTATGATGACGCGATAGATAAACGTCTTTAGATCACGCGATAGATACACGTCTCTGCTGAATCTCCATTGGAGATTATAACTTGGCGGGGCTATCTTTATTTACATGTCCCGTTTATTGGGATGACAATAGGGTAAGAGTGGACATATAGTATAAACGTCAAACCGAAATCCTGAAACGGACGGTCACGTGTGATGTTGGTCTGCAATCCTGTTTTTATGCAATCTTATGCACCTTCTGAAAACCTGAAAAGGAAAACAGGTGCGTGAACTGACTTGTCAGTGCTAAATGTAGGCAAATAGTAAAGTTGTGAACACATAAAATCGATATGAGCTCACCAGTAGACCGTATTGTGAAATAACCGTTACAAGTCGGAAGGCCTGTCTTGACCTTTCTTTATGTTTATGTCCCGTTTATTTAACTAATATTTTGCTCATTCGATTTTTTGGTGGTACTTTGCGGAACTATAGCACAATAACGTTTGGGTGCTGTGATTTCTATAAAACCATTTTTCTCAACCTTTCCTGCCCTTAACGGTTCATTTGCTTGCTATTCAGCCAAAGTCATTGAGTACTTCTGTGCTTTTGTTATACACAGATATATAGACACAGTTTGCTAAATATAATATTTTTGTTAATTTAGTCCAGATCTCGATGGACATATACGTTTATGATAACATATACTTCCGAATGATTAATCGCCATTCGAAACACGATAAATTCCATCATATCGGTTTCGATTTCATATGACTGGAATAATAACCAATCTGATAATACCACTTTTCTCCAACTATCCAACCCTATCAATAAATAGTAAAACCAGACGTATGTTTGGCCATGCACTCCAAATAATTCCCAATATTAAGAGTATTATCCTTTATGTTCTGTCAAGTCAATTTATGGTAGAGTTCAGTAATTGGATGCAATGACAGTGAATTAATGGATGGTATAGCTCAGGGATTCGATGCAATGGCAGTGAATTAATGGATAGTAGAGCTCAGTGATTGGATGTAATGACAGCGATTTAATGGATGGTAGAGCTCAGTGATTGGATTCAATGACACCGAAATAATGAATGATAGAGCTCAGTGATTCGATGCAATGGCAGCGAATTAATGGATGGCAGAGCTCAGTGATTCGATGCAATGACAGTGAATTAATGGATGGTAGAGCTCAGTGAATTGGTGCAATGACAGTGAGTTAATAGAAGGTAGGGCTCAGTGATTGGATGCAATGACAGCGAATTAATGGATGGTAGAGTTCAATGACTGGAAGCAATGACACTGAGTTAATGGATAGGATGCAATGACAGCAGTGAGTTAATGGATGGTAGGGCTCAGATATTGGATGCAGTGACATTGAGTTAATGGATGGTAGGGCTGAGAAATAGGATGCAAATGCAAAGAGTTAATAGATGTAGGCCTTGAGCCAGGACCCAACATGTTCGATATTGTTACCAACTCAGGGGACGAATTCTACCATCACTTTTCGGAAAGAGCAATGTATATAGATTACAATTGTCCATGATTGCAATCTCGAACAGTTAGCTTATATAAAAAAATTCGAACACTAGCAGTTTTTCATATAAGTTTCTGATGTTCATTTTTGAATGTCATGCTTGTGTGAATAATTATTGATGTACTTTTTAAAGATGCACTTAAGTTTACAATTCAATAAGTTACATAAAGCGTAAGCAATATATGTGTAAACTTGTAAGAATCAGTAATTTACAACGTTTCTACGTGATTTAAAGAATATTATAATATGAATAAGGGATTGATATGCTACATTGATGAAATTAAGTACTAAGCAATGTTCATGGCATTGCACATATGTGTTCAGTAAGCCTGATAAGGTGAGACACATGCCAACCTGGAAGTATAAGCCTTCCTCAAAGTAACTGCAACATAAATAGTATTTACATGTTCGGATATATACATATATTGCACAGACGACACACAGTCCAAAGGATTCTAGATAAAGGAAATGTGCGGTTTAACGTGTGTTTTTTTAACAAAAGTCTTTTTTAGGTGTATGCGTCATGGCAACACTTATTATGATTACACATTTGGATTATGTATTACACATAAATACATGAATTAAACATTGCATATTGCAACTCAAAATCTAAAAAGTTGTCTTTTTAATACTTTTTAATTACAATTTATGCATATTGCAAGGATTTTTAAACCTGAATTACCCCATCCATATACAACACAATGAAGAATTCTACATATAAAATGTAAAAATTGTTGTATATGCATTTGCACAAACCATTTTTGTGTTACTGAAAAAATAATCGACGGAGATGAATTGATTTGAATTGGGATTTTACGGCGCACCAACACAAACATGTTATATGGCGCCAACAGAAATGAACATTCGATCCGGCTCACTCTTCATTAACATCTAGATAAAAAGTTGCATAATGTGCCTAGAACTTTCTTACCTGCAGAACTGCAGAGATGCTGCAAATTCTCAAGTAAACACTCCATTTTTCGTTGGAGCCACGATCACTGCCACAACTGAAGTAGCACCTGAAACAATACAGGTTTCATGATGAATATAATGAACAAAAATGACAAAATTAACATGAATTCGGGGAAATTTTACCCCTATGCCTGGATATGCAGTGGTCATATTTTTGCCCGGGAACCACACGGCGTCGACGAAGAAATATCTTTAGGGTGATACCCAGATCACTGTACTAACTACTTACCATGGCAACTATTTGTTAGTATTGGTGCAGTTGTTACAATATCACCTGCTTAGGATATGTATCTAAACATAGGTTGTGATGTTCTCTGTACTTGATTTAGATTATGGAATTAACCTAGGATAATAAGCAGCACCCCTACTTTTGCGCATGCGAGTGCAAGTGGAATGATTATTACCTAAAAAAGGTGTATTGCCAATGAAGAGAGAGAGGGAGTGTGTGTTTGTGTGTGGGGTGTGGGGGGGGGAGTGGGGGTGATATATAGCCCTACTGACGAATAGACACCTATGTTTCTTTAACATGATGGGTGAAAAAAACAAGCGATACACGGGATCGCCTGGTCTACTTCCCCATCCGACGGACGAGGGTAAAAGTGTCTTGCCCAAGAACACACCGACAAAATTCACTGGCTCCGGTGAGGCTTAAAATACATACAACTAAAATGTTAATTCGTCATTATGGTTATATCCAAGAAGCTGGGTTCACAACGGTCTCTCTTATCTAGCAAGTTAGCATCAAGTTCATGTATGTCGAGTTGCAATATGCCTGCACAACTTATATATGCCCAGCTCATTGCTGTTTTGATAAACCTGGCAATTAATGCCTTGGGTTAAAAAAGGACAATTAAGAATATTCAGTACATATTATCTGATTTAAATAATATAACTTAGTGTGACAATATAACATACATATAAGATAAAAAAAACGCTTCCAGATAAGAATCGGTACCCCCCCCCCCCCCCCCACCACACCCCCATGCATCGAGATAGATTACATTTAGTGATCACGGTTAGTTTACTGATGTTTACTCTAAAAGCTATATCCGACATACAGGTGTTACTGCAGTTAAAGTAGCTATCCCGCCAACATCAGCCACATTTTACAACATTTTCTAAACCTACTGACTACGAGGTATATACATAACTTACATCGTTTGAGAATCAAAACTCTATAGATAAAATATAAAAAGCTTTAACCAGCCAGACAAAAAAAAAATGAATAATTCATTTTACACTTATTCAATTACGGATAGTATAAGCCCATGAATAAACATATACTTTTTAGCGACAAATTTGCAGTATTATATGAGATGAACTGTTTTTGTAGTGTAATTTTGTCGTAATTTGGCGGTTATTTTAAAATTTGTATAACAAACACCTAAAAATCAACAGTTAAATCGTGAAATGCCTTTTCTTTTTCTTTCTGTTTTTTTTTGCAATTAGTCGAAAATGCAGTGGTCTACTTTGTGATTTTAGTTTGTGGATTTATTCAATATGCGATTTGTAAACATGGTTAAGTCTTCATAATGGAATACCTTATCAAAAGTCACATTCTCTATCTATTTCAGTTCGCTTAAAACTTTTAAAGTGATTTTATGAAAAGTGTATAACTTCAAGCCATACACAAGAGACCCACTCGCCTTGTTCCAAGGTGCTCTGATGTTTTAAGAAACAACAACAATTTCTTTATACGTATAAATCTGTAAAACTGTGATCCCCGTAGTGGCAATATTTGACCCCATTGTCGCCATTTGAACGAACTAGGTAGAGGATCAAAAGCTTATGGTACATGCGAACTATTATTTAGCTTTTGAAGTATAAGAGTAGCTGTTTAAATATGTTTTCCTATATAATTCAATGTTATAGTGTGACCCCCAGGACAGGGCCAAATTTGATTCCAGGCACAATTTAAATTATTTTGTACAGGACAATAATCTTAAGCTACATGTAACTTATTACACCTCTAGCTCTTGTAGTTTCAGAGAAGATGTTTATAGACGTTTTTACATAACTTTATGTAAATATGTGACCCCGGGACCAGGCGAAATTTGACCATAAGATCACCATTTGAACAAAATAAATGTGTAGAGATCGATACTCTTATGCTACATGCATCGTATTAGACTCTAGCCCTTGTAGTATCAGAAAAAGAATATTTGTATGGTCTTTCCTATATAACTCTTTGTAAAACTTTAACCCCAGAACCGGGCCATAGTTTGACACAGAGTCACGATTTGAACAAAATTGGTAGAGAAACATAAGCTTATACAATATACAAAATAGTAGACCTCTGGCTCTTGTTTTTTTAAAGAAGAGATTTTAAAGATGTTTCTATATGACTCTATGTAAATATATGACCCCTGGGGCGGAGCCAGATATGTCCCCAGGGTCAACATTTTAACAAACTTGCTAGTGGACAATAAGCTAATGCTTCATGCATACTATGGGACCTCTAGCTCTTACAGTTTTAGAGAAAATCATTTATTTTTAAAGATTTCCTATATAACTATATGAAAATAAATTACCCCCGGGGTTGGGCTTTATTTGACCCTGTGGTCACCATTTTATAAATACTTGGTAGAGGAACCTAAATGTATAATACATGCAATATATTAGACCTGTAGCTCTTTTAGTTTCAGCGAAAACGATTTTTTAAAGAAACGAGAGTTTTGCTTAAAAGTGGGAGATAACTCAAATAACAGGAATCAGCTACCCTGTTCACACTGCTATTATGGATTTTTTGTTTCTCTACAAGGTACTCAATAACATGGTACTAGTTAGAATTTGTCCCTTGAGATGGTAACAAAAAAGTGTATGGCTCACGGTCTGATAGTAGGGATCAGAGATTGGATGCAGTGACAGTGAGTTAATGGATGGTATAGCTCAGTGATTGGATGCAATGTCAGTATGTTAATGGATGGTAGGGCTCGGTGCTTTGATACAATGACAGTGAGGTAATGGATGGTATAGCTCAGTGATTGGATGCAATTGCAGTGGGTTAATGGATGGTAGGATTCAGTGATTGGATGTAATGACAGTTAGTTAATTGATGTTAGAGCTCAGCGATTGGATACAATGACAGTGAGTTAACGGATGGTATATCTCAATGATTGGATGCAATGACAGTGAGTTAATGGATGGTAGGGCTCAGTGATTGGATGCAATGACAGTGAGGTAATGGATGGTATAACTCAGTGATTGGATGCAATGACAGTGAGTTAATGGATGGTAGGGCTCAGTGATTGGATACAATGACATTGAGGGCTCAGAAATTGGATGCAATGACAGTGAGTTAACGGATGGTATAGCTCAGTGGTTGGATGCCATGTCAGTGAGTTAATGTATGGTAGGGTTCTTTGAATGGATGAAATGACAGTGATTTAATGGATGGTAAAGCTCAGTGATTGGATGCAATGACAGTGAGTTAATGGACGGTAGGGCTCAGAGCTTTAATGCGATGACAGTGAGTTAATTGATGGTAGGGTTGAGTGATTGGATGCAATGACAATAAGTTAGTGGACTGTAGGGCTCAGGGATTTGATGCAATACCATTGAGCTAATGGATGGTAGAGCTCGGTGATTGGATGCAATGCCAGTGCGATAATGAGTAGGACTCAGAGATTTGATGCAATGCCAGTGAGTAAATGGATAGTAGAGCTTGGTGATTGGATGCAATGCCAGTGAGGTAATGAGTAGGGTGACAGCGACTGGATGCAATGACAGTGAGTTAATTGATAGTAGGGCTCAGCGATTGGATACAATGACAGATAGTTAGTGGATGGTAGGGCTCAGTGATTGGATGCAATGTCAGTGAGTTAATGGATGGTAGGGCTCAGTGATTGGATGCAATGACAGTGAGGTAATGGATGGTATAACTCAGTGATTGGATGCAATGACAGTGAGTTAATGGATGGTAGGGCTCAGTGATTGGATACAATGACATTGAGGGCTCAGAAATTGGATGCAATGACAGTGAGTTAACGGATGGTATAGCTCAGTGGTTGGATGCCATGTCAGTGAGTTAATGTATGGTAGGGTTCTTTGAATGGATGAAATGACAGAGATTTAATGGATGGTAGAGCTCAGTGATTGGATGCAATGACAGTGAGTTAATGGACGGTAGGGCTCAGAGCTTTAATGCAATGACAGTGAGTTAATTGATGGTAGGGTTGAGTGATTGGATGCAATGACAATAAGTTAGTGGACTGTAGGGCTCAGGGATTTGATGCAATACCATTGAGCTAATGGATGGTAGAGCTCGGTGATTGGATGCAATGCCAGTGCGATAATGAGTAGGACTCAGAGATTTGATGCAATGCCAGTGAGTAAATGGATAGTAGAGCTTGGTGATTGGATGCAATGCCAGTGAGGTAATGAGTAGGGTGACAGCGACTGGATGCAATGACAGTGAGTTAATTGATAGTAGGGCTCAGCGATTGGATACAATGACAGATAGTTAGTGGATGGTAGGGCTCAGTGATTGGATGCAATGTCAGTGAGTTAATGGATGTTAGAGCTCAGTGATTGTATGCAATGACAGCGAATTAATTGATGGTAGGGCTCAGATATTGGATGCAATGACAAATGGGTGAATGGTAGGGCTCAGAGATTGGAGGCAATGCCAGTGAGTTGATGGACGGTAGTGCTCAGAGATTGGATGCAATGCAAGTGAAACAATGCAAATTCCAATCAAACACTGATCTTAATGATTTACGTACATGTATTTACTTTCGAATGTAATTGGTAAATGGGCTGTGTCGAATTTAATACTGCAGTTATAAGTATTTTTTTGCATTAATAATATATTTATATTTTAAACAACGATATGTCCAAAATTGTAAATAAAGATATCTCCATCGTCCTATAAGGATTTAAGTAGACGACATCATAGGGTCCACAATCTGTCCGGTCATCGCATCAGAGAGGAAAGCATAGTGGCGAACTGTAAATGGGTCAACCATTACACATGCAGTACGTCATAACCTCTTTTGATACATTTTTAACAAGTTTAATAAAGATTGTTTGAAAGTGATTATGACCAAGGTTCTTATGAACTTTGTAAATTACATCACATTAGAAGTCAGGTTGTGATAGTCCTTGTCGCAGAAGAGTTCTTAAATTACTTTTGTATTTTAAAAGTAGACCAGGGTTACGATAATCAAATTTCGCAAAGGTTTTTCGAAGTTTATGTCAACGGTAGCCCTGCTGGAGTGACGTTTTATTTATACAAATTTTACGAATATTAAAGTCTTCAACACGACTACAAGCTCTAGAGAAAAATATAAGTTGAGAAAGTCGGGAAACATCCCCATCTAAATGGGTGATTATTAACAATATCAAAATTAAAATCATCGATCTTGTCATAGATTTTACTAATTATTTCGCCAATCCGCCAATTTCAATTGAGAGATGTACATCAAGGAAAGAAGGGACAATATCAGAAATGTTAGCTTTCTTGAGCTGAAGTTTCTTAGGATAGATATTATTAACCATAGTAGAAACGATTGCAAATGTTTAATATGTCATCCAAACAGCGAGAGGCATCAGTAAAGGCTTCAGTTACATCTGACTGAGTATCGGATGAAAATGAAAGACTCCACATGGAATCTCTTTTATAGCAATACAATAACAAATCCGCAACAAGAGGTATATCAAGAATTTGTCTATAAGCGGTAGTTTCATACCAGTCGAAAATATTATCTAATATGAAAATGAGTGTTTCACAAACTTCTTGGCAATTCCACAAAGTGTAATTGTCTGAACTGCCGTTAGTGAAAAACGCTTTGATATTATTCCATGCCAAGAATGTATTTTTTCTCTAGCGAAAGTTTGAATAAGAGCAATAAGCTTGTCTTTGATAAAGTGATTTGGTAAGGTTGTATATAGTGTAGAGAAGTCATAAGAACTTAAAGATGAAACTTGACGTTTATTACAAATGTTATCAAGAACGTCTCCTGAATTTTTAATAGACCAAAATAAATTAATCCCAGAGTTTTCATAAGTTTTAGAACAATATTGTTGAAGTTGATCTTTAACTGCAATAAATATAAATATAACAAGCAAATTCGATGAATTGATATCCCTCGCCGAATGATTAATTATCCTCGAGTGAAAGAAATGTGTGTTTTTTTTAATTAGAATAAATCACGACCTAGAGCCTTCATAAATTCGAAATTCTACCAGATAGTATTTTTGAAATTTATCACCATAGTAATTTCGAAAAAAAGATGTACCATTCTAAGGTATTGACTTTTATAGTGGGACTAAAGGGCTGGACTGGGTGTAATATTAGCAGGTGTGTATAATATAGTAATAAGATTAATGTAATATACAAGAAATGTAGAATTGTATATCAATGATTACTTTTTAATTACCTGGCCATGTGATATTTATCAATCTGATTACTTCTTCTCATTACTACGGCTACTATCAGATGATCTTGTTATTTGTATTTGACTCAAGTTTGGCTAGCTTTAAAATAAATCAAACTTTCATTAATATAAACACTCAAACCAAGTTTGACATGTGACCATGGGCAGAGCCAAATCTGACGCTAGTGTCACAAATTAAACAAACTTGGTAGAGAACCATAAGCTTAGTGTAAATACAAAATATTAAACTGTTGGATCTTGTAGTTTCAGAGAAGAAGATTTTTAAAGTTTTTCCCTATATAAGTCTATGTGACACATGTGACCCCTGGGGTGGGCCAAATTTGATCCCAGGATCACCATTCAAACAAACTTGATAGAGGACCATAAGCTTAGAGTATATACAAAATACTAAACCTTTGACTCTTGTAGATTCAGAGAAGAAGATTTTTTGATTTTTTCCATATATATAAGTCTATGTAAAACTGCCCTGGGGCGGGGCCAAATCTGACCCAAGGGTCACCATTTGAACAAAACTGGTAGAGCATCCATAAGCTGATAATAAATAAAAACGATTGAACCTTTATCTGTTGTAGTTTCAGAGAAGATTTTTGAAGTTCTTCACTATAACTCTATGTAAAACTGATCCAACAAGGGCCTAAGCCATTCAAGGAAAAATGAACCCATGAACCAAGTCTTCTTATGAGAAAAAATAATATTAATAAAAAAAATAATAATTATACTAAAAATAATAAAAAATAACCCCTAAAAATCAACAAGGGCCCCTAAGCTCTGAACCCATGAACCAAGGTTTCTTATGAGAAAAAAAATCGAAAAATTTCTCATGAAAAAATGGAAAAATATATATATGCCTCCTGTGAGATTTGAACCCACGGCCTGAATAATTCAAAGGAATATTAATCAATTGAGGGCAATAACTCCGATGTTACAAGGACGATTCCGAAATAAATTTGCCAGTCACATTCCACTATTGGGATAAACATTAGAATCAAGTTTAATGAAAATCAAACAAGCGGTTATCAAGATATGGCGGGGTGTGTGTGTGTAATTCTAAGGTTTATAGTCCGTCCGCCAACGAGCACGTCAGGGTATACCTGACGCGATGGGCACAATAGAGTCTGGACTTTGTCAAGATATGGCTGTGGAAGGACAGCAATTGTTAACAGTTAAAGGGCAATAGATCAGGCGTTACTGGGGCGATTCCGGAAAAAACATAGCTGCGTGTCATCCAACTATCAGGATAAACATTATTACCAAGTCTTATGAAAATCCAACTTGTAGTTATGAAGATATGGCTCCGGACGGACGGACGGACGGATGGAAGGACGGAAGGATGGACGGACAACGCCAAATTAAAATCCCTCCGCCTTCGGCGGGGGATTAAAATCGAACAGGAAAAGCAACATTCAGGGACGACAGTCAACCACAAACACACACAGAAACAAAAAAACAATTTATAAATGAATAAAAGGCCAAATAAGACATCACAAACACAAAAGGATAAGACTAAAAGTTAAACGTTTGGAGTTGTTTGTGGTTATGCAGGCACTAGAAGTTGCAATAAAGCGGGCCTTATATTGAGTTTTATGTAATTTAGGAATCCAGTACATAGTTGGCAGTTTATTTTGCTTTTCGTTTAACCCAGTCTTGAAAGTAGTGCACCAAGTTATATGTGTGGAAACAACAACATCCTCAGTAGATTGAACTGGAGTATACGAATTGGTGCTACTGAGTTCCAGAGATAAAACAGTGACGTAATGTAGGCGTCAAACAATAATTACATTATTAGCTGCTTTGCAGGAACTAAACTTTATTATGAAATTCTTGAATTCCCGATTTTAAATTACGAAAGGAAAATATAGGTCTCGGAGGAAGTAAAGAGGGGGAGGGGTTAAATAAAAGTTAATACGTACTTACATCTATAATCTTACAAATTGAGAAAATTTACATGTTCCAAGTAGAACGAGAATTCGTGTCCGCATGTTCTCTACGACACCATTTTATATTAAAATCCTCAATGGATTGGGCGATCTGAGCACGACAGGGATAAAAATCAATAATCGAAGGTAATCTATACCTAGGGCCTTTAGAAACAGATGCCAAATATGTTTATCTACAATATCAAAATTACCAGTGATGACATCACCTGCTGGGGCATAGCAAAATGTTGATGTATTACACTCAGTTCCTTAGGAGTGTTATTTACTATATCTAGGTCAGAAACTATTTTGTTGTAGTTGAAAATAATATTTCTAATTGTTTTTTTATACTTACAGCAAATTATAGGATTTTCTGAATTTTTTAAATATTTAGGAATAGAATCAACTACAATGAATATCTCGAAAACGTGTCAAAGAAATCAGTACACTTATTAAGATATATTATTTTTAGAAAATGCCTGACGTGATCAGACTCCTTGTCCATATGGGGTCGGAGAACATGTTGTGTATAGTTTTGAATTATGGAAGCAGTGTTATACAAGAGATCTGTACGAATGAAAGTTTTGTATGCTTCCTCGTCGATCAACTTAAGTGAGGAAATGGACAAAGATGTAAGACGTGAAAGTATAGTGTGCTTTCCAGACTGCTTAAAAATAGTATGCAAATCAGCAACTGACTTAGTTACACACGATTTACGTTTGATTTTACCATTACGCCTACGACCATGAGACCTAGAGTAACGCTTTCGAATAGAAAATACAGAAGAAATGTCAATATTAGGATCTTTTAAAATATTGCCTTGTTGATAAATAGTGTCATTAAGACCGAGTGGATGTGGTGTCTGCAAGTTGATCACGCACTTAAGTTCTGCAAGTACTACTGCATTTCATAATACACAGCTGTTAAAATTTGAAAATGAAGGCTTTGGTGTTGAAATTATATTGCCTAGGAAACACATAATGGTTATATGTAAACCACACATCGGAAACGTATAATAACAAGAACAAGAACAATACGAACTCTCTAAACAGTCACTCAACATAAAAAATATATAATGGAAATACATACTGATAAGGGAGCTCTTTTGGAAGCAACGAAAAATAAATAAATAAAGTAGCTGACTCGGATGTATTGAGTCTGTTCATAAGAGGTACTGTAGAAAGCAACACCGCTCACACCATTAACCCGGTTTAATCTGTATTGTACGTCAAAGCCACATATATTGGGCATATTGATCCCAAAGGCAAGAGATAAAAGTAACATACTCGGTTGTATTGAGTATGTTCTTGAGAGGTAATGTAGAGTGTTACACCTCTCACGCCTCCTAGCACAGGTTTAAGCGATATTCTACTTTAACCACAAATAAAACACTGAAGCAATGCCAGATCAACATATCGACGCTTTGCAACATGCTGTGCCATATACTATTCCTTGTGGAATCAGCTGAAGCAATGCCACATCAACATATCGACACTGCAACATGACATGCCATACACTATTCTGTTGATTATGCACAGCCAATCCCGGTTGACCACACAATCCACATTTGAGACATCATCAGCTACAACTTGGTACGTGATACATGTTTATGTGTTTCATGTTTTTCCCAATCGGTACGTTTGTACTGTAATAGTCATTGACTATTTAAATTGCTTTACGGATTTACCGTGCTATAGCGTTTCGGTATTATGGCTTCGGTCCCTATGAATTTTTCGTCGTACCCTAGGTCGTATTGCCTACTGACTGTTGCACGTCGGTAACCCTATCTTCACCACTCTGTATTATCCTGTTCCTTGAATATTTAATTTGCGCATTTGATTTAGTTTGTGGTAAAGTAAAAGCAAGCGTTAGTATGTATCCCCTTTTCAGAATGTATTGTCATTGTGTTTCAGTGTAGTGGTTTTAATTGTAACATTGTCCTATGTTTTTGTTTTGCTTGCATACATCCACCTATTGCACTTAAACTTCCTAAAATAAGTATAAAAGTCGAACAGAAAAAGAAACTTTCACAGAACACAGTAAACTCAAAAACACGCAAAACGACAAACATAAATGGCAATGTTAAAAAGATATGAAGGCATATGACGTCACAAACACATAAAGGGTTGACAATAGGGCTACCACCTTAAACCGTTTCATTTATAAACCGATAGTATTAGGTATCATTTACTATGATGTATTTGATACAGCTGTTATGGCTATCAAAATCCAATGATATTCCTAAGATATTCCAATGCCACTTCTGTAACTGTCTACGTTTTGCAGCATGAATTATATTACATAAATCATGAATAAATTGTGAATGACAGTATAATTCATTGACGTTAAAACATTCCGAAAGAGAAAAGTGTGCACATGCAAAACAATGATGATGATTCACGATGATATTGAGGTAAAATTAAAATCTACTTTTATATCTATGTTACCTTTTATTCATATTTGTAATTATTGTTTGTTTCTGTGCGTGTTTAGGATTGACTGTTGTCCTTGTATGCTACGTTTCCTGTTCGACTATCATATCTGTTTTCATAAATGTGTAATCGCATGTTTTATTGATAATTCAGATATGTTACAGATTGGCAGAAGTCGAGTATATCAAATATTTGCGCTATTCCTGAAGTTATGCTATGTTCCAAACATATACTTTTACCACCATAAAAGCTTTCATTCCACGTAAGTCTAGTAAACGCTTTATTAACTACAATATAACATAGAAGTTTACATATTAGTTGTTGTATGTGGTAAATGCACATGTAAATAAATAGGAGCCTAAATATCAATTGAATAGCTCTTTGACATTTAACCAAACTGTAATAGAAACAAATGCTCCAGGACGTGTGAATTAGTTGACAATCGTAGACAACTGATATAAACTAGAATGTGTTGTGTCGTCTCTATTAATTAGATTGTGCTTTTCTATTCTTATTAAACATGGATGTGTTTAAGGTTTATTATGTAGTCCGAGTGCTTACATATAATTTTTTAAATTATTACATGCTGTTTTGGGTATCGTTCAAATGCGATGTTTATTTCTGTTATCAATTATATAAAACCACTTGCGCGTTCTAAAAGAAAAGCGAACAGGAATCTTACTAAAATATGTTTCGTTGTATTATAATAATAACATGTTTGCTATGCTTTCTCCATAAAAATGTGATAATCAGTTTTTAGTAAGTCAGATGAACTCAGAGAACTTCGTTTGTTTAGTGTTGTGTGGCGACTGTAAAAAGTCGCCCCGACTACAAATTAGCCGTGTTATTGTTTACTGGACCGTTGGGATCATCAAGCCCATTCAGTCTTGCTTTAAAGTAGAATATCGCTTAAGCCGTTGCTAGGAGGCGTGAGAGGTGTTGGATCTTATAATTACCTCTAATTAACAGACTCACTAAAGCCGAGTCTGCTACTTTTCTCTCTTGTTTGTATTTGTTGCTTCCAAGGATCACCTTTTCAGTATGTATTATCAATTCAACTTTATGGACTCGTATGACCTTTTAAGACCGAAATGAAGAATCTTTTTGGTACACATGATATGTTTATGTAATGTGCTATCTTTCTTCCGGAAAAAGAAAAACAATGCCATGCAAAGTACAACACGAACACTAATTATGACAATTAACAATTTATACACATCCATCACTTATTCAAATTCTTTAATTTGCATTTAATTTGCATTTCATGCATACTAAAAATGAGTATAAAAGGAACAGGAAATGCAGCTTTCGCAGAACACAGTAAACGCGAAAAGACAAAGAAGAATAATAAAGAATAAAGGCATATGACGTCACAAACACAAAAACCGTGACTGCAATATTTCGTATGTGTCGTGCTCGGCCGTTTCCAAAGGTCCATTATCATACTCTTTTTTTGACAATAGATACCAGATAATAGTGTTGAGCATCAAAAGTTTAAATCTGCCATACATGCAATTATATCACAGAAACTCTTTAAGTATCTGCGATATAATTGCATGTATGGCAGATTTAAACAAGCACATAAAATAATAACGTGTACTAATTCTACTTAAAACTGCGAAGAATTAATCTTCTTTACCCTTCTAACATGGTATTGGTGCACATTAATCGGAAGAAATATAAATAAACGTTACATTTTGTACAAAGAGTATGAACTGAGAAATTTGGAAATCGCCGAATACGATAAATATAAAAAATATTAAGATTGTTCATGAACGGTAGTGTAAAACGAGTGCTACTTCACACGCTCCGGGTTGAATAGAACTCAATATGTAAAAAGGTAACAGTACACAATTTTGAGCCATCCCGCAGATAATATGCATATGACGGTGAACATGGAACCTTCAATATTGTCATACCATTACATGGCCAGCGGCGTATGGTCCCAGTTGCTAACAAAGTGCATTGCCCTAAACGATAAAACAATGGGCGAAATACACAAAATGGAATTTATTTGGGAGCAGAGATTATGAAGCCTGCATGTTACAAGTAACAGTCAAAAGACTAAACCACATATCCTAAAGGTGATTGAACAATAACCAGAACCTTTAAAGGTAGTAGAAATGAAAGTAAGAAAATGAAAATATTTGAGAATGTACCACCGATATATGTATATAAATAACGTGATGTAAATCTCATTGCAACAGCTATTAACATCTAAATGAGTAATTTAAGAACTCTCGGTATATTTTTGTTTTTACATTAAATGGAAGAAAGAGAAATAAACACTACAGATTCTAAATCTCTTTGCAACAGGAATTAACATTTAAAAGAGTGATTTAACTGCACAACAAAGTGCCTTATAATAAGTCACTCAAACGTCATTTATCGACTCCAGACACAACATTGAATGTGAATTGAATTGAATTGGATTGTATAGTCGCACCAACAGCTAAGGTCATATGGTGACTTTCCAGGTTCCACTGTTGGTGGAAGACCACAGGTGCCCCTCTGGGCAATTTTCTTGCACGTCCGAGCACCTGGGTAGAACCACCGACGTTCCGCAAGCCAGCTGGATAGCTTCCTCATACAAAGATTCCTAAGCTCCTGAGGGATAGAACTTACAGCGGTGATGGGCAAGTGGTTTCAAGTCAGAGACTCTAACCACTCGGCTAAGGACGCCCCGACACGAAATTGAATAGCAATAACTGATGCAAATACGTATATGTCAATTGATATTGGAATTGTATTAAAAGTTACATAGTACAACGGGAAGCATGTATTTGGGTATTATTGCGACAAAATCCAAAACCGATGAAATGACATCATAATTTAAAAAAATATTATTTCCAAACCCTCGCTTCTCGAAATTAAAGCATTTCTGTCCCAACTCTGGCTTCTTGATATTAAAGTATTTCATTCCAAAGTTTATCATCTCAACATTAATGCATTTTTGTCCCAACTCTGGCTTATCAACATTAATGGATTTCTTTCCCTATTTTAACATCTCAACATTAAAGTATTAATTTTCTTTCCTAACTCTGGCTTATCAAAATTAAAGCCCTTATTTCAAAACTATGACATCTTAATATTAAATCATTTCATTCCCAACACTGGATTCTCAAAATTAAAATATGTATGTCCCAAATCTGGCTTTTTAACATTCAAGTATGTCTTTCCTAATTTTATCATCTGAACATTAAAGCACTTATTTCCCAACTCTGGCTTCTGAAAATAAAGGCATTTTATCCCACAAACTCTGGCTTCCTACATAAAATCTAAACAAGCTAACCTGTAGGCCTTATTGCCTACTGACCGTTCCAACTATTTAACCTTGTCTCCACCACCCTTTCTGTTGTATTTTGTCTTTTTCATTGTATAATTAATTAAATATTGTTCCTTGATTGTAGTACTTGCGGACCTGCGATGCCATTTCGTATGGACGTTGTGGCTTCTATAGGACCCTATATCTCATTTTTCAACAACAAATTATTTCTTTCCCAACTAATCAATGATATGTATCAATAAGGAAATGTTTCAAAAGATATTTATGTTAGCATATAAAAATCTGAAAATCGACATATGCTTTTACTTCTTTGTCCATTTCTTCATTTAAAGATAGTTTTTAGAAGAGTATGAGAGTGAACCTTTGGAAACAACCGAACACGATAAATATGAAATATTGCAGTCTCGGTTTGATTGAGACTGTTCATGAACGGTAGTGAAATATGCTTGCTACCGTTCACGACCCCTAGCCCCAGGTTGAGCAGAACTCAATATTCATATAATCAATAGTACAGAATTTTAACCATCCCGAAGATGGCATGCTATATTTGCTGTCATGTTTCCATGTCCAGCGGCATATGGTCCCAGTATCTAACAAAAAGAATATACAATCTTTATTATACTTGTTAGGGAGTGTATCAACGGTTGATCCATTTACAGTTCTCCACTATACTTCCTTTTTGTACAATGATCCTTCATATTATGGATCCTATGATGACATCTACCTAACTCCTAAAAGGGGTGGTAACGTTTGATGTTTGTCTTCAAGCTTGCCTTGTCGTGACCCTAATTGTTTATTCTCTTGCTGATCTGACTAAATACTCTGTGTCTTTTCCGGTATTTAATTTTGTATATTCACATATACACGATCAGTTTTGTGTTTATTTATTATGCCTAATAATGTTGTTTTCCCAATTTTAGCCTCTCAACATCAAAGCATTTTTTTCGCGAAATCTGGCTTATAGAACTTGAAGCATTTATTTCCCACCTGACATCTCAATATTCAATAATTTATTTCCCAACTAGTTAACCTTGTCTTTACCACGATTTCTGTTGTATTTTGTCTTTTTCGTTGTACAATTAATTAAATAGTGTTCCTTTGTGAGTAGTACTACGATGCCATTGCGTTTGGATGATGTGGTTTCTATAGGACCCTATATCTCATTTCTCAACAATACATTATTTCTTTCCCAACTCTGAATTAATAATATGTATCAACAAGGAAACGTTTCAAAATACCTTAAAGACATTTGCTGTAGTTTTCCATGCGCAGCTTTTTTGGGCGACTTCGCTTATAAAACAATTGGATGGATTTTCCTAAAAATTTACTGGAATGTTGCTTTTGATGTCTAGTTCTATTTTTTGTCTTTTTTTTTTTTTTGAATTTGTTTTATCGAAAAAAAAAATTGAATTTTTTAATTTTTTTTTTATTTAATTTTTTTTTATTTTTTTTTTTTTATTTTTTGAATTTTTTTTGTCTTTATTTAAATAAAGGCCTATTATTAGATACATAGAATAGGAAAAATATAGCATTTTGTAAAAATTCCAACAAAATTAAAAAATTTAAGCATAATGGTACGGTTCCAAAAACCAATATTAAATCTCAATATGCATCGTGACCTATACATTTAATTGAACATATTGTCTAAATATATGTTCAAATAAGTGCCTAGGAAGTTTGAACAAATTCTGTTATTAGGAACATAACAAAAAAGGAAAATATACCATTTCTATATAATTTCATTCAGAACTTGGCCTTTTAGCATAGGGGTAGGGTTTCAAATTCTTTTTCTAAACAAGCATGGGGACTTATCATTTTTATTGCACATTTTGTATTTATATATGTTAAATTATGTGCTTAGAAAGTTTAAAAAAGTTCTGTTATTGGGAACATACAAAAAAGAAAAGAAAATAGTATCATTATGGGCTATTTTGTGCATAAATTGTGGTAATGGTCTCAACAGATTTTGTAAACAAATATAGGTTTTACATAAAGATGAGCTTTAAATGTTATTGTAATTAAATGTTCTTTACTTTAATACAATTTTAGCAGAATTGTGACCAATGAATAAATGATTAGAATTCAAAAATTATCTTATTTAGCTATTTTATGGACTTGTTCAACTTTTTGGACAGATTGACATGACGGTGGCATTACACATTATTTTTTAAAATTTTAGCAAGCATGGTGACATACCATTATTTTTGCCTTTTCTCTCTATATATATAATAGACTTACTGTACACAAAGTTTAAAGAAAATCTGTTATGTAGAAAAAACTATATAAAATGTCTTTAATGTTAACATATTTCTATATATTCTACTCGAAATTGCAAATCCCGGTGTCATGGTCGTAGCCGTAGTGGTAACATCAAAAGTGAATCTCGTGTATCTATGTAAATCGCTAATTTATATACTCTTTTTAAACAGTCTGGAATGATACATTTGCAATCACTTCTTTGTCCATTTCTTCACTTAAAGATAGGCATTATATTCGAACATACAATATTTACTAAACATGTTAGGAAGTGTGTCAAGGGTTGATCCATTCAAGGTTCTCCGCTATACTTCCCTTTTTGTGTAATGATTCTTCATGTTATGGACCTTATGATGACGTCTGCCTAAATCCTGAAAGGTGTGGTAACGTTTGATGTTTGTCTTCAGTCTTGTCTTGTCGTGCTCCTAATGGTTTGTTCGCTTGCTGGCCGCTGCAACGTCATTGAATAAATGCTTTGTGACTTTTTCGGGTTTTGATTTTTTATGATCATATATTCCATGAGCATCATTGTTTTAACTTAATTTGCCTAATGATGCTGCTTACTTTGTTAGACAAAATATCCTGGCAGTGATTTCTTTATTTACACTGTCCCGTTTTATTGGGATGACAATAGAGTAATAGTGAGGACCATAACCCCATCGGCTTTTTGCCTGTACACAGTTTAAAGACGGTAGCCCTGTTGTCAACTAGTTAAGTTTTTGATGTTACAAACCTTGCATCTGATGTATCCTTATAATTTCGTTTTTTGGTGGACTGTGGTTCTTGAATGCAATATTTCTTCGACGTGTATATCGACATTTGTTGACCCTTGTTTTAACACCCGCGACCTTTTTGCCACTGGCCGTTCCAAGGCGGTACCCTATTGTCACGCCCTGTTATGTGTGTGTTGACGCGCATACTCTCTTCTATTTTTTCTTGTAATTTTTAGCTCTACTGGCCAAGGGCCAGCAGAGCTTATGGGATGGTGTGTTGTCCGTCTTCCGTCGTCCGTCGTCCGTCCGTCCGTCGTCCGTCCGTTAACTTTTGCTTGTGTTCACTCCAGAGGCCACATTTCTGATGCAATCATCATGAAACTTTGTCAGAATGTTTGTCTCAATGAAATCTCGGTCAAGTTTGAAAATGGGTCATGTGGGGTCAAAAACTAAGTAACTAGGTCAAATATTGGAAAAACCTTGTGTACACTCTAAAGGCCATATTTTTGACCCGAGCTTGATGCAACTTTGTCAGAATGTTTGTCTTAATTATATCTTAGTCAAGTTTGAAAATGGGTCAAATGGGTTAAAAACTAGGTCACTAGGTCAAATACTTGAAAAACCTTGTGTACACTCTAGAAGCCGTATTTCTGATCCAATCTTGATGAATCTTTGTCAAAATGTTTTTTTTTATTATATCTTGGTCAAGTTCAAAAATGGGTCACATGGTGTTAAAAACTCGGTCACTAGGTCAAACTTTGGAAAAACAGTGTGTACACTCTAGAGGCCATATTTTTGACCTGATCTTGATGAAACTTTGTCAAAATGTTTGTCTTAAAGAAATCTCATTCAAATTTAAAAATGGGTCATGTGGGGTCAAAAACTAGGTCACTAGGTTAAATACTTGAAAAAACTTGCGTACACTCTAGAGGTCATATTTGTTACCCAATCTTGATGAAACTTTGTCAAATTGTTTATCTTAATTATATCTTGATCAAGTTCGAAAATGGGTCACAAGAAGTTAAAAACTAGGTCACTAGGTCAAATATTGGAAAAACCTTGTGTAGACTCTAGAGGCCATATTTTTTACCCGAGCTTGATGCAACTTTGTCAGAATGTTTATCTTAATTGTTTGTCTCAATTATATCTCGGTCAAATTCGAAAATGGGTCATGTGGGGTCAAAAACTAGGTCACTAGGTCAAATATTGGAAAAACCGTGTGTACACTCTAGAGGCCATATTTTTGACCCGATCTTCATGCAATTTTGTCAGAATATTTGTCTCAATTATAGCTTGCTAAAGTTCGAAAATGGGTCACACAGGGTCAAAAACTAGGTCACTAGTACACTCTAGAGGCCATATTTCTGACCCGATCTTGATGAAACTTTGTCGAAATGTTGTCTTAATTATATTTTGGTCAAGTTCGAAAATGGGTCCCATGGGGTCAAAAACTAGGTCACTAGGTCAAATACTTGAAAAACCTTGTGTACACTCTAGACACCAAGAGGCCATATTTTTGACCCGAGCTTGATGCAACTTTGTCTGAATGTTTGTCTTAATTATATCTTGGTCAGGTTTGAAAATGGGTCACCTGGGGTTAAAAACTAGGTCACTAGTTCAAATACTTGAAAAACCTTGTGTACACTCTAGAAGCCGTATTTCTGACCTAATCTTGATGAAACTTTGTCAAAATGTTTGTCTTAATTATATCTTGGTCAAGTTCAAAAATGGGTTACATGGTGTTAAAAACTAGGTCACTAGGTCAAATATTGGAAAAACCGTGTGTACACTCTTAATCAAAATGTTTGTCTTAATTATATCTTGGTCAAGTTCAAAATTGGGTCACATGGTGTTAAAAACTAGGTCACTAGGTCAAACTTTTGAAAAACCGTGTTCACTCTAGAGGCCATATATTTTACCCGATCTTGATGCAACTTTGTCAGAATGTTTGTCTTAATTATATCTTGGTCAAGTTTGAAAATGGGTCACATGGGGTTAAAAACTAGGTCACTAGGTCAAATACTTGAAAAACCTTGTGTACAATCTAGAAGCCGTATTTCTGACCCAATCTTGATGAGACTTTGTCAAAATGTTTGTCTTAATTATATCTTGGTCAAGTTTAAAAATGGGTCACATGGTGTTAAAAACTAGGTCACTAGGTCAAACTTTGGAAAAACAGTGTGTACACTCTAGAGGCCATATTTTTGACCCGATCTTGATGAAACTTTGTCAGAATGTTTGTCTCAATAAAATCTCGGTCAAGTTCAAAAATGGGTCATGTGGGATCAACAACTAGGTCACTAGGTCAAATACTTGAAAAAACTTGTGTACACTCTAGAGGTCATATTTGTTACCCAATCTTGATGAAATTTTGTCAAATTGTTTATCTTAATTATATCTTGATCAAATTCGGAAATGGGTCACATGAAGTTAAAAACTAGGTCACTAGGTCAAATATCGGAAAAACCTTGTGTACACTCTAGAGGCCATATTTTTGACCCGAACTTGATGCAACTTTGTCAGAATGTTTGTCTTAATTATATCTTGGTCAAGTTTGAAAATGGGTCACATGGGATTAAAAACTAGGTCACTAGGTCAAATATTGGAAAAACCTTGTGTACACTCTTTGTCAAAATGTTTGTCTTAATTATATCTTGGTCAAGTTCAAAAATGGGTCACTTGGTGTTAAAAGCTAGGTCACTAGGTCAAACTTTGGAAAAACCGTGTGTACACTCTAGAGGCCATATTTTTGACCCGATCTTGATGCAATTTTGTCAGAATATTTGTCTCAATTATAGCTTGCTAAAGTTCGAAAATGGGTCACACAGGGTCAAAAACTAGGTCACAAGTACACTCTAGAGGCCATATTTCTGACCCGATCTTGATGAAACTTTGTCGAAATGTTGTCTTAATTATATTTTGGTCAAGTTCGAAAATGGGTCCCATGGGGTCAAAAACTAGGTCACTAGGTCAAATACTTGAAAAACCTTGTGTACACTCTAGACACCATGTAGTACGACTCGATTCATCAATGGTATAACAGCCAGTAGAGCGTTCACAGGCCCTCTTGGGCCTCTTGTTTTGTATTGTATGTGTGTTTTTGATTGACTGTGTTCTATGAATGCTACATTTCCTCTTCGACTTTTATACTTCAAAATGCTATTACTGAGATATATTCTTATCTGAATTAGATTAGTCTACTCTGACTGATTCATTTAATGGCGTTGCCGTATCTTACAAATGTGAAATCTATAAGAAAAGATAACGCAAATGGCTTTTGTATCAGAATCAATTTCTCTTTGATCAGGTTATGCGGTAGAGTAACGTATTTTGTGACCAGTACGGAAGTGCATAGAGTTGAGGCACGGGAATTCTTCCACCGTCGTTTATCGAGAACTTCTCTGGAGTTTTTTTATTGACCAAAAGAGATGGATTCC
This sequence comes from Cyrtodaria siliqua, assembly GCA_037043455.1. NCBI lineage: Eukaryota > Metazoa > Mollusca > Bivalvia > Adapedonta > Hiatellidae > Cyrtodaria > Cyrtodaria siliqua. Next base: position 401,316 of record JAWPHD010000535.1, on the reverse strand, counting down.
TAAATTTAGATTAAACTTTTAGCAATATTGTGTAATCAGTATGCGCGGTTAATGTGGCAATTATAAAACGAAATACCAATATTTGCGTATTAAACTATATTCAACCTAAATCATTTTGTGGCAATTAAAACAAGTCTGCTTGACTTTAGCAGTGTCAGATTGAAAGAATCGTTCATGGGTATCCGGTGAGGATTGAGAATTCCAACACCAGGTATAATAGTTTTTATTGGAACCGAGGCTCTGCTGTCATTTCATTGTGAAGCAGCTGTCAGTTCGTGGAAGAGCAGATGCCATGTCTGTCATGTCATGGTGGATCAGTTGCCTTGTCGCGTTGAAGCAGATATCATGTCACGGTGGAGCATCTGTCATGTTGTGGTGGAGCAGTTACCATGTCGTGGTAGAGAAGCTGCTATGTTGTAGTAAAGCAGCTGCCATGTCGTGGTGGAGCAGCTGTCATATCCTTGTGGAGCAGCTGCCATGACGCGGTGAAGCAGCTGTCATGTCGTGATGAAGCATATGTCATGTCGTGGTTAAGCATCTGTCATGTAGCAGCTGACATGTCCTGGTGGAGCAGCTGTAATGTCGTGGTGGAACAGCTGCCATGTCGCGGTGGAGCAGCTGCCATGTCGTGATGAAGCATATGTCATGTCGTGGTGAAGCAGCTGTCATGGTCCGGTGGGTCTGCTGCAATTTCATGTTAGAGCAGCTTCCATGTCGTTGTGGAGAAGCTGCCATGTCGTGGCTGAGCCTCCTCTGTTTAATCGTGGTGGAGCAGCGCTCATGTCGTAGTGAAATATCGCTATAAACACAGCCATTGATACAACTAGATTGTGTTTATATCGATTGTTATGGAATGGATGTATCTGTTATTCCTTATATATTTGTAATAATTTATCAACTAATCTTACATAAAATGACAGCATTACATAAGAAGCAGGAACTTTGACGCCATAAAATACAAGAATGTGTGTTTTACTAGCGTAATTATTTCTGTTTTTATATTGGAGAAATCACTGTGTTACTGCTTTTATTGAAACATATACCAAATATATCAATGGTAATACATTATATTTATTAGATTATACTTGTCAAAGGATGCGAAATGCTATTGTATAATACATATTATAAAGACAATAAATCAACAACATTCGATATTTTAAATTCACTTAAAGCATAAATCAGAATATTGTTATTATGACTGATGTATAAACAGGAAAAGCAGCACCTACAGACCACAGTCAACCAAAAGCTTACATTCAAAACAAACAACAATTACAAGGAAAAATAGCAGCGATGTATTCGACATCACAATCATATTAGTGTTGGCTATCGGAGTACCGCCTTACGACACCACAATCAAAGAAGTGTTAATAATAGGGGTACCGCCTTGCGACACCAAACGCATAGAGTGTTGACAATAGGGTACCTCCTTGCGACACCACAATCGTAAGAGTTTTGACAATAGGGGTACCGCCTTGAGACACCACAATCATAGAAGCGTTGACAATAGGGTGTGTACAGCCTTGCGACATCACAATCATAGAAGTGTTGCCAATAGGGGTATCGCCTTACGACACCACAATCATAGAAGTGTGGACAATAGGGGTACCGCCTTACGACATCACAATCATAGAAGCGTTGACAATAGGGGTATCGCCTTACGACACCACAATCATAGAAGCGTTGACAAAAGAGGTATTGCCTCACGACACCACAATCATAGAAGCGCTGACAATAGGGGTATCGCCTTACGACACCACAATCATAGAATTGTGGACAATAGGGGTACCGCCTTGAGACACCACAATCATAGAAGTGTTGATAATAGGGATACCGCGTTGCGACACCACAATCATAGAAGTGTGGACAATTGGGGTATCGCCTTGCGACGAAACAATCGTATAAGTGTTGACAATGGGCGTACCGTACGCCTACGACACCACAATCATAGAAGTGTTGCCAATAGGAATACAGCCTTGCCACAACCAATCATAGAAGCGTTGTCACTATGGGTACCGCCTTGAAGCATGAGACACCAAATTCATAGAGTGTTGACCATAGGGGTACCACCTTGAAGCTTGGGACACCACATTCATAGAAGTGTTGACAATTTGGGTAGCGCCTTGAATCATGCGACACCACATTTATAAAAGTGTTTACAATAGGGATACCGCCTAGCAGCATGCAACACCACATTCATATAAGTGATGACAATACGGGTACCATATTGAAGCATGCAACATAAATAGAAGTGTTGATAATAGGGGTACCGCCTTAAAGCATGCGACATCACATTCAGAGAAGTGTTGACAATAGCAATACCGCATTGAAGCATGCGACACCAAAATCATAGAAGTGTTGACAAGAGCGGTACCACCTTGATATGGAAGGGCATAGCCGCCATAAGTCTATGTTACTTTATTGCTTATTGCATATATGTATATGGCATCTTGCTATCATCTCTATGTTATTTTCTCAATGCTTTGTATTACATTTCATTTTCTATCTATGTCAAACAAATACATGGAGAAGAAATGCAACATTGTAACTTGCAACCGCTAAGTCTTAACGGGTTAATTGTTTTTCCCTTGTGTGTATATTTCTTGTTTCTTTGTGACAATTTCAACATTACACTATTGCAACTTTCTAATCGCTGTTCTTCGCTAAATGTGTTGTTTTCTTATTGTATTTCTACCCTATCATTACCAACCGGTATGTGCGATTTGTTTATCGACCGTAGAGCCACTTAACGTCTTAATTGTATTAACTCACCATTATGACGTTCAGTGTCGCTGCGAAATTACTTACTGCTCCCTGCAGACATAAGTTTGAGAGGATGCGGATATGCTGCAGGATGCGACAGCGAATATATCAGAAACCGAACGGTAACTAAACCCATGTAAACCATATTTCTTTATTTGGGTAATAGTTGAACTTGTATATTTGGCTAATTGTTGAACTTGTATTTTTGTTAGATACACTGGAATTTGAAAGAAATATAAAAATATCGGACAGGGAAAGTCATTCAATGAGGACAGTCAACCACAAAACACAGAAACAAACATGGAAACAGACAAACAAGAAGGCAAAAGTAATAATAAATACAAACGACATCACAAACACGAAATGGTTGACAATAGGGCTACCGCCTTTGAACGGTCAGTGGCAAAGTAGGCCACTGGGGGTTTAAACCGGTTCTAAGGGGCACGAAACCTCACAATTACCCTACTGTCATCCCGTTAAAACAGGACAGTGTAAATAAAGAAATCCCCGCCATGATCTAATCTCTAACCAACAAGGTAGCGTCAATAAGCAATATAAGTAAAACACAAATATGCTCGTGTAAATATAATACAAAAAGCAATAGCCTAGAAAGCCACAATGAAGGTACTCAATGACTTGGCAGAAGCCAGAGCAGTAAGAGAATACACCATTAAGGGCACGACAAGAAAGATCATGGACAAACATCAAACGTCACCGTCCCAATGGGCTTAAGGTAGGCGTCATCATAGGGTCCACAGCCTGTCAGTTGACGAATTTTAGGATTTTTATCTATCTATATCAAAGGGAAGTCATCACCTTTTTGGCAAACTTTTAATAAACCCTTGCCGAGGGTAAATATATTCAGTAGTTTTCAGTTGATGCTCTGGACAAGAATTAATTTGTTTAAATCTGATTCGAATTAAAATAACAGACCATATTTATGTATTTCAAATACTAAATTCAGCCTACGCCTTGTCATCGTTTTCGTGTGTTACACATACTCCCGTGTAGAGAAACCGAAAGTAGATCGACTGTACAGTACACGTGTATTCGGTAACGTTACTGTAGTGTAGAGCAGTTCAGATATTAACCGCAAAAATCAGCTGTGTGTTATATTAAATGTTGACAAACTGTACCAGATCTGTTTGTTAGAAATGATTTTTTTTGTACCTCCACTGGCTTTGAAGAATACATGGACATGCAACTTAAAGGGACACACGGCAATCTTGAAGTATTTGAATGGGTGTCTCGATATATATATCCAGTATCATTTTTACTTTTACCCTGTTTAGATTTAAATAAAACAAATTTTAAGTATTCACTATTTCGTCTTATTATACTATAATTTTAATATAGTATTGGTGCAGTAATATCAAAAACTAATAATATGCAAAAACAACAATATGCAAAAACAAATGGCTTAAAACAATTCTTATAATTAACATTAATGATTGAACAAATGCAATATATGTAGTAAAACTAACGGGACACCGCTAGTTTTTAAAAAATCAAGATTGCCATGATTGTGGCCCTTTAACAGATCTGTGTACATGTAAATGCATTATTACTTGTCTGAGTACATCTTTTTTTTCACCTATGCTTCAGTAGTTTGCCAATACATGGGGATGGGGGTGGAGTTGGGAGAAACATAGATAGACGTACTGCACTAATATCTTGGAAGCCCACAATTAACCTAAAATTCATCAACATTTTCAGGTACAGAAGTTGAATGAAGAACATTAAAGAAGACAGCGATACAAAGTCGTTTTAGTTGGAATAAAGACACGCTAAAACCAGACAGTGACCTAAGGCGCATGGTGAGCGTTCAATAAAAAGAAGACGAGTTCTGGTCGAGCAGACTAGCACTGATTGTCGTATTGAAAGTAACCAGGATGTCTCGATGTTTGACAGTGAACTGCTATTAGATTCATGCGAAGAAATTGTAAGTGATAATCTAAAAAGCAGTATAAATGGAGAGGAATCCGAGGATACAGTAACGCTTGATGAAAAGGTGTATGTGTCTGTACCTACTCAGACTCGCTAGTCGAAGGATGTATTCAATTGTAAATTTTAGAAAGGATAGCGCCGGGATTCATTTATACACAGGACTTGAAAATATTTTTAAATTTTAATTTGTTCTACACACTCAAGGCCCGGCAGCTGATTGTTTGAACTAAAAAGGTTGTACCACAATGTTGTAAGCATAGACGTTCCGGATCAATTTTTCATGTTTCTGAAACAGTGGTTTTGAATGTTGTAATAACCTGGATTTATTTTATGTCAAGACTGTGGAAAGAAATAAATATTTGACCATCTCAAGAACTGGTCGGGTACTTTTCTCCATCAGGATTTAAAAACTTTATCCATCCATCTACTCGAGTTATTGTTGATGGTACGGAATGTCCTTTAAAAAAACAAGCAATCCTAAATCGCAACAAAAGACATTCTCAACATACAAAAACAGAAACACTGTGAAAGTTTTAGTCGGTGCTACACCAGGAGGACTAGTATCCTTTGTTTCAGCGGCCTATATTTGGAGGCAGTGCGAGTGACCGACAGATTACTGAACGTAGTTCATTATTACATAGTGGTGATGCAAATGACAGCATTATGGCTGACAAAGGATTCAATGTGCAAGATCTTTTTGCTCCACGTAATGTTTCTATTAATATACCAACATTCTTTAAGAAAAAGAACTGAATGACGGGAGAAACTTTAATCAGAGACCGTAGAATAGCAAGTAAACGTGTTCACATCGAGAGACTAATAGGACTTGCAAAAACCTACAGAATTCTAATCGAACCAATGACGGCGACTGACACCAAACTTTCATCGGAGATCATATTTATTTGTTTCTTGTTGTGCAATTTTAGATCCAGCATAATTCCCAAGCATGCCTAGCTCAGAACAGTTGACTTACATTTGGGCAGCGGCATTATTATTCAATGTTGATCGAGTATAAAACAAAGTAGACATACAAATTACCAGTCACTCGATTTGACTATATGACCGGCTTGTTATAAATCATGTTATAAAACAGTCATTTAATGACATCCCGGTCAATAGTAACAATATTTGCCCTCGGTGAATCGAAGTACCATGTTAATCAATAGTAACAATATTTGCCCTCGGTGAATCGAAGGACAATGTTAATCAATAGTAACAATATTTGCCCTCGGTGAATCGAAGTACCATGTTAATCAATAGTAACAATATTTGCCCTCGGTGAATCGAAGGACCATGTTAATCAATAGTAACACTATTTGCCCTCGGTGAATCGAAGGACCATGTTAACTATTCACACATGATCCTTCCATATACCTCAAGCAAATAGTAATAACTTGACTGGAAAGTCATTAAATAGCTGTATATAATTCCACCGACTAAAAATACACTTGATTGTAGTTTTATCTCTCACACTTTTTAGCTCTACTGGCCGAAGGCCATTTAGGATGACGAGTTGTCCGTCGTTCGTCCGTTAACTTTTGCCTTGTGAACACTCTAGGGCCTTTACTATTAATGGGATCTTTACGAAACTTTGCCAGTGTCTTTATATCAATAAAAGCTCGATCAAGTTTGAAAACCAGCCAGATTGGAATAATTTAACCGGAGTTATGGCCCTTGTGTTGCTGAAAATGCCATATTAAGCCTTGTGAACACTCTAGCACCTTCATTTATTATTTGATCTTTACCAGACTTGCATACAGATTGTTAATATCAATGATAGCTCGGACAAGTTCGTAAACCAGCCAAATCGGATCAGTAACACCAGAGTTATGGCCCTTGTTTTTCTGAAAAATGCTATTTTCTGCCTTGTGAACACTCTAGGGCCTTTAATATTAATCGGATCTTTACGAAATTTTTCCAGTGTCTTTATACCAATGAAAGCTCGGACAAATTCGAAAACAGTCAGATCGGAATAATTCACCGGGGTTACGGCCCTTGTTTTGCTGAAAAATGCCAAATTAAGCAATGTGAACACTCTAGCACCTTCATATATTATTTGATCTTTACCAAACTTGCACAGATTGTTAATATCAATGAAAGCTTGGAAAGTTTGAAAACCATAAACTAGATCAGACCATAAACAGCGGAGTTATTTCCCTTGATTAAGTTTAAAATGCTATATTTTGCTTCGTTAAGATGATAGGGCCTGCATGTTTCATGCGATCTTTACCAGATTGTTTATATCAATGAAAGCTCGAACAAGTTCGAAAACCAGCCAGATCGGACCAATAACAGTGGAGTTATGACCCTTGATTTAGTTAAAAATCCTATATTTTGACTCGTTAAGTCGATAGGGTCTTCATCTTTAATCCGATCTTTACGAAACTTTACCAGATTGTTAATATCAATAAAAGCTCGGACAAGATCGAAAACCATCCACATTGGACCATTTACATGAGAGTTATGGCCCTTGATTTCCTGAAATATGCTATATCTTGGCCTCATTAAGACGAAAGGGCCTTCATTTGGCCGGATTTAATTGAAACTTTGCAGGGATGATCAGTACCAAGCCTAGTTGTACATAGTCACCGTGTTCCAGTTGAATGATTTTGGCGATTATAACCCTTCAAAGGTTTTAATCCATAAACTTTGTTCTGACTAGTTTTCCTGAACCACTGGCCGGATTAAACGAAACAATTTAGGGATGATCAACTCCATGTTTAGTTGTGCAAATCATCGCCATGTTCCGGTTGAATGATTTTAGGCGGAGTTATGGCCCTTTAAAGGTTTTAATACACAAACTTTGTCTGATCTACTACTCCTGAACCCCTCACCAGATTTCAGTGAAACTTTGCAGGGATGATCAGCACCAAGCCTAGTTGTGCATGTCGTCGTCGCGTTCCGGTTTACAAATATTTGGCAGAGTTATGGCCCCTTAAAGGATTTTGATACACACATTTTTTTCCGAGCTAGTTCTCCTGAACCCCTGGCTGGATATAGACGAATCTTGACAAGGATGATCAATATCAAGCCTAGTTGTGCATATCATCGCCATATTTTGGTTGAATGATTTTTGGCAGAGTTATGGCCGTTTAGGTCTCACTACAGAATTACCTCCCTTGGCCATGACGGTAGGAAGATTCGTACACCGTAAAAAACTAGGGCTGTTTTAATCGGTTTGCTCTCAACTTTGAAATGTGCAATCATTCTCTCATTTCTGCCTTCAGGTGACAAGATTGGAACATGTTCATGACTTCTGCCAAGTTTGGATGCCGCTGGGTGATTTTCGAGGAAGTTATGATAATTTGAAAATAGGTAGGAATGCAGTTGAATCATCAGTGAAATGGAGCTAGTTTTGAGGGGTACTGAAAAAGACTGGAATTTAAAAAACATTAATCTTGTCAACTTTTGATTTTTTGTGGATATTCTGAGCTTCAGAGGAAGGTTTGCAGATTGAGGGGAGATTTAAAGACCAATGGACATTTTATAGTATGTTTGCAGTGGTCCACATGTGACCGTTTCTACATATATTATATAGTGTTGATTAATTCACTATTGAGACGTTTATATGTTTTAATACACAAACTTTGTCCAGATCAGTCTCTTCTGAACTCTTTTCCAGATTTCAGCGAATCTTGGCAGGGATGATCAGTACTAAGCCTAGTTGCACCTGTCATTGCCATGTTCTGGTTGAATGAATCTTGGCATAGTTATGAGCTCTTAAAGGTTTTAATACACTAACTTTGTCTAGACTAGTTCTCCTGAACCTCTGGCTGGATTTCAACGAAACTTTGTAGGGATGACCAGTACCAAGCCTAGTTGCCTATGTCATCATCAAGTTCCAGTTGAATGATTTTTGAAAGAATTATGGCCCCTTATACATAAACTTGATCTTGAGCCAGTAGAACGTCTACAGGGCCTCTTGTTTATCATTATCAGACTCACAAGTCACGTTATTGTTGGTGCTAATTTGCAACAGAAATTATAAATATTATAATTGATTTGCCTTTTTATATCGTATAGGTTAACAGTTTTAAACGCCGGTAGTTAATGGCTAATTTTATGAAGTACTCAGACATTTGCTACCAATGTTTAAAACCTGACTACGAATAAACACACAGAAAAATGCCCAACTTAGGTCAACTCCCATAACCGGCCAAATTCTTATTATCATTATCATATGCATGAACTGTATACAATTCATTATATGATCATCATCCAGCAATGATGTAGTTAGTCAGGCGCTGCATGTTGACTGACAGTGGTTTGACTAGAATTGAACTAGGTCTTCCTGCACCAATGAAACTGGTTGCCACATAATGTGTTTTAAACTTTAAATTAAAGGGACACACTGCAATATTTATTTGTTTAAAACTCCTGTTAGTTTTCCTGCAAAACTTGCATACATGTATGTGCAATCATTACTCTTCATTATTAGAATAGTTCAAAACAAATTGATTTAACATACATGTATTACAAACTTCCGAATATATATTTAAACATTTGGTAATATAAAAATATATATGAAAACTCGAGTTTATTTAATAATATGCAAGCAAGTTGAAAGTTAAGACGATACTGAATTAAATAAATCTAGTTGCTTCAATATTTTACTGTTGATACAGACTTAAAAATTGCCATGTGTCCCTTTTATTCTGACTAGTTTCTGTAAATGCGCCACCTATGAATGATTAAACAAATAAAAACATACAATAAAATATATTTTATTTCATTCAGATTTGTTATATTTATTTACAATCAACGTAAATGGTCAGAATAATATATTAATCATTTACCTGTCTTTGGCAAACATATTTTAAAGTGTCGATATTTTTAACTCCTTTAAGCTAATATTCAGTTCAATTTGACCCGTTTAAGCCCCTCATTTAGATGTCAGATTTGATCCATACCTAGATCAATAAAAATGTGGTTGTTTAAGGCAGGTTTGCTGTATATTACATGCACAAAATATATTTCCGCACTAATCTAGTCGGAAACAATTGATCATGATACACATGATTGTATCACGAATAGATGTTAAATATCTGTGTTATACAAGAACATAAAGCTCCTCGGACAAATCAATAATTCAGCCTTCATTTGCATATTTATTACACTAGTGTTAATATATTAAATATATCATGGCTTTATTACACTCCAACACCGCTAGTTTGTAATAAATTATGGTTTATCTGGCGTGTAGACAACTGTTTCTTATAATTTCTTTATAGAAAAACTTGTTCAAAAAAGCTGGTTCAAGATAAATATCATAAAATGTCTGCAACTTTGCCAGCAAACTGGAAATAAAGTCATCATCTCTTTCAGTGCGGATACACTGATGTCTGCTCGTGTATAAACAATGAAGTCGCAGTGCAATCGTCCAGTGCAAGACAACTGTCCTTGAACCTGATAAATAATAGTTATATGATTTTTATCCAGGCAAAATCCAGTCGTCAACTTTAAGATATGGAACCGTTACAAGTGCGATATCTATGTCTTTGGCAGAGTAAGGGCACTTAATTTCAATTACTTAATCTGTTGAAACTATTCCATCTGGTGAAGAGGCAAGGAATGGTGAAGTTTCAGATACAAAAATTCCACACTTGTCTACCTTGCATTTGCATAATTGTTCGTAACTTTTTACAGCCTCTTTTTCAAACTTTAACCCATGACCTGTCGCTTTAGATTTGAAGGATTTTGTGTCGATTAGATCTTTGGCCAGCTTCGAGAGGTCTGTGCGATCTGTTGCCTTATAAAAATTCTGCCGAAATGAGATGAATGAATTAATTATCTTCTTCCTCTCTTCATGCCATAACTCATTTGCACATTGACCTAGAATTCTTTCCTCGATGCTGTTAACTGGACCATTAGAAACATTTGTCAAACCCATTCTCTCCAGGAAAATGTCCTCGGGTTTGTTCATAAGACAATCATGGTCCTTGGCGACGGCCCTGATATTCGCGGGTTCATATAACTGCGCTATCGGCATTGTTGAAACTTGACTGAAGTTCAAACAAGTATTTCTAAAGTAAGACGGATACCATTTAGTTCCAATATATTGTGAAAGTCGCGGTTCAAATACTGCATTTGTGCTCTCATCACCTCCAGGCATTTCTATATCACGTGCCTTTGCAGGTGATCCCGTATATTTCTGCACTTGATGGAACGATATTGAAGTTTCTCCGTGCATGTGTTCTCCACAATGACAGGCCCCGTTTTCTGAAACATATGGGCAGCATAAAGTATGGCACAAACATGCTTACAGTGAGCATTTGGGCCCATCCCAGCACCACGTTCAAATTGTGTTTGCCTCCTAAAACTTCACCATCTCTCGAGATACGAATGTCCACAATGTAAACAACCGCCTTCTTCATTTCCGCTCGACTTGCACTTTTCAGAAAATAGCTACTTCTGACTCATGTATTCTCATGTAACACAGATGCTTCTCCTTGTACAAATTTAATGGAGTTTGATCAAACTGCTTGTCAAATTTCATGAGATATGAATGAAGTTATGTCTTCCATTTCAACATGTGCAAATGTGTTGTCACTGTTCAGATCCAAATAGCTCGGTGGATCAGGCAGTTTCAAAACATACTCAGCTTGACTATCTGGTCTACCAAAGTTTGAGTTTCTGACATAAGCATCCAGTCTGAAAACATACAAAAGCATCCCATCACCACTAAATTAAAAAATAGGAATTTAGAAAGATGAAATCGGTTTTTGTTTTAGTTTTTTCTTTTTATATTTAACGTTATAGACTTTATCATAATTCGTACTGCTCTTGCATGGTAGAAATGGGGGATAAATTACCCCCGCCCACTTACAATAATACACATCGCAAACAAAACGCATAACTTTTTTATAATACATATTGGTATAGAACAGCCTATACATTAAATAGAGATCTTTTAAATACGAGAAGACTGCACTGTTTCCATGGTTTCATGAACGAACAGCGATTATTGCCAAACAGTGAAACACGGCAACGGCGATCTCAAAAATACTTATTATCTATGTAAACAATACGATTTTATTCCACCTACCGCTCAATACGCTCCTTCTTACGGCCTGATAGGCGTGCATTTCGTTTTCTTAGTTCGTCTCTCAGTTGATTTAATGTTAAAGAGCAATATTTTGCTGATATTGTGCTTTTATGTTTGTTCTGGAACACGGAAGGAAATTTAGGCCCAATGTGATCGTAGCGTCGCCAGTCGGCGCCAAGGGAGATAATCCACTAATGTTCCTTATTTCGGAACACGAAATGCATTCGTTGAGCATAACAACAAAAGTTTCCGATTGCGAAATGGGAAATCAGTCGTTATTTTTCGCCAAAAGTCAGCGCCTCCTGTCGTCATAATACGACACTCGTCATTCTGACAAATTCCTAATTATATAATTCTAAGTGTTTACTTCTATATTCTATGTCTCCATGTATTTGTTTGACATAGATAGAAAATGAAATGTAATACAAAGCATTGAGAAAATAACATAAGAGATGATAGCAAGATGCCATATACATATATGGAATATGCAATAAAGCAACATAGACTTATGGCGGCTATGCCCTTCCATACCTTGAAGCATGCGACACCACAATCATAGAGTGTTGGCAATATCGGGACCGCCTTGAAGCATTCGGCACCACAATCATGGAGTGTTAACAACAGGTGTACCGCCTTAAAGTATGCTACACTACATTCATAGAAGTGTTGATAATAGGTGTACCGCCTTGAAGCATGCGGCACCACAATCATAGAAGTGTTGACACTATCGGTAGCGCCTTCAAGCATGCGACACCACAAAATAGAGTGTTGACAATAGGTGTACCGCCTTGAAGCATTCGGCACCACAATCATGGAGTGTTAACACTAGGTGTACCGCCTTAAAGTATGCTACACTACATTCATAGAAGTTTTGATAATAGGTGTACCGCCTTGAAGCATGCGGCACCACAATCAAAGAAGTGTTGACAATATCGGCACTGCCTTGAAGCATGCGACACCACAACTATAGAGCGTTGGCAATAAGTGTACCGCCTTGACATAACAATCATAGAGTGTTGACAATAGGGATACCGGATTAAGCATGCGAAACTACATTCATAGAGTATTGACAATAGCGGTACCGTCTTGAATCATCCGACATCACAACCATAGAGTGTTTGCAATACGGATAGAGCAGAGATGAAACTAGGGGTACAACCTCGGAACATGCGACACCACAATCATAGAAGTGTTGTTAATATGGGTACCGCCTTGAAGCATGCGGTATCACAATAATAGAGTGTTGACAATATGGCTACCGCCTTGAAGCATGCGACACCACAATCATAAAAGTGTAGACAGTAGACTAGTACCAAGATGTCATACTACGACATACGGTGACCGATGCTTTGTGATTGCTGCGTCGAAGCTATGGAATGCAGTCCCTGCCGGAATCAAGGACTGTAACACACTGTCTTCCTTCAAGAAATCGCTGAAAACACATTTATTTATCCGAATGTACGGCAATTAATTTGTTAAAGTAAACTATTATATATATCATAGAACATTGTTGCATTTAAAAGCATTAAACATTTGTACGTATACTGCTATGTTGTTTTTATCATAATTGTTCAACCAAATTGTTTTAATTTTAATGTTTCTCCATTTTTATGTTGATTTCGGATAATGAAAAATGTCATATAGTTTACTAATTTTAATTCTAAATGCCTTTATTTATTAGCTCATATAATTTCTTAGATAAACAGCTATTTAAAGTCCTGTTTTACGATTTTGTTTAATCTTGTCTTTGTATGTGTCTTATTACTTTTTACCTTTTTATAACTATTATAAATATCTTAAATTTTATGTTTGTTAAGCACTTTTAAACGTACTGTGTATGATAAAAGTGCTATATAATATGGTATAATAATAATAATAATAGACTTACCGCCTTGAAGCATGCGCACAACATTCATAGAGTGTTGCCAACAGGGGTACCCACTTTAATCATGCGACACCACATTCATAAAGTGTAGACAATAGGGTATCGGCTTGAAACATGCGACACCACATTCATAGAGTGTTGACAATAGGTTTCCGCCTTGAAGCATGCGACACCACATGCATAGAAGTGTTGACAATAGGGATACCGCATTGAAGCATGCGACACCACAATCATAGAAGTGTTGACAATAGGTGAACCGTGTTGATGCATGCGACATCACTATCATAGAAGTGTTAAAAATACGGGTACCGCCTTGAAACATGCGACACCACAATCATAGAGTGTTGGCAATAGGGGTTCCGCCTTAAAGCATGCGACATCAAAATCATAGAGGTGTTGACAATAGTTGTACCGCCTTGAAACATGCGACACCACAATAATAGAGTGTTGGCAATAGGGTTTCCGCCTTGAAGCATGCGACATCACGATCATAGAAGTGTTGACAATACTTGTACCGCCTTGAAGCCTGCGACACTACATTCATAGAGGTTGACAATAGGGTACCGACTTGAAGCATGCTACACCACATTCACAGAATGTTGACAATAGGGATACCGCCTTGAAGCATGCGACACCACTTTTATAGAGTGTTGACCAGAGAGGAACGGCCTTGAAATATGAGACACCACATTCTTAGAGTGTTGCAAATAGGGATACCGCCTTGAATATTAATATATAGGGTCCTATAGAAACCACAGCGTCCGAACGCAATGGCATCGTAGGTCCGCACTGTACTGCAAACAAGGACTTGAAACTACAATGAAAGAGACAAAAAACAACAGAAAGGGTGGTGAAGACAGGGTTACCGACTTAGAACGGTCAGTAGGCAATAAGACCTACTGGTTAGCTTGAATCGATTTTATATCCGCACAATCCTCGCTATTATCCTGTCTTCAGCGCCCAAATAGACAAGACAGTGTAAACAAAACTAAATCCAATCAAAAGGAAATCTCTAACAATAAAGTCCACATCCAGAGAAACCAACTAAAGATATACATACAAAATAATAAACATCTCAGGATGTATCCAGAATTGTACTGAACATCCATAGTAGTTGCAGCTAAAGAGAAGACCAATCTAGGGTACGACCAGAAAACCCGAGGGACGAAAGCTCATGCACCCACCTCCCTTAGTTGGGGTTTCAGTAGGTACAATCATAGAGTACCAAGAGGTAGTCCAGTCATCGCACAAGTGAAAAGTGAAGCGTAATGGCTGACTGTAGAGGGGTCAATCACTAAACATGCAGTGCGCTGTAAAACCAAGGGGTTATATCCTTTTCTGACGAACTTCCTGATTAAATTTGTAAAGCGGTCAGGAAACCCGTCAGACCCCTTTAACTTTCGAAGTTTATAGACCACAGCTCCATAAAATGAGGGTTGTGATATGCCTAGTCGCAGAAGTGAAGCATGCTACATCACAACTGTTTTGTCTCGTTCTGCAATCCCTAACACTACTGTAGATATAGAGATGGTTTATCCTATCTGATAAAAAGACGGACAGGTAAGAATAAAAGCCAAATAAACAGCTAAAGAATAAAACATATAGAGTAAGGAAACCAGAGACAATTAGTTAGCAATATTAAAAATAACAAGAAAAGGTGTATGTGGGACAAGGATGCGCCGCATTAGCGCTGTCAGTCACATAAAAAGCATCAATGAAGTGTATAAGATATCAATTATAAATACAAAACTCGAACAGGAAAAGTAGCATTCAAGGACGACTGTCAACCACAAACACACACAGAAACAAAGAACAACTTTAAGATTAATAAAAGGCCAAATAAGACATCACAAACACAAAATGTTTGACAATAGGGTTACCCCATTGAAATGGTCAGTGGCAAAAAAGGCAGCTGTGCGTTTAAAACAGGTTCTAGGTTGCACCAATCCTCATACTTGCCCTACTGTCATCCCAGTAAAACGGTAATAATCTTTAAAAGAACAAGGCAGCATTAATAGGCAATATAAGTAAATCACATTAATACATGCATAAAACATAAGAAAACAAAAACATAGAAATGCATAAAGCAAGTGCTCAATGACTTGACAGAAGCCAGAGCAACAAGAGAAGAAATATAGAAAGATCGGACAGGGAAAGTAGCATTCAAGGAGGACAGTCAAACACAAAACACAGAAACAAACACGCAAACAGACAAACAAAAAGGCAAAAGCAATAATAAATGCAAACGACATCACAAACACAAAATGGTTGATAATAGGGCTACCGCCTTGGAACGGTCAGTGGCAAAGTAGGCCACTGGTGGTTTAAACCGGTTCTAGGGTGCATTAAACCTCACACTTACCCTATTGTCATCCCATTAAAACAAGACAGTGTAAATAAAGAAATCCCCGCCATGATCTAACAATCCGTTGAGGGTAAACAAGAAAAGATTAAAGACAAACTTCAAACACTATATAAGGATGTAAGTAGAGGACATAATAGGGTCCACAATCTGTCCGGTCATCACACAATCAATACATTTCGATAAACTTTTTAACAAGTTTAATGAAGATTGTATTAACGTGATTATGACCAAGGATCTTATGAAGTTTGTAAATCACATCACTGTAGAAGTCAGGTTGTGATAGTCCTTATACATAAATTAAAAATGCAATTTTTCATGATGTATTGCTCAGTATATTTCATTGCAGCGAATTTATTTCAAAAGAAAAAAACTCTATTCAATTCAATGAAAGGAAATTGTATTTAAAAAGATAATATCTAGTTTATTATAGAGAACATGTGTCAACCATAACAAGCTGCAATCCTAACTACGCTTTAATGGGCAGCAAAGCTGGTCGAATTACTATTTTGCTCTTCAAACACATGCTATAAAACACTAGGCAAGAGGAATCGTGGCTTACTCTCATACTCCTTTAAAATACCATTTGTCCGATTAGTTAAGTATTAGCTAACGTTGGAGTAAAAAACGTAAAACGTCAAATACAACAACAGTATTTAATCAAAGGAATTCGAAACATATTTTGAGCAAATCCGTGTGTTTGTCATCAATCAAGTCTTGCAGTATCTCTTAACTGTTTATATTTGCCCAGTACATTCTTGGTATCTAGTTTTTGTTTGTTTATATTCATATGTATATGAGTATCGCCTCGGGGAAGCACCTGCCTTGTCGAGGAGGAGCAGCTGTCATGTCGTAATGGAGAAGCTGTTGTCATGGTGGAGCAGTTGCATGGAACAGCTACCATGTCATGGGGGAGGAGCCGTCATGTCGTGGTGAAGCAACCGCCATGTCGTGGCGAAGCAGCTATCATGTCGTGGTGAAGCAGCTGTTATGTCGTATTGGAGCAGATGCTATGTCGTATCGGAGAAGCTGTCATATCATGGAGGAGCAGCTGCCATGTCGTGGGGAACAGCTGTTATGTCGTGGTGGAGCAGACGTTATGTCGTATTGGAGAAGCTGTCATGTCGTGGTGAAGCAGCGCTGTAAACACATCCATTGATACAACTAGATTGTGTTTATATCGATTGTTATGGAATGGATGTATAAGTTATTACTTGTATATGTGTAATAACTTATAAACATATCTGACATAAAATGACAGCATTACATAAGAAGCAGGAACTTTGAAGCCATAAAATACAGGAATGTGCGTTTTACTAGCGTAGTTATTTCTGTTTCTAGTCAGGAGAAATCAATGTGTTAATGCTTTTATTGAAACATATACCAAATATAAAATTGGCAATACATTATATTCATTAGATTATACTTGTCAAAGGATGCGACATGCTAGTGTATAATACATATTATAAAACAAAAAATCGACAAAATTCGATAGTTTACATCCACTTAAAGCATAACAAATTAGTGTCATTCTGACAGAGTTATAAACCGGAAAAGCAGCACTTACAAAACTCAGTCAACCAAAACCTTACATTCAAAACACACATCAATTACACGAAGAAATAGAAGCCGCGAATGCGAACATTATCATAGAAGTGTTGACAATCGAGGTACCGCCTTGCGACACCACAATCATAGAGGAGTTAGCAATCGGGGTACCACCTTGCGACACCACGGCCATAGAAGTGTTGTCAATCAAGGTATGCCTTGCGACACCACAATCATAGAGGTGTTGACAATGAGGGTACCGCCTTGCGACACCACAATCATAGATGTGTTGACAACCGGGGTACCGCCTTGCGACAGAACAATCATAGAGGTGTTGACAATGAGGGTACCGCCTTGCAACACCACAATCACAGACGTTTTGGCAATAGGAGTACCGCCTTATGACACCACACGCAGAGAAGTGTTGACCATGGGATACTGCCTTGCGACACCACAATCATAGAAGTGTTGGCAATCGGGGTACGGTCTTGCTACACAACACTCATAGAAATATTGCGACACCACATTCCTAGAGGTGTTGCGACATCACAATCATAGAAGTGTTGCGACACCACAGTCATATAAGTGTTGACAATAGAAGTACCGCCTTGCGACACCACAATCATAGAAGTGATGGTAATCGGGGTACGGCCTTGCTACACCACACTCATAGAAATGTTGCGACACCACATTCATAGAAGTGTTGCGACACCACAGTCATATAAGTGTTGACAATAGAAGTACCGCCTTGCGACACCACAATCATAGAAGTGTTGGCAATCGGGGTACCGCCTTGAAAAAGACATTGGCAAAAATGCCGCTGGGTGTTTAAACTAGGTTATGGAGTGCACCGAACCTAACTCTTACCCTACTGTTATCTCAATAAAATCGGGCAGTTTAAATAAAAAGATCACCGCATGGCTATATCATCTAAAAGTCTAGGCAGCTTGTATAGGAAAATTAGTATACAACAATGATAATGTATCTATGGATACCAAAAGGAAGCCCACAAATCAAGTACTCAAGAGCCGAAGAGACAACAGTAGATACATTTACTTTACGACAATGCAAGATGATTGACGACAACCATTTAACGTTACCATACCGTTCAGGATTACGGTAGATGTCATCATAAACATGGATGCAGAGTGGCGAACTGTCAATGGGTCAACCACTAAACATCCGGTGCGCCAAAAATAATTGGGTCAAACATCAATTGATATATATTTAAGAGTTTAATGGCGCGTGTGTGAACGTGATCATGGTCAAGGATCTTACGAAGTTAGTAAATCACGTTACCATAGAAGTCAAATTGTGATAGTCCTTGTTGCAGAAGAGCGCTTTCATTTCCTTTATATATCACACTCAATTTTCTTCACGATTCCCCTAATCAATTTGGTGATATAGAAATATGTTGTCCTCAGATAATGTTCACAGATTTTTTTTAAAATATTTTGCAATGGCACAGGCAGGCCTGCCAAACCTCCTGATAAATGTGACAACAACAATTCCGATGAAAGAAGAGTATTTCCTGAAAGTGACATATACACATTACCACATGTCAAGCCTTTAGTTTAATTACAATCACCTTAAGCATCAGCACTTGTTACATTGCATCTGTTTTGTATTTGATGAATATAAAACCGGGATGAAGGCATTGTTGAATTGGAATTGGACTTGATTTCCAAGATTTAATCTCAGTTAACGAAGATGTGGTCTACAGAATATATTATATTTAAATACATATAACACGACTCCTCTCCCAACACATTAAAATGCACATGACAGTCAAGCAACAGTAGTTAACATTATATTAACGTACTCAAATAAACTAGAACCTGTGTGCGTTGGCCCATTATTTTATTTATCGCTGCAAATAAGATGGAATTCTAAGTGTAACAGTTTTGCAGAATACAGGAATCGTGTCTCCGCTTTGGGACCTTTCTCTCTATTTATTATACCAGAATTAGATGATATACGTAGTGTTTTTCCATATCATTAAATGTGGCATTTTAAAAATAAAAGTTCCCTTACATGTACGAAACCACCAATTACTTTCCCCACTTAAACCAATGTTAAAATACATCAAATATAGTTGTTGCTTTTTTTTTCAATTGAATATGGACGAGTACTTACCTGATACGGTAATAATGATATATTTCATCTGATAAAAGAGAAACATACTTTACATTAAATGATAACGCTATTAATGCGTAGTCTTGCTAGCATAAAACATTATTTAAAAATACTTCTAAATATACATAGTATACAGACGTACCTGTAAAATACAGATACATATAAAACAAATTTGCGGATTGTTCAGAAGTTTTGTTTCATTTCTAGGGAATGTACATCTGGATCAATGTTCATGGGCTACAAGTGTACGATAGTCATAAAGACAGACAAGCTATGCTGTAAACTCTAGGAGTGTTACAAATACAGAAACGCTATGCAATGAACTCTAGGACTGTCACAAATACAGACATGCAATGGACCCTAGGATTGTCACAAATACAGAAACCCTATGCAATGAACTCTAGGATTGTCACAAATGCAGACATGCAATGGACCCTAGGATTGTCACAAATACAGACACGTTATGCAATGAACTCTAGGATTGTCACACATACAGACACTAAATGCAATGGACTCTAGGATTGTCACAAATACAGACACGTTATGGAATGAACTATAAAGGGACACACGACAATCTTGAACTTTTAATCAAATCATTAAGATTTAAGTATCATTTTAACTTTAAAATTGCTTGCATATATCTAAATACAATTTTGAGATATCATTTTTCTTCGTTAATCTTCCAAATATTTAAATATTTCATTGGTAGTTACTGGTTAACAGTTAGTAATTATATCGTAAAACAAATTTCTTTGAACTATTTAAATACTTTATATTAATGATTGCGAATATACAAGCTAAGGGGACGACGCGAGTTTTAAAACTAATCAAGATTGCCATGCGTCCCTGTAGGGTGCATCTTAGCAAATTTGTTTACCCTTTCTGATCAAACCAATGAAACCCAACTTCCTTGTACTCGCTCCTCCTTATATGGTTAGGGTTAGGGTAAGGCAATTAACTTACAGTTTAATATGAACATCCTTAATTATAGCGGTGCAGTGAAATTACAGTTTAATATGAACAACAATAATAATAAGGTGCAATGAATTTACTTAATATGAACGTCCCTGATTATAATGGTGCAATGAACTTACAGGCTGTGTGTGGACCCTATGATGACGTCTACCTAAAGCCCAAATAGTAGAGCAAATTTCAGGTGTTTTTTTGGAGGTACCCGGACCCGAGGTATACAGCACTATCATATTTCAAAATGTTCGGCATAGTTTGAAGATTTTGGGACTACCGGCATGAATGTATAATGTTTGGTACTAACTCCGCAATTCAAGATGGCGTCCAAGATGGCGGCTTGTTTTTAGGAAACCGGGTATAAAAATGAAGAATGAATGTAGGGATAGTTTTTATCTCAAAGCTCAGTAAATGGTTATAAAGCTGACTGATTATATCATAGGAAGTAAAATAAGTTTTAAAAATGTTAACATTTTATTATTTACAGGTCAAGATCTAGGTCAAAATGTCAAATTAGTGCAACAATTGACAATTGACTATACAAAAGTTATACAAAAGTTATTACTATGACAACAAGTTTTGGTATAACACATTAGTATAAACCAAACTAATTGTAAGAAAGTGTGCTTTAAATAAATGATTTTAAATTTGACCTAAGTCGAGGACATGAAGAGATATCCACGACGGCGTCCAAGATGGCGCCAAATTACAAGTATTTATTAATTATGCAAAATGTGAGCATGTTCAAAAAATAATAATTCATGGTATTTTATATTTAAAAGAAATATGCTTAAATATAAAATGGCATTTGTTAAACTTTAAAAATAAATTTTAAACACGTTCTTTTATAATTTAGGGGTCAAAATATAGGTCAAATGAGTGCAACAATTGACAATTGACTATACACAAGTTATTACTGAGACAACACTTTTTGGTATAACACAAATTATTATACACCAAAACAATTGTAAGAATGAGTGCTTTAAACAAATGATTTTAAATTTGACCTAAATTGAGGACATACAGAGATATTCAAGATGACGTCCAAGATGGCACCAAATTACAAGTATTCAAGCTAACCAGTAGGCCTTATTGCCTACTGACCGTTCCAAGTCGGTAACCCTGTCTTCACCACCCTTTCTGTTGTTTTTTGTCTCTTTCATTGTATTATCAAGTCCTTGTTTGCAGTACAGTGCGGACCTACGATGTAAATTGCGTCGGACGCTGTGGTTTTTATAGGACTCTATATCTCTTTTTTATTTATTAATAACGCAAAATGTGAGCATTTCAGAAAATAAAAATTTAATTTATTTTTATTTTAAATCAATCAAATTAAATATGCCATAAGAAGTAAAACAAATTACATTTCATAATTTAGTAGTCAAAAACTAGGTCAAAGGGTCAATTTAGTGCAAAGAGTGATGGTTAACTGTACACAAGTTAGTATTGGGACAAAACATTTTTGTATAACATTTATTAAATTTAAACACATTGTTCTAGAGGAAAATAGGGTAAGCTTAAAGATATATGAATTATGGGAGTAAGATAACATAATTACGCTAATGTGTATGCTGCTTACTCGGAGAGGGCATAGGTCCGAGTTTAAACTTCACTATGTGAAAGGAAGAACAAGAAGATGTTTCGTAAGATATTTGCTGGTGATAGAAGTGTTTCATAGATGACAGCTTTTTACCCGGATATAATGATGAAAACAGCTCGAGGGAAATTTTGCTCCTTCTAAATTTTATTTCTGGAACTCAGCAGCACCAATTTGTATACTCCAATACATTCTACTGAGGAGGATGTTGTTTCCACACATATCACTTGGTGCAATACTTTCAAGGCTTGGGTAGACGAAAAGTAAACCAAACTGCCTACTATGTACTGGATTCCTAAATTACATAAAAATCCATATGAGGCCCGCTTTATTTCGAATTCTAGTGCCTGCACTACAAAAAACATCTCCAACTCTGCCGTTAAAGATCACGTTAAACGATATTGTGATAAAACTTATGAAAAGTCTGGGATTAATTTGTTTTGGTCTATAAAAAATTCAGGAGACGTTCTTGATAAAACTTTCAATAAACGTCATGTTTCTTTTATAAGCACTTATGATTTCTCTACACTATATACAACTTTACCACATCATCTTATCAAAGACAAGCTAATTTTTCTTATTCAAAAAACATTCACTAGTGAAAATACTACATGTTTGGCCTGTAATAATATTAAAGCGTTTTTTACTAACGGCAGTTTAGACAATTATACTATGTGGCTATGAAGTTTGTGAAGCACTCATCTACCTATTAGATAATATTTTCGTCAGGTGTGTAACCACCGTTTATAGACAAATTGTTGGTATCCCTATGGGTACGAACTGTGCACCACTTGCCGCAGATTTGTTTTTATTTTGCTATGAAAGAGATTTCATGTTGAGTCTTTCACCAGATATCCAGGCAGATGTTATTGAAGCCTTTAATGACACCTCTCGGTGTCTGGATGACATATTGAACATTGACAACCATTTCTTTCCAACTATGGTTAATAATATTTATCCTAAAGAACTTCAGCTTAACAAAGCTAATATATCTGATAATAACGCTTCTTTTCTTGATTTAGATCTCTCGATTGAAAATGGTGAAATAATTAGCAAACTCTATGACAAGAGAGATGATTTTAATTTTGACATTGTTAATTATCCCCACTTGGATTGGGATGTACCACGAAAAATTCTTATTTGTTTTTCAAGAGCTTGTACTCGAGGATTTTAATATTCGTAATCTTTGTATAACTAAAAAACTACTCAATCAGGGTTACCGTTACCATAAACTTCGTAAAACCTTTGCAAAATTTTAATATCGTAGCCCTGATCTTCTTGCCAAATATAACAGTAATTTAAGGACTATTCAGCGACAAGGACTATCACAACCTTACTTCTATGGTGATGTGATTTATAGACTTCGTGAGATTCTTGGTCATAATCACTTTCATACTATCTTTGTTAGACTCGTTAAAAAGTTTATCAAAAGAGGTTATGACCCTATCATTTTGCAACGTACTGCATGCTTGGTGGTGGACCTTTTTACAGTTCGCCACTACGCTTTCCTCTTTAATTGTTCGATGACCGGACGGGTTGTGGACCCTATGATGACGCCTCCCTAAAGCGCAATGGGACGGTGGCGTTTGATGTTTGTCTATAATATTTCTTGTCGTGCCCTTAATGGTTTATTCTCTTGTTGCTCTGGCTTCTGTCAAGTCACTGAGTACCTTCATTGTGGCTTTCTAGGCTATTGTTTTGTTGTTTTATATTTACACGAGCATATTTGTGTTTTACTTATATTGCCTATATATATATGTATTTTGGGGTTTCTGGACCAAAGCTCTCGCTTTGCTCGAGTTTGATCCAGAAACACCAAAAATACATATATATAAGTAAATCACCATAAAATGGTGATTTACTTGATTTATTAAAACTTTTTTAAAATAGGGGTAGTTATGATTGCAAGTTTAATTTTTTTTTATAAGTTATCAAAATTAACAATTTCCGACCTTGAATACAAAGGTGGTGGATCGTACTCATACACATTACTAAAACAATTTATCACACACCTTTTAGACTTTTTTGTAAGGTTGCCATTGCTTCCTTTCTTCCCTGCTCTACTAGTTCCTTTTTTTCAACTTCACTTATTTCAGCCTTTTTTTGTTTGGTGTCCTGTTTTAAACTATAATATTTATCCAACTCATCTAAAATCAACTTAAACTCTTGCTCAGATATTTGTGCATCACTCAATGCTTTTGATATTAACTGCTTAATACTATTTAACTTAGACTCTGCCAAAGTTTTTATTTCATGATGTTTTTGAGCTTTTGCATTAAGCTTACGTCTGATAAAATTAATACAAACACCTGTAGCGCCACATACTATTGCTGCTATTTCTAAAGGTAACAAAACTGGAACAACAAATCCAATCCCAGCCATAATAACACCTGCAGATTTTATCAAGGTAGTGTCAATTCCATCTGTAATATTAATACCACGTTTATATTTTTTATAAAGTGACTGACGTATATCTCGTTCTGTAATTAACTTTTTGTCAATTTCTGAAATCTTTTGTAATCTATAATTTTGTCCGTCTTCCACTGGCAACTCAGGATATATACTTAGTGCTGTCGGTTGCTTCGGCATTTTTTTATTAATAAATAAAAAATTAAATTAATTCAATTAATAATGATGCCACCGTATTTACAGCGGTAGCGTTGGCAATCTTGCATACAAAGTTAACAACAGAACCAGCACCAATCTCTAAAGGTTTATCAAAGTTATCATGATTGCGTGGGATGATGTGAAGCGTTATGCCATAATTTGGTTGTTCAACACCATTGACAGAAACTATTACAGTTACGTCACCAAGTAATCGTTCATATGTTAAACCTATTCCCATAATTCGTCCACGGCGTGTCATTACATGCCCCACATTTGATTCTGCCCCACCATTACCAAATGAGAGTATTCTATTCAACACAAGTGGGCCCTTAGTCTCCGCAAATATTGTTATAATTCCATATTTAAGATTATCAACTCTATTTTTTAAATGATTAAACTGGTTAACAAAAGGCGCAACTCGCCTATATAAATATTGAACCTTATTTATTAAAGCCTCTAAGTCTTTTGTTTTTTTAGAGCTTGGTGGTCCAAATATACTCTTTTTTTTTTTTATAAAAATATATTTTTTAAATAATTTCTAAAACACAACTCATAGGCAAACCGTGATTATTTATCTTGTTGCCATACTCATCTCTAACTTCTATTTTCAATTTAGTAATTGCACCATTCATAAGACAGTGATATTCAGGATAAAAATGTTTATATACTATATCTCCAAACTGCTTATTTACTACAGGCACAACACCTATAATAGTGCTTGGTGCACCATTAAAATAATTACTACTCGTATTAACTTGTTTCAGATGAATATATAGCTGTTTATAAGGAGCTAAATCAAATGGGTAATCTCCTATATTAGTACCTGTCAACCATTTTCTGTCCTTGAATCCCAAAATTTTTGAAAGACCGCTTGACATTCGTGTCTCTATTGGTGTATGTACAATGCTGAAGCCAATTTGCTTAATATTGTCCAGGATAATCTTTTCATTTAGCACTTTAAACTTTTCTACCAAGTCTTGAAAGTTATAAAGTCCACTTGGAAATTGTTCTATTTTATCTGGGTTTCTTGTCTTTAGGATTTCACCATTAATATTAGTGTATGTAAAACTTTTTAATCCGACGCGCTTAGTTCCATCACTATTATCGATATACTGTTGTAAATTAATAGAGTTGTCTATGTTTGAAATTGTATGAAACATTTTTTTTAATATATATATATAAAAACACAAATAAAAATGATTTCTAAAGAATTCAAATATAACCCAGATGCTCACTATTCAAATACTTTCAGCAAGAAAGTGATAGATATAATAAATCAAAACATAGCTATTACATCAGACGGTAAATGCTTTAAAGCATCATTTCCCAATGTCTTTGAAAAATACAAACTCCCATACGTCAAATCAGATGCTATAGTCCAAAGCTGGGGAACATATTGGATGTTATTTTGGCAGAATCAGTTGAACTTTGCTATTTGGTGTGCGACAACTGGATGTGGCATTGATTTCAACAACCATCTAAAAGCTGATGCCCTGGTTGGTTCGTTATTTCGATTTTATGTCTATTACCAAGTCAGAAGAATATTATTTGAGATGAGTGTAGCAATGCCGCAAGACTCAAATTGGAATGCGTTTAATAACACATATAACCGAAACGCATACGAGAGAATATGCAAGGAGTTTAACGTTGAATTAAATTCGGACTGGAGACAAAAACAAAGCTATAATGATGGTCTAGGAACAATTTATAATTACTGGACAAATATTGGTTATCATCCTTTGATAAATTCTGTATACGACAACAAAACGATGAGTTTCACAGTCTATGAGAGTGATAAAACATATCACATTGATTACATTGCACAAGGATCTGAGGCTGATAATAGTTGGTCTACTTTTATACTAGATAGTTCATCTGGATTTACAAGAGCAGGAGTAGAACGCATCAATGACAGCATAAGAACATACTGCTGGGCAATCCTTGGCTCACAATCACAAACAAGAACAGATATACTTGGAACTGGAACAGCATTTGATGCACAGAAACAATTTCTAGCAAATGTAGAGGACGCAATAAATAGCCCCATTAACTTGCCCAGTCAAATTTCAAGATATGAAAACACCCTAAAATATGCAAGAAGTAAAGTAAATTTTGTTTATGGAAGTGGATTGTACATGTCTCCGAGTGACATGGAATTAAGAATCGGAATAATACAAGACTACAATAATGAAATTGTAATAGAAACCGATGCACAAGCATTAGGATTGAATAATGATGTAAATGTAAAACCAGTACCACCAAAAAGTGTTCAACCTTTTCAAGGCACCACAACAAAGAATTTTTTACCGGAACATTCTGACTTTGATAAATCATCAATACATAAAACTGTGGAGCATAACCCACCAGAAATACAAACAATAGCGATTGAACACGAAGATAACAAAACAACTATAATTGTTGGTAATATAGTAATAGGTCTTGCTGCATTACTTATTTACGAGATTTACTGAACCACTCTTTGGCTGCCACATACAACAACCCGGAAACAAACACAAGCAAATCCCATAAATTGTTACCAAGCCAATTAATAACATTACCTGTTGCAGATAAAAGCCATGATA
This sequence comes from Cyrtodaria siliqua, assembly GCA_037043455.1. Classification (NCBI taxonomy): domain Eukaryota; kingdom Metazoa; phylum Mollusca; class Bivalvia; order Adapedonta; family Hiatellidae; genus Cyrtodaria; species Cyrtodaria siliqua. The sequence goes on along the minus strand of JAWPHD010000535.1, from coordinate 373,878 downwards.
CTATTGCACCAATAACTCCTGGAAGTGCTGCAGCAGCTTTACCAGCTAGGTTGGCAAGACGTTTACCAAGATTAAATAGTTGTTTTTTATCCAATCTTTTACACTTGATGGATCAGGTTTTGGAGTTGGTGTTGGAGTTGGAGCAGCACTTGATGTGGGAATAATAGAATTAATTATCACCCCAAGAATCATACCAAATGCAGTTAGGATACTAACAATAGTAATACCTTGCTCCCTAAACAAGGTTTTGATCCTCTCACCAAGTGTTGTATCTTCGTTTAACATTTTGTTTATTGTCTCTTTTATCCTGCTTACTTGATTACGAAAAGCTTTTCTGTTCTCATTAATGACATCTATTCTTGCACCTCTCTCATCTTCAAGGTCTTTGATGCGATCGCTAATTCTTTTTATCTGGAATTCATCATTATCAGTCTTAGCTTGTTCTTACTTTTGTTTTTCTCTTGTTATGTCTTTATCAAGTTGTGTGAGTTTTGCCACGTTATTGGTGAGTTCTTCCTTGACAGTTGTCATCGCTTTTACTATTCCATCCATTTCACGCTTGTCTATATTTGTTTGTGTTTCAGCATCAGGACGCTCATGAAGAGCACTTTCCATTGACTGTGTTGTGTTATTCATAATATATGATAAATCTTGTAATGGAATAGCATCCACATTATCTGGTAAATCATTTATTGTGCTCTCCAATACTTGTCGAAATTTGTGTGATACTTTTGTTCTACTGTCATACTCCGGTAAATTCAAAAATTGTCTTACCGCCATTGTTCCCCCAGAGCCAACAACCCTGTTATATTCACCTACCAAAGAACCAAGAGCAAGAAATGTAAAAGAACCTTGCTTGGCAGTTATTCTTATTTCTTTATCATCAAACAACCGGCAGTATAATGTTTTACCATCAGATGATACTTTAAACTGGTCATAATCCATTTTATCCGGCGCCATTTTATATCGTTTTCCTATTTCACCATAAATGGATTTTACAAGATTTTTTTTGTGTGCTTCAAGTTGGGATTCTTTCAGCCTTCCTCCAAGTTCATCAAGATAATCGCTTTCATTAAGAAGACTTCTTTGAACCGGCTCATCAGGCACCATTGGTAAATCATCATCAAAGTATTCATCATAATCACCTGGATCGTATGTGGGATTCTCATACTCGAATCCTCCTTCAGCCATTGTTTATTTTATTTAATTTTAAAAAATATATTTAAAAAATAAAAACAATGTCAGCTTACGGAAACAAACTCAGCCCTCATAGAAAACTAAGAGAACCTCAAGGTGCCAAAGGCATCCGCACAAGTGTAGTAATAACTAATAATCCCTCAACAATAGACCAAAACCAGCAACTGCTTGTGAGATTTCCCAATCTAAGTACTAATGATGTAATAGTTCCTCGTACTGTTCGTCTTGCTTTTGAAATAGAACTTAAAAGCAGAACAGACCCCAACACTACTCTATACCAGAATCTGGGTAGAGCAATTGTGAAAAAAATGACAATAAGAATAAGTGGTAATGAAGTCATGTCAATAGATGACATTGATATATATCATTGTTATGTAGATTTATGGAAAAGCCCAACCAAACGATTAAACACAGCTTACCAAGGTATTGGTAAAGCAAACATGCTAAAACATAGAGTTGGTGCGGGAGATAAATCTTCAGACACCGAAGATGAAGCTATAGCAGCAGCTTATGAAAATAGATTTTGCATTCCACTGGACTTTGAAATGTTAGAAAGTCATATGCCATTTTATCAAGCGGGGCTTGGTGATAGGTTAGAATATGAATTAACGTTTAACGATTATAACAAAGTTATCAAAAGCAGTGATGCTGATGCATCTTATGTAATAAAAAATATCTGCTTGGAATTTGATACGGTTAGTGATGTTGAATTAGCCAGACAAATAAGACAGCAAACCAATGTTAAGATGTCATTTATGTATGATCGTATCTTGCGACATAGAAAAATAATAGCAAACAAATCTGAAACTCTTTGGAACATCAACATTAATGTACCAGCACGGAGCATGAAAGGTATTCTAATGCTGTTTGAAGACCCAGAAAGAACAAGCACAGAAACCTATTACAACCCAAAGATTGAAAAGGTTGAAATGACAATAGAGGGAGTACCAAATGAGTTGTATAGTCAGGGCATGAGGGCATATCAACATTGGGATGAAATCAACAAATATTTTGCCTTGACATCAAAAAGAAACAAAGAGACAGAAATAGTAGCGAGGGACTTAAACTTTACCAATGTTTCTCTTGAGACTTATCTGACAAAATCATATGCTTTGTGGCTTGACCTTAGAACATGTGATGACAATTTATTACACGGCAGTGGAAGAAGAATAGAAAACGGCAGTGAAGGTATAACGATACTAATAAATAAAAAAGCAGATGCAGATCAAACTTTAAATATTTATATATATATAATACAAGATGCGCAAATCAATTTCGAAGATGGAAGATTCAAAGAAGCAGGTTACTAGTTTGCAACAAAAATATCCTAATATCCACACAGTGCCATTATCTGTGGTCAGACAGGCTGTGGTAAAACAGAGTTTGTTCTTGACATACTTGAACAAGAGTATGTAGGAGTTTTTGAACATATAATTATATTGTGTCCAACCATAGAGTGGAACGAGGCTTATAAAAATAGATCCTGGATAGGAGATGTGAAAAACCCGAAAGATAAAAAAATAATAATTGTCAATCCCGTTAGCAAAGGCAAAGAAATGTTACAAGAACTGTTGCGTTTCTTTTTCAATAAATATGCTGGCAAGCCCACAATATACATCATTGATGATTGCTCCGCCACAAAAGAATTAACAAAGAAAGATATGTTATCAGAGTTGGCATTCTCTGGTCGTCACGCCAAACAATCAGTGTGGGTTATTTCACAGAGATATAATTCTGTATTGAAAGATTTGAGAGAGCAAGCAAAATGGTTGTGTATGTTTTACACCAAGGACAGAGATAGTTATGAAAATTGTTTGAGAAAAAATGATGTTATTCCAACGCTGGAGGAGAGAACCAGAATAAGAAAAGCTTTAGCTAAGACTAAATATTCCAAGTTAATTTTGAGGACTGACCAACCAACTGGTTATTGGGTTGAATAATTTTTAACAGCAATGCTTTTTTTCTAACAGCATTGCTTTGTTGCTAATAGTAATACTAACAGCAAAGTAGCAATGTTAATAGCAATGCTTGCAGCAAATTAACAATGCTAATAAAAAATAGCAATATTCATAACAATGCTATTAACAATACTAACAATTACTAGTTGCATGAATATCGCAGCTGGTTGTTTTATGTTTTATATTTATTTCAAGATAAAAAATAAAATTATTAATATCAAAATGAATGCGGAAGAACTATTACAAGATATATCAGAAGGTTTCACAGAACGTGATGAATCAAAGCAACAAGAAACAAAAAAAGAAAGATTATCAGCCATAGTGGCTGGCGGTGGCAGCCGTCAATATTTAGGTAGAGACATACAACTCACGCATATAGATGGCATGTCCCCGGATGAAATTAACAAACTTTACTGCGGATATGAAGCAAGGCTTGGGGCAAGCATGACCAAGACTTTAGGCAATTATTTTATTAACTTGTATGTGATGGGAGTATCAAAATATTGTAATGTAACCAATCCACCAAAACTGATAGAAGATTTGGAGGAAGACCCATTTATTAATCATGCTTTAACAAGTGCTTGTTGTGAGTTGTATTACAGGTATGGAATGTGCTTAGCGCCATTTAAAGCAATACTGACAACTGTTAAACATATTGATTTTAATAAAAATAAAAATATAGATAATATAAATGGAGAACCAAGAGAGTGAAGTTATACCTGTTGTTACACAACGTATTGAACAACAAAAAGTAAAAAATCCAAAACGAATAGAGGCTGCAAAAAAAGGAGCAGCGGCAAGAAAGGCAAAGCGTTTGCTTCAAGATGCTGCAAATCAAGATGCTGCAAATCAAATTGCTGCAAAGCAAGATGAAATAACAAAAATAACAATAGGTGAAGAAGAACCAAATAAAATCAAAATTAACGTATACAAAAATAATATTCCACCGTGTCTGGTTTTATTAGGCATTGCTGGGTTGGGTTTGTATATTTATACAAGAAATCTGCTACGCAACCTGTAGCTGTGCAACCTGTTCATGTTGCACCAAAAGACCCGTTTGATTTTTAATAATTTATTTTAAAAAAATAATCATACAAAAAAAAATGGCAGCAAGTATTGACGGAAAACAAATTGTAAATATGATGTATCACGCTGGAGTGGAAACACTTTTAACTGTTGGATATTCTGAGATTGGCAGAAAACTACCAAAATGACCAGCTCCTAAAGTGGATTTTAATATGGTAGATGTTGGGATGCTGTCTGTGGATATAATGTTAGCAATGGCTACAAAGGATATGCTGATTAAGCAAGGTATTATTCCTGCGGATATTATGAAATAATTTTAAAAAATATATATATAAAAAAATGGCAAGTGCAGTAGCAATGATGATCGGTGGCGCATTAACAAATGCATTGGCATTTAGCGGTTCAAATTATCTCTTTTCAAGAATGGGAAGTCATTCAGATGAGGAAAGACAAAGACATGACAAAGCCGTAGAACAATTAAACGCAGCACAAGCGGAGTGGAATAAAAAAAGAACAGAGAGATTAGATTTTATTAATAAGCAACTGCAAAAAGAGCATCATGCAGAGCAGACTTTTGATGATGTGGACCAAGCTATGAAACAGTATTATTACATAACTGGCAAACATTTGCACTTAGAACCGGAGCCCAAGTTGAGTGATTTTTATACACCATCTCCGGATCAACAGAATAGAGAAATTACGTTTATTGTGGTGGGCATGGCTGCAACTGGATTTGTGGCGTATAAATTGAGTTCATAAAAAAAATAGTTTAAAACTATAATTACTTTAGATTTGGAATGACTAAGTATGTTTACTTTGAAAAGACTAAGACATATGCATGATACCTATTTTTTTTGTTGTTCTTACATGGTTTCAATCCAAGTGGTCGCATATAATATGGTGGTTTAGCACTCTTCTCTAATTTATCTTTGAGATGACCAGGCGCCCATACTTCACCATTGTCTAATAATGTCAATACCATGGATGGACCATATTCAGTATCCACTATTTTCGTATCTGTAATAGTATATATTTTATTTATTTCCAAGTCTGTCCATTTCTTTGTGCTATATTGATTTTGCTTTTGCTCTTCAAGCAGTTCATCAAATTGTGCAGTTGTGATATCCATTTTTTCTTTATAGTTGTATAAAGTTTAATCTTTAGTAGAAAAAAATGGAAAAGATTTATTACAGCCCAAAAGGATTTTGGAAAGGTTACTCAGCAGTTAAAAAATTGGCAAAAGATGCTGGTGTTAGTGACAAAAAGGCATTAGAATTTGTAAAGAAACAAGCTGTGTGGCAGATTTATTTACCCGCACCAAAGAAAATAATTAGACCCAGGTTTGATGTTTCTGCTAAGAATGGAGTGCATCAAGCTGATTTGTTATTTTTACCGCATGATACTTTTGGCTTTGGCCGTGGACGTAATACATATAAATATGCGTTGACTGTGGTTGATATTGCAAGTAGATACAAAGAAGCAGAGCCACTGACTTCCAAGGATAGTAAAGAAGTTGCTAAAGCATTTGAAAAAATATACAGTCGGCATTTGAAATATCCAAAATTATTACAAGTGGATCCAGGCAGAGAATTTATGGGTGCAGTATCGCAGTTGATGGCCAAACACAAAGTATATATCAGACGGCGCAGAACAGAAATACACAGAGACCAAGCTTTAGTGGAAAGATTTAACAGAACATTAGCTGAAAGATTGTTTTGTTATCAGTATGCCAAGGAAATAGATTCGCAAAAACGTAATAGAGAATGGGTAAAAAGATTACCAGAAGTTGTTAAAGCCATAAATGCGGAGACAAAAAAGCCTCCTCCTGTTGAAACAAAAACATTAAAAGGTGATCCTATCTGTATGAATGCAAGTGTAAGATATTTATATCAACCCGGGGAACAAGAAGGTGGAAGACGCTGAGCAACTGATCCAATGTGGAGATATTCACAAGACTAAAAGTTATATGGTGACGCAAGGTATAAGAGTTTATTATTTGAAATTACCAGCGCCACAGAGAGGATTTGTCAAAGAAGAATTACTTATCGTTCCTGCTGATACCTGCTGATACCCAAATTCATAAGTTTTTATAGAAACCATATGCATCAGTTGTAATTCCATCTTCTCGAATGTATCTTTTTGAGTAAAATGGTGACAGTGTAGATTTGTTTACTGTTACGCCAAATATTTGATGCTTTATTGATCGTATCATATTCATTGTATGGGTGTATTTTTTCTTGCCAAACAATGCATCCTTGTAGTTCTCAAAGTTTATGTGTTTTTTAACTACATATTTTTTTACACCCTTTGCTTTCTTAATAATCTGCTCATTCACTTTCAAAATAGAATCTTGTTTGGATCTTAATCCAATATTTTCATCTTCCATTGCTTTCTTAACAATCTGCACATCCGCTCTCAACATCGAATATAGTTCGGATTTTATTCCATTATTCTTAGCTATATACTCATCTATAGAATCACCATCATCTTTTGTTTTATTTATTATTGTATCTACTAATTTCTCAATTATCCGCTCATCCGCTCCCAAAATAGAACATAGTTTGGATTCAACTATAGAAACACATTCATCTTTTATTTTGTCTGTTACTTTCTCAATCATTTGCACATCCGCTCCCAAAATTGAATATAGTTCGGGTCTTGATTCAATATACTCAACTATCGGAACACCAGGACATTCATCTTTCATTTTATCTATTACTTTCTTAATCATCTGCTCATCCGCTCTCAAAATAGAATATAGCTTGGGTCTTAATCCAACATACTCAGCTATAGCAGCACCAGCACATTCATCTTTCATTTTACCTAATACTTTTTTATTTGTATCATCGTGCAGTGGATGGTATTTTGGATAATCACTTAAGTCATACTCATCTTTCATTTCAGCCATGTCTTTGTACACATCTTCTGTTTTGATTTCTACCAGCAAGCTATCAGTGTCTGTGTATAATAAAGTACATTTATCTCCGTACCTTTTCTTTAGAGTATTATAGTACCAATCATACATCATGTACTTTGATAAATCCAATACTGCCATCCCAACATAGATTGGTTTGTTTAATGTTAATTTTGTTTTGTTTGCATGTATTGCTGACAATTCATCTGAAAATTGTATACGCCTGTTAAAGTTGGGTTTGGCTATTATTTTTCTTATCTTTTCATTTTCAAAGCCGTCAGTTCTGACTAGTTTTATATCAGTCCGCTTGCGTAAATTTTCCATTGTCTTGCCAAACACAGAGTTGTTCATAAGTTTGTAAAAATCTTTTTCAAAGGGTGATTTAGCTTTTTTCCTAAGTTCTGTGTTTAGGTTTATGTATGATTCCATTCATGGTTTTTCATTAAATTCTAATACTCTGTGTACTTTCTTTAGTTTCATGCCCAAAGATAAATACAGTTCCAGGGTTTTGTGATGTATCACATATTTTTCTTTGTCCATAAGATTTGGGACTAGTTGTTCTGTATTTATCATGCTATTTTTTTCCATTAAACCTGTCTGGTATTTAGACAACCATTCTTTTTTCACTGCTAATCTTTCCGGTGCAAGTGGATAGTCATTATGAGTTTCATGGAGTTCTTTAGGATATTCCAAATCAACTTCTGCAAAATATCCTTTTCCTTCTTTTGGCTTTGGCAACGTTTCTGTTTCCACCCACTTAAAGCCAGAATCTGGAAGTGGCTGACTCATTGCCCATCCATAAAGATTATTTGCATCAAAATGCATTATGTAGCTGTTTTCCTTGTCAGGGTTATAACCAGCTACATATGGATTGTTTGCTTTTGCATATCGTTTTGATACCATACTTATACCACCTCGCATTCCTTTTTCTGTAAATAAGTGCTTGTCAATGTCTGTAAAAAGTTCTAAATCTATTTTTTAATGTTTAAGTAAAGCATCCCAAGATAATCCAGGTGCTGTGTAGTAATGCAAATAATCGAGTTTATATGCATTCATGCATGTTTTTCTAAAAGTTTGAAACACATCTTCTAACAGAGTTACATCAGTTTTTAGATATAAATCATGATAGTCTCCAAGAGTTTTACAGTTAAACTCTTTCCATATTTTTTGAGCATATTTGTAATCTTTGGAACTTATACTTTTATCTGAGAGACTACTGTAAAACTCTTCTATAGGTGGTAATTGCGTTTCCTTAAATCTTTCCATACTGTCCATATATTCGTATGGATAAACACCTTTTCGTAAAAGTAAATCTGTTTGTTCCCCAAACTGATTTTTGGTAATTTTAATCAGTAAAATTTGTCTGTTGCTTTAACCAATTTTTCCAGAGACGAAGCCATAAACTGAAAGCTATCCGAAAATTTAAGTTGTCCGGCACTAAATGAAATATACTTTTCAGCGTTGTTTGGAATGCATGTAATATTACCTGTCATTTTATGTATTTTTTGCATGATGAGATGACTATCATATCATATCCTTTGAGGTTATGAAATATAACAGGGATGATTGTTTTATTTGGTTTTATTGTTCAGTTTTAGGTTGCAGTTCTTGTGTGCTGCACCTCTGTATTCTCCTGTAAAATGACAGTGGTCTCTTACTTTACCGTTTTTGCCACATTTCCTACCTATTTCATTCTCGCATATCCAGCAGTGTGTTGCTTTTTCATAATCTTCCTCATTTTGTTGTGTCATGATTAATGGTTTTGGGTGATCAAATATTTTATTAATGTTGCTCTTCTCACATTCTAAGTGATTTAAAAACTTTTCAACAACATCTTCACCTCTATAAATAACAGGTTCTTCAGCTTTGCCATCATATCTGACAACCTGGTATCCAAAACCACAAGCTTCGTGTACATTTGTGATTTTAGATTTTTTTCCAAATTTGATTGAATGTGGTTTGATTATACTCTCAAAATCAGCATATATTGCATAAGGCACAAGCATCTGATTTTGATGATTTTTAAATTTTACAGTATTTTTACCTTCTTGCGGCATTTCTATTCTGCAAGAATTTTTGTTGATACCATCACAGTCTTCTTTGTGTTTGGTAAGTAGTCCTTTTCCAGAATAGCTGTGAAGGCAACGATCGCAGAAGTAAGTTTGACCATGGTGTTTGTTTTGGTCCCAGAGTAGTCTATTCAAATTGTTAATCCAGCAATAGTGATATTTTGTTGTTAATTTTTTTGGTTCTTTGGAATAATCATCAGGGTTATAGTTGTTATCTATAATTCCTTCTTCATTATTTGGATCGTCTTCGTTCTCTGATTCAACCTCAGTGTCTTCAGATATTAAAATCAAATTAATTCGTTCAATATCTTTTGGTTGTTCTGATATTTTATATGGAAAAACAGATACCTTTTTTTTTTCCTGTTATGATATATCCATAAACATTAATAGCAAGATTATTTTGTTTTTCTACTTTGGTTATTTGAGATATTGGAGTGGGAAAGTCAATGTTATCTTTCTTCAAGAACTCTATACTAGGATACTTTGATAATCTGTCTGTATGATTTGCAGCTGGATTTAAAGCAGCATTTATTGCATGGAACAAACATTTATCATCATTGTTTTTCACATTTATAATTGCTTTCTTATCAGCTACTGCTTTGGGTAAAGGAATATATGAAGAACCTTTTAACGGCTCGTACTTTGCAATATTTAAGTAAAACGTAACACAGTGATCACTTTCTAATCCGGATGCTGTGTTTGTAAATCTTTCAAGGCTCTCTTGTATATAAGCAGATGATTTATCGTACAACTCATGTATTTTTTCAGAGTTTAAGATTGCATTTTGCTCGCTGTGTAATACTGCTGTAGTGTATTTTTTGGTATCACCATCATCTTTGAATAAATTTACAGTGAGACCTAATTGAAACTTTAATCCATTCATCTTTGTCAGTTCTTTGCTTATTTGTTTTGTGATAATGGATTTTTTATCACGCAATAGTTTTCGAGGGTCTTTGTATTTCTCGGCAGATATCTCGTATGCTTTAAAATAGCCACACATTGGTTTGTCAACCAGTTTTAATTTTCTATCTTGAAAAACTTGTTTTAGCTCATTTATAACATTTTCTTGTAATTTGGTATATTTTTGCTTTTGTTCATTTATAACATTTTCTTGTAATTTATCATATTTCTGCTTTTCTCGTTTACGTTGTTTTTTAGCACGTCGTCTCTTGAGTAAATTTTCTAATGTTTGAGATTTAACCTCTTTTAAAGTTTCCTTTGGAACTTCCTTTGGAGTTTCACGGGGTTTGATTGTAGTACGAGGGGTTGGAATTGGTTTTACAACTCGTGGTGCTGGGATTGGTTTACTTTTCAATGTCTCGGGTGGTTGAATAGCCATAAGACTATGTTCTAGTGTTTCTTTGCTTATCACTCCTGTATCAAACAGGCGTATTAAATTTCTTATAGTCTCTTCGTTTTTTTCCATTTCCTTTGTTTGTTATATATTTAAAAAAAATATATTTAATATAAAAATAATTATATATAAAATAGACAATGGAAATCAATGTTTGTAAATTTCTTAAAATTGGATTACATAATCCATGTACAAATAAGCCTACAAAAGATTCTAATTATTTCAGTTTGCATAAATATAGATTAAAAACAAGTCATGCATTACCGTATCAAATATGTAAAAAAGGCACTTACGCAAAATATCAAGTGTGTGTTGGTTGCGGTGCAGCTTCAATTAGAAAAATGAACGATTATTGGAGGTTAAAGTCGTATAACGCTGAGTGTCTCAGATTTAGACGTATTAAGGTTTAAATTATATTTTGATAACTTATAAAAAAAAAAAAAACTTGCAATCTTCACTACCCCTATTTTAAAAAAGTTTTAATAAATCAAGTAAATCACCATTTTATGGTGATTTACTTATATATATGTATTTTGGGTGTTTCTGGATCAAACTCGAGCAAAGCGAGAGCTTTGGTCCAGAAACCCCAAAATACATATATATCCTATTGATGCTGCCTTGTTGGTTAGAGATTAGATCCTGTCGGGGATTTCTTTATTTACACTGTCCTGTTTTAATGGGATGACAGTAGGGTAAATGTGAGATTTGGTGCACCCTAGAACCGGTTTAAACCACCAGTGGGCTTTGTTGCCACTGACCGTTCAAAGGCGGTAGCCCTATTGTCAACTCTTTTGTCTTTGTGATGTTGTTTGCATTTCTTACTCGTTTATCTGTTTGCCTGTGTTTGTTTTTATGTTTTGTGGTTGACTGTCGTCCTTGAATGCTGCTTTCCCTGTCCGATATTTTTGTCTTTCTTAGTAAAAATGCTGTTTAAAGAAATGTGACATACGAACCAAACCATTATACAATACAAAAATCTCCTTTATAAGTTAGGTGTCAAAGTCTAGGTCAATATGTCAAATAAGTGCCAAACAATATAAATGTTAGTTTTGAGACAACATTTTATTTTGCAAAACATACTTTATTATACATTTCATAATAATTGTAAAGACAACTTTAAATAAATGAAATGAAACCTCCCCTATACATCTCATCTATGTCTCCCCGTTTGGTTGCCGGGGTATAATACAACCACTGAAAATCCCGCTAAAGGCAGAGGGGTAGGACCCCATCACCCCCTTTCATGTTCATTTTGTATTTTTTTATCATGCTCATTCAAGGTCTTCATCATGACACTGCGAATGGAAACGTGGAAACGTGGCTCAATCATAAATGGACTGTTTACTACAGAATTTGCAGCAACTCTGCAGTTCTGCAGGTTAGAGAGTTCGAAGCCCATTGTCCATATTTTATCTTGATGTAAATGGGGGATGAGCCTGGCATGTTTATTCCTGTTAGGCGCCATATAACATTTCATGTGTTGGTGCGCCGTTAAACACAATTCAATTCACTCACCTCTGTCAAGGGCATAATTATAAAGGATCTTCAGTTATGAATCTGCTTTGCTAGAATGTGTCTTTTAATATTAGATTTAAATGGCTCCGCTATAGAATTACATTACATAAAGCTTATCAATGGCAGACAACATATATATGCTCTTAGAACAGTCAATCATAGACTCATTAAGTCATCATATAATTCATATTATGTAAAATAATAACTCCTTAAACGAAGGGTTTGATAGTAGTTGTAATGTTCAAAACGTGTTCATAACTTTCCCTATTCATCTCTATTCATATGTCATTATTAAAAACAGTAGTCATGTTTTCCTTTAAATCTTGGTACTGCGGTTCATCTCTCGCTATTAATTCACAGTATACAGTGTGGAAAGCACATTTCTTTTTCGGCTGTGAGTTTATTGAATAGTTTATGAGCTGGATTCTATCATGACCAGTATGCACACTTATTTTCAGTGTGAAAGTATTTGGACTCGTAATAACTGCATGTGTTGCACTCATGTTTACTGCATAGTGAGCATACAATAGCAATCTTGTGTCAGTTTTTTCTTTGAGAAAAGCTCTTCAGCGTTTTACCAACATTTTTATGTTTTACTGCTAAAACTATGAGGCATAATCCTGAATACTATCACAAATGACCAAAGAATGATTTTCATTCAACAAAGCCCGAGTGTTTTGGAGAATACAAGATGTAGAAGTTCCCAGGCTCATCAACACATAATATATTATTTAGAGCCAACGAAGGAGAGGTGAAGGATACATAGGAGTCAGATAACTACTAATGAAACGATTTTTTAACGTGCTTTAATTATAAACTCCAATACACGAGAACACCCTCGTAACATCTCCATTCGACGGATAAGGCTAAGGGAAAGAGTCTCACCCCAAAACACACTCACTAAACTAGTGAGGCTTGAACCCCGATCTAGTTACAAGTCTACCATGCTATAAACTGGACTACGCCAGTTTCAAAATCTGAACATGTGTGATAATTGACGACTCATCAAGTAGAGAACAAACAGACGAGACTACTGACTTTTCCTTAAGGTTTGTGGAGAAATTGTCTCTAAAGCCTGTCAATCTTACAGCAAATTCTATGGGGAAAGACATTGTGCCGTTTGTCACTTCATGTTTTGAATTTATTCAAAATTTATTAAGTATTTCGTTAACCCTAAACCCGATACATATATATAATGGACTGTGTTCTTTCTTTGAATTAAGACCATTCCATTTATGTGATAAAGGGGTGTGTTGGCGAAATATTACTGATCAGCAGCCGGACATTGTAAACCCTGATCAGCCTCTCTAATGTTCAATTCATCTTTCTTGCCCAAACATCTTCTAATGCTTTTTGTTAGTAAGTCCATGTCAAAAAATGTGAGGCAGGTTGTTTCCTTTGTCAGTGTTAAATCAGGAACGCAGCCATATATGAAAGACGTCTGTCACCAGCAAGTCTTGTATGTAATCATATATAGTTCATCTTCTTTCATAGACCAAAACGTTAAGCAGCATAAATATTAAATATGTTGCTGTTCTCTTACTCGCTTATTGTTAACATTGGTAAGTGTTAAACATTTACATTATTAAAAAAAATAATCCTAATTTTAAACAATGTTTATATAAACAATTTGTGACGCAAAGGGTTTATTTTATAAAGGTGCATTTTTGCACTCAAATTACTCTTTGACCTTGATTTCGACCCTTTTTGTATGCCATACACTCTACCTTAACGTTTAACGAATACCATTTTATCAAGGATATTTGTTTTAAATATAAAATACCTTAAATTATTATTTTTGAAAAGTTTGCGTAATTAATAAATATTTGTAATTTGGCACCACCTTGGACGCCATCTTAGATATCTCTGTAATTCCTTGACTTAAGTCAAACTAAAAATCATTTATTTAAAACACTATTTTTTTACAATTGTTTGGATGTATAATAATGTGTGTTATACCAACAATTGTTGTCCCTGCACTTACTTTTTGTATAGTCAGGTGTCATTTGCTGCACTCATTTGACCGTTTGACCTATATTTTGACCCATAAATTATAAAAGGTGAACAGTTTTAAAATCTTTTTTAAAGTTTAACAAATACCATTTTATATTTAAGGATATTCCTTTTTAATATAAAATACCTTAAATTATTATTATTTGAGCATGCTCACAGTTTGCGTAATTACTAAATACTTGTAATTTGGCGCCATCGTGGACGCCATCTTGGATATCTCTGCATGTCCTCAACTTAGATTAAATTTAAATTCATTTGTTTAAAGAACTCTTTCTTACAATTGTTTTGATGTATAATAATGTGTGTTATTCAAAAAAGTGTTGTCCCAGCAATAACTTTTGTATAGTCAATCGTCATTTGTTGTACTAATTTGACATTTTGACCTAGATTTTGACCTCGAAATTATAAAAGGTCAACATTTTTAAAATTTATTTTACTTCCTAAGATTTAATCAGTAATGTTTATTACCATTTACTGAGTTTTGAGGGGGAAACAATGCCTACATTCATTGTTCAGTTTTATATCAGATTTTCTAAAAAATAAGCGGCCATCTTGGACGCCATCTCGAATTGCTAACTTAGAACTAACATTTCAGATTTTTTGCCGGTAGTCGCTAAAACTTCAGACCATGCCGAACATTTTGATATATGACAGTGCTTGTTATACCTCGGGTACGGGTACCCCCTTGAAATATGCATCTTTTCAGCTCATTGTTGCTTTACTAAAAGGACGGTGACGTTTGATGTTTGTCTGCAGTCTTGTATTGTCGTGCACTCAATGGTTTATTCTCTTGTTGCTCTGACTTCTATCAAGTCACTGAGTACCTTCTTTGTGGCTTTCTAAGCTATTGATGTTTTGTATTTATATATGCACGAGCATCTTTGTGTTTTGCTTATATTGCCTATTCATGCTTCCTTGTTGGTTAGAGAATAGTTCATGGCGGGGATTGCTTTATTTACACTGTCCCGTTTTATGGGGATGAAGTAGGGTAAATGTGAGGTTTGGTGCACCCTAGAACCTGGTTTAAACCCCCAGCGGCCTTTTTTGCCACTGACCGTTCCAAGACGGTAGCCCTATTGTCAACCCTTTTGTGTTTGGGATGTCTAATTTGGCATTTTGTTCATCTTTAAAGTTGTTCTTTGTTTCTGTGTGTGTTTATGGTTGGCTGTCGTCCTTGAATGCTACTGTTCCTGTTTGATTTGTATCTAAATACAGCGGTGCAATGTACTTACAGTTTAATATGAGCCACCCTAAGTATAGCGGTGCAATGAAATTATAGTTGAATATGAACGTCCCTAATTGTAATGGTGCAATGAACTTACCGTATTATCTGAACGTCCCTAATTATAGCGTCGCATTGAACCTACATTAGCGGTGTACAGTTTAATACGAACGTCCCTAATTATAGCGGTGCAACGAACTTACAGTGTAATACGAAGCTCCCTAATTATAGCGGTGTAATGAACTTGCAGTTTAATATGAACCTGCCTTATTACAGCGGTGTAATGAACTTATAGTTTAATATGAGCCACCCGAATTATAGCGATGCAATGAACATGCAGTTTAATGTGAACTACTCTAATTACAGCGGTGCAATGAACTTGCAGTTTAATATGAGCCACCCTAATTATAGCGGTGCAATGAACTTACAGTTTAATATGAACCAATCTAATTATGGCGATGCAATGAACTTTCAGTTTAATATGAACCGCCCAACTTACAGCGGTGCAGTGAACTTACAGATTAATATAAACCACCCTAATTATATCGGTGCAATGAACTGACAGTTTAATATAAGCCACCCAATTACAACGGTGCAATGAACTTATGTCTGTTTACGTGTTTGTTTCTGTGTTTTGTGGTTGACTGTCCTCCTTGAATGCTACTTTCCCTGTCCGTTCTTTTTATATTTCTTTACACTTAATATTAACTACCCTAATTATATCGGTGCAAAAGAACTTGCCACACTAATTAAAGCGGTGCAATGAACTTACAGTTTAATATAAACCACACCCTAATTATAGCGGTGCAATGAACTTACAGTTTAATATAAACCACCCAAATTATATCGATGCAATGAACTGACCGTTTCAAAGCAGTAGCCCTATTGTCAACCCTTTTGTGTTTGTGATGTCGTTTGCCTTTTTTATTACTTTTGCCTTCTCGTTTGTCTGTTTGCGTGTTTGTTTTTGTGTTTTGTGGTTGGCTGTCGTCCTCGAATGCTGCTTTCCCTGTCCGATATTTTTGTCTTTCTTTACAGTTTAATATAAGCCACCCTAATTACAGCGGTGCAATGAACTTACAGTTTAATATAAACCACCCTAATTTAAGCGGTGCAATGAACTTACATTTTAATATAAACCATCACAATTATATCGGTGCAATGAACTTACAGTTTAATATAAGCCACCCTAATTACAGCGGTGCAATGAACTTACAGTTTAATATAAACCACCCTAATTATATCGGTACAATGAACTTACAGTTTAATATAAACCACCCTAATTATAGCGGTGGAATGAACTTATAGTTTAATATGAACCTATCTAATTACATCGGTGCAATGGAAGTACAACATTGTAATGTTAAATAAGTTCCTCTCGTCGCTGCGGGATCGAATCACACTGAGAGCTCTACTTGTCAAGTGAGAAAGTGTCGATTCTTACGGATGGCTTGAGGTGTACACAGGACAAATGGGTTGATCTGTTTGAGTGGTCTGCCTCTACCACAAAACAGTCGACCGCCACTTATGGTCTAATTATGCTAACAATAGCTGTCGGGGGACAGCGCAGCTCGACTATTTCGTATTTTCAGAGAACAAGAACTAATACAACCGGCATACCAGTGAAAAATAAAAAGTGAAAACAAAGGGGCAAGAAGGAAAACATTGGAATTTTCATTAAATCAAGGGTCACAAATTTTCTGTGATGACATGGAAGTAATTTCATAATAACCCTTTCAAAGGATACATAATTCAAATTTTATAAGTTGAACATTTGAAGAAAATATGTTAAAAGTATACTTAAATTTATTTGACCTTTGACCCCTTTGTGACCTTGACCTTTCATTCAATGTTCTTGAACTCAATAGATACGATCGTCCCATTTATAATAAAGTATTTAATTTTGACTGGATAAAATAATTAAAGTTATTTACATGTTAAGAAATGCGGACGTCAACATTAACCTGATGCTAAGAGCTTATCAACACATACATGCAGTTTGTGACCATGAACTTTGACCTATAGACCCCATAATAGCCTTCGAACAGTCGAGCTAAAAATATCAAATTATTTGTAAAGTTTGACCCAGGAGCTAGGTCCACAAAGGTGGGGAAGAAGCCTAGGGTCTATGCTGGTTAGATGGTCGTATCCGTCTGTTAATGCCCAGTAAATGTATATATGGTTATAGGGTAAGGATCAGTTATGACCTAGGGGCTATGTCACCAGGGGTGGCGAAGGAGTCCGGGGTCTATGCTGGTTGAATGGTTGTATCCGTATGTTCATGGCCAGTAAGTTTATATATGGTTATAGAGTAGGGATCTTAACGGTTTCCAAATTATGACCCAGAGGCTATATCCCCATGGCTGGGGAAGGAGATCGGGGTATATGCTGGTTGAGTGGCGGCTGTATCCGTCTGTTCATGCCCAGTAAGTGTATATATGGATATAGGGTAGGATCTCAATGGTTTCCAAGTTATGACCGAGGGGCTATGTCACCAGGGTTGGGTGGTTAGGTTAGGTGGTTATATCCGTCTGTTCATGCCAAGTAAATGTATATAGAGAATATTATGTCAGTGCCTTTTACTATCAAGTTTATTAGGCTCGGCACGAAAACGAAGAATGGCGAGGCTTAGAAAACGAAGAATGGTGAGGCTCTGCCGAGCTATTCTTCGTTGTCGTGCCGAGCCTAATAAACTTGATAGTAAAAGGCACTGACATAATATTCTATTTATCATGTAGATTATCCACATTTTCTGTATGAATTACTATTATTACCTATTTCTCCGAATGTTACGCTTATCGAGGACGCCGCCATGTTGTTGTTTTTTGTTTGTTTTGTGACGTCAGGCAACGTTACGTGCATGACGTCAGATAACGTTACGTACAATAAACGCCGAGGGATTCCGCATTGATTTGCTCTATTGGTCAGTGGCTAATAAAGCAAAATTTAATAGGTCACCCCTTTATTGGGCAGAAAAGTGCACATCTGCATGATAAATATGGTTATATGGTAGGGATCTCCACGGTTTACAAGTTATGCACCCAGGGTTGGGGAAGGAGTCCGGAATCTATGCTAGTTGGCTGGGTGTATCCGTCTGTCCATGCCCAGTAAGGGTATATATAGTTATAGCGTGGGAATCCCAATGGTTTCCAATGATCGAGGGGCTATGTCCCCAGGGGTGGGGAAGTAGACCGGGGTCTATGCTGGTTTGGTGGGTATATCCGACTGTTCACGCCCAGTAAGTGTATATATGGTTATATGGTGGTTTTTCTCAATGGTTTCCAAGTTATTACTGAGAGGCTATGTCCCCAGGGATTGGGAAGCTACCCGGTGTCTATGCTTGTTGGATGGTTGTATCTGTCTGTTCATGCCCAGTAAGTGTATGTATGTTTATAGTGTGGGGATCTCAACGGTTACTAATTTATGACTCAAGGTGCCCACCCACACCCTCATGTTTCACCTCTTCTGACCCCAGGGCGGTCCAATTATGACCACAGGGTCACCATTTGAACAAACATGGTAAAGGACTACTCGACGATGCTACATACAAAATATCTAAGCTGCAGACCTTTTTGTTTCGGAGAAGAAGATTTTGAAGTGTTTTTTCCTATATTCTTTATGTAAAAATAATTTTGTCAAAATGAATGGAAGAGTTATGGGGATTGTTGGATAAGGTGCAGAATTCGATGGGAAACATTAGTATAAAGTTTTAATGCAATAGCTTGAGTAGTTTTGAAGTTATAAATCTATTGCACAATAACTTTAAGGTAAAGACATGACAATCGAAGGGACATAACTTTGTCAAAATGAAAGAAAGAGTTATGGTGATTGTTGGATAAGGTGCAGAATTTGATGGGAAACATTAGTTGAAAGTTTTAATGCAATAGCCTGAGTAGTTTTGGAGTTATTCATCCATTACACAAAAACATTAAGGTGAAGCTGGGGAGTCGACTCCGATGCCCACGCCGTGGTGAGTAGGATAGGATAGCTCTCACTATTCTTCGAACAGTCGAGCTAAAAGTGACATAAAACACCATTCAAACAAACAAATAATGTAAGCATCCCTACAGCTGTAAATGTATCCTATAATGTAATGTAAATCTCCTGACAGTGCTGCAATGCACATATGTTTTTCACACTGGGAATCAATTCGAAAGCTGATTTAAGACCTTGTTGTGATATAATGTTGCATGTTATATGTTTTCACATTTCCGTATTTGTATTGTATGTCATAAAATACGTCCGGCTTCGTGAGTTTATTGCGTGTTTTAATATCATGGACGGATTATTTTCAGTTCAATTTCTCGGAAATGTTTTGTTAAAGAAGCTTCAATTATGTTTGTCGTTCCAGGAGTAATTCCGTTGCGAGCTATAATCCAAATTAGATTTTAAAATTGATCAGCGTTACTAGACTATTGATTTTATATTATATATTTAAATGCAATGTTCACGAATGACTTCAATACAATAATGTTTGCCAGTTGTTCGACAAAACATTTACATGTTTTCTAGTTTAAGAAAGGCAACTGATTTAATCGATTTTCCGAACCTAGTGATACGACAGCAAACCAAGAGATAGACAGAAACTAGTGATACGACGTAACCCCTTTCAGATATGTTTGTGTCTTTCGAAGTATGTCGCTGTCGTCTGAAATCTAGTTCCGTATTTTAAACTTAGATTTATGCATGGAGGTGTGGTATTTTCGGTTTTTACAATTTAAATACGGAGGTTTTTTTACGCAGGCTCTGCTTGGTTTCTTCAGAAAAATAGCCGGAAGATTGAGTCATGCCGCATACCTACCTATATTTCATATAGGCCGCGCCATTGCCCTATGGTAACCATATGTTTCTCACAGCTGGAATTTATATGTACACTTCCCAACCACACATAGAGCATATACTAAACTATACTTCCCAATATATGGCTAGCAATAATATTTAAATGAAGAATGAAAGGCGTCTACGTAGTAAATCAATCGGTAACGCTTTGTAATATCATCAGTGCAAAGTAATACAGCGCAACAGAACATATATAATAGCAGGACAACAGAACATATATAATGGCAGGACAACAGAACATATATAATGGCAGGACAACTCAATCAGAAACATCCTTGTCAATGTCCATGTATTGTAAGCGTGTGCTATCGCGTATGTAATGTAATTTGTCTCTACAATGCTTACGATAATACCGTTATTATGTAAACATAAATCATTTTACGCTGATAAATCATCCAAAGAAATCAGAGGAGAATAAGATTATATTTTGTCACGATAATACCTCATTCCTCTATCCAACGCATACTTTTTTTTGTTCGTGTAAAAATCACACGAGACAGACCGCATCTATACAACACGAGACATACCGCGTCAATACACCTCGAGACATATCGCGCACGAGCCATATTAATGCCCTGTCTAAAATCCACTTTATTCAGTGAAGCCCATTTAATTGTACATATCGAGTGCTGCGTACGTTGTTTAGGGAATTATCTATGTTATTAAGGGAACCAGACGGATTTTGGAGTAGTGTATAATTATATTAATGAACTGTGTTAAAAGTTCCAGGATCAACTTAATATCGAACAAGAAAACAGTGATACAAAACATCACAAGCCGGTCAGAACAGTTATATAAGAAGACAGTAAGGGGAATGAATATGATAAAAATAAACGAACAGTGCGTAGAGGTTAGAATGTTTTATTTGTATTTGTCAACAATCAAAACACATGTATCATGAAAGATAAACTAGTCATCATGAGGCAAAATAAACATGTTTTAATTTTGGCATCTGTGTTGTATAATTTTATAATATATATGAATGTGATAAACATCTGAAATAGTATGTGAAATGGATCACTAAATAGAATGTTGTTTCATGATTAAAATGTGAGAAATTGGGAAAATATCATGATTAGATTATGAAGAATTGATTTTATGAATATTGAGTTCTGCTCAACCTGGGGTTAGAGGGCGTGAGCGGTAGCTAGCATATTTCACTACCGTTCTTGAAAACCGAGACTGCAATATTTTGTATGTGTCGTGTTCGGCCGTTTCCAAAGGTCCATTATCATACTCTTTTATATAGCACAGTGGCGTTGCTTGGGCAGTGTGGTGGCAGTAAAACGTCTCCCCGCGCTTGCAATCAGGACTGTTATTCATTCGATCTTAGGAGATCGCTAAGCCTTATGCTTATATTTAGTTATCGGTGGTACATTTTCAATTTGTTTTGTTTTCTTACTTAATTTTCGATTCGGTGGTTCCACTACTCCGGCCGATAAAAGGCTCTGGGTATTGTTTAACCACTCATAGGATATGTTGTCTGCTTTTTAATTTAGTCTTTTGTCTGTTACTTGTGATATGCAGGCTTCATAGCCATTGCTCCCAACTATATTCCATTTCGTTTATTTCGCTCTTCGGGGCATATTATTTTGTTAGACACTGGGACCATACTCCGCTGGACATGGGGGAGGAAAATCTCTATTTCATTCGCCATATGCATGCCATCTTCGGGATGGTTAAATTTATGTACTATTGATTTTATGAATATTGAGTTCTGCTCAACCTGGGGCTAGAGGGCGTGAGCGGTAGCTAGCATATTCACTACCTCTCATGAACAGTCTCAATCAAACCTAGACTGACTACAATATTTTGTATGTGCCGTGTTCGGCCGTTTCCAAAGGTCCATTATCATACTCTTTTGGTAAATTTCTTAGAGTTATTAACCAAAAGACAACTTAATGACAATATAATAACAATTGGATTGAAGGATTAGTGTCTGTGAAGGTAATCGCAGATTTTAGCAAAGTAAATATGCATTAGAAGAAAGGGTGTAGTGATGGGGTCGGTTGGGCGTCAGAACTGCGCATGCGCGTGCTCATTTGCATATGAATAGATGATGACATCTTGCTCTAAAAATATAACATGTTAGGTCACAGAATTCATGCATGTGTGTGTGTATGCGCGCTGTATGGTGGTAGCGGGGATTAGTGACAGGATGTTCGACACTAGACTTAATCAGTGGACAGTTTGTCTATGTGTGTTTTTATGAAAAATGCAGAGGGGATTAGTAAGAGGGTGTTCGAACAAAGGGTATAGAGACTTAATCCACAGTGTGCGACAGGATATGCCTTTTGTATGAAAAACCACAAAGGGGATTAGCGCCTGGATGCTCAAACAAATGATATTGACACGGTGAACTGACGTCCAACCACAATAGAAAACGTATGCAAAGGCCCGAAAACCCTCCATTATAGCAACACATTGAACACAAGATAGGACATGTTAAGACTCGTACTTTTATAATTAGACATGACGTGGGTTTATATAATAAGTATGACGTTTATGGTTTAGACATATTCTCACTTGAACACTTTGAACACAATATTTGACATGTTGGGACACGTACTTCTATAAATAGACATGACATGTGACATCTATAAATAGCACGAACGGACCAACAAGATTAAAAGATTAAATGACCAATCAAATGTGAGCTTTATAGTTCTTTGCCGTCTTTGATGTTATATTTAATAAGGTAGACATTATCAAATGTAGATCATAGCTTACTTGTCTGATTATTAAAATTCCATCAAATACCGATTATAACAGTTGAGAGAATAAAAGCACCTATGCATATTTTAAAATAACGCACTATGCAGGTTTTAAACAGATGCTTGAATATTTCATACATCTATAAAGTACAACGTTTTAGCTACAATTAATCCGTTGCTCGTGGCGATTTAATATTTAAAGTAAATAAATGGTAAGCTTTCTATAGGAAGCGTAGTGACTTTTTAAATGTATTTCACACGATACAGTTAAAAGTAAAAAAAAAAAGTTCACTGTCAAATACCGAACTGTAAAATGCAAGTACATGTATGAAAACGAGTCTGAACAACATCGAAACTGTAACATGTATTAAAAAGAAATATAAAAAAGATCGGACAGGGAAAGCAGCATTCAAGGAGGACAATCAACTACAAAATTCAGAAACAAACATGCAAACAGACAAACAAGAAGGCAAAAATATTAATAAAAGCAAACGACATCACAAACACAAAAGGGTTGACAATAGGGCAAGTCTTGATTTGAACTGAGATTAAAAGGTCACATATACGGTTTCTATGGGTGCTAGGCAGATTATTGATCTAAATGATTAAACTACCCTAGTTACGGATTACTATTGTTAACATTCAGACGGATTAAATTCAAAGTACAGTACATGTTAGGTACATGGTAAGCGTGTGTAGAAAAATCGTTCTTATTTAAAACCATTCATTCATTAGAGTTTTAAAAGATCTTCATATTTTTTTCATAATTTTCAGTAAAGCAGAATTTAAAAAAGTTACATACTTTTTATAGTAATACATAGCATACAAATCGACATTAATAACAACCGTATACTGACTGTAACTTAAACACACCAACAACAACATCAGCTCCTACAAACCCAATAACAGCAACAATACCAACACCAACAACACCAACAACAACAATACCACCACCACTAGCAACAACAATGACAACAGCAACAACCACCACCAGCGCATACACTCACACCACCACCACTCACCAACACCACCAACACCACCACCACCACCATCACCACCACCCATAACCTCCACCACAATCACAACCACCATCAACAAAAACATCACCGTTTTCAATGTTCAATATGTCATCCAGATATCGATGGGTGTCATTAAAGGATTCAATAACATCTGCCTGGGTATCTGGTAAAAGACTCAACGTGAAATCTCTTTAATACCAATATAAAAACAAATCTGCATCCTGCGTACAACATGTAACGGTTAAAAGACTGAATTAAACAGCAGGCAACATACCCTAAGGGTTATTGAACAATACTCAGAGCCTATAAAGTCTGGAGTAGTGGACCATCTTTTAGAAATTAAAGTAAGAAAACAAAGTAGTTTATAATTGAGCTTAACAATCTCCAAAGATCGGAATGAATTACAGTGCTGATTGCAAGCAAGGGGATATGTGTTTCACCACCACCCCACTGCACTGGCAACGCTACTGTGATATATAAAAAGAGTAGGAAAGGAGAAATAAGGAAATCGCCGAAAAAATATAAATATTAAAAAATATTGCAGTTTCTGTCTTTTACCACCTTTAAACCTGAATCATATGTGCGAACCACCTTTTCGTCATGCTGAACTGAACATTTCTGTGTAGAAAATCCATCCAGCACATTTATTGTCAAAAATGATCTTTCAAGTATAGTTTCAAGATACGTAATTATAGCTTCACATGGTGTTACAATATTGCAAAAGATATATTAATTTCAGTAGACTATAATAAAAAAATATATATTAACAGATGAAACTTTGCTTAACTTTACATTGTGTTAAATAGTATGAGTGTAGACAAATTTTATAGGACCGGATGTATAACCAACATGAGAATACAATTGTCACTCTACGAATAAATACTGTCAATGAATGTTAAAACATTACCAAGCAGGTCGCGCCGAATGATTGTCTGTTTGCGTGTTTTTTTCTGTGTTTGGTGGTTGACTCTCCTCCTTGAATGCTACTTTCCCTGTCCGATCTTTGTATATTTCTTTACTACAGGAGTTCCTATATTACTTTATTATACCTCACTGTAAACACTCCATGTAAAATCCCCATACCCTACCGGGTTGATATTTCGCGCTATCACCGTCAACGCGTCATATCGGGTGATAGCGCAAAATATACCATCCCGCTAGATTTTTGAAAAGTTCAGTTCTAAAAATAGTTTTTTTCAACAGCAACAACAACTTTTCTTTATTATCGGAAAACGGAGTATTTGTTCTGTATAATAAAATAAATATCACATCCTTTGAGGGTGCCAGTGGATATTATCAACCCTCAAAATGATAATGCCTTCCAGGAAAAGTCTGTCGTCTTTCTATTTTATCAAACGATAAAAAAATCTTCTCTTTACATATTGTCGCCTTACGTTCTGCCCAGTTAATACATGGCAGAGATTATAAATTGGAGTTTAAAATATAGCTGACAGTTCCAAGCAGATAAGGAGTATTATGAAACCCTTGACGAACAAGTTTGTAATTTAAGGATGTAATTCGAAAATGTATGGTGCTGTAGTAACTACGGGAAGTGTGTGCAATCATTTTACAATATTTATTAATTTCTAAAACAGTGTTGCATGTTGAATTGTATTACTATTTATCACAAATTGACCATTAATTAAAATTATTAATTTAAATTTAAATTGCATTGGCTATTATTATTGTATATACACATTATTAGGGTAATTGATTAACAGCGGCATTTTAGTCACTGAACGTTGGATGGCGGTACCACTACTATCAACCCTTTTATGTTTCTGGGGTCTTATGCTTTGTAATTGTGGTATGTTTTGAATGCGTGTATTGGGCAGAATGTATTCTGCCAATGCTAGATATTAAGTTCGACGTGCATACCGCTATATTTGACAAAACGGTCTTAATTATTTTTGCCATATGTCAGCATTCAATCTTCAATGCACAATTCTCCACTCATCGTCAATCATGCAGCAGCCGAAAATTAGCATATTGTTCCTAATGATCGATTACCAGCGATCGTTTTTGCCTTTGACCGCTCGAAGACGGTACCTATAGTATCTAACATTTTATTTTATTTTTGTATTGTCTTATACTTTGTTTCTATATTTTATCCGTGTAAGTGCTCAGGAATCAATTTGTTTTGGTCAATCAAAAAAGCCGGAGAAGTCCTTAATAAGTTACGGTGTAAGCATTTCCATGCCTTTTTCTATAGGCACCTACGACTTTTCCACTCTATACACCACTCTACCACATAACCTAATCAAAGACAAGTTTATAAGTTATTCAGCTAATACAGAAAACATCTGCTAGGGAAGGGATTACATTTCTTGCTTGTAATAATGCCAGGGCTTTCTTTACAAAAGTCCCTAATGATAAGTATAACATGTGGACTTATGTATAAAAGTCGAACAAGAAATTCAGCTTTCACAGAACACAGTAAGCCCAAACACACGCAAAACGACAAACATTAATGGCAATGTTAATAAGGAATAAAGTCATAAGACGTCACAAACACCAAAAGGGTTGACAATAGGGCTACCGCCTGGGAAGGGTCAGTGGCAGTGTAAATAAAAAAATCCCCGGCCATGGACTATTCTCTATCCAACAATGCAGCATTAATAGGCACATATAAGTAAACACAAAGATGCTCGTTATATATAAATACAAATAAACAATAGCATAGAAGGCCACAAAGAAGGTACTCAATGACTTGGCAGAAGCCAGAGCAACAAGACAATAAACCATTGAGGGGACGACAAGACAAGAATGCAGACAAACATCAAACGTCACTGTCCGTTTGGGCTAAAAGTATTACTTGTGGTTATACGTTTTGAAACACAGTTCTTGTTAGAAATCCTAATTATTTCTTGCAAGTTAACATTCCTTAATTTCCTGCTTATATCTGTACTTGATATTTTAAGATGTTTTGTTCAATGGATTTAATAAGAGATTAAACTTAATTTTCTTTAATATATTAAGGATCTTCTTCTTAGTAAACACGTCAATTTCTTCTATGTTTCACGCACTGAATTATGATAGCGCTATATATATTTAATTATACAAACTCTTAGGATATAAGTATTCATGGCAAAGCGCATCTGATTAACACTGAACATCATTTAATAGAGTGGCGTTTAAAAAACCGTTAAGGGTACAACAAGACAAGAAAAGAAAAAAAAACGCTACCGCCCTATAAGGATTCAGGTAGAGGTCATCATAGGGTCTGCAATCTGTCCGGTCATCGCAAAATCAACGAGGAGCGCATAGTAGCGAACTCTAAATGGGTCAATCACTAAACATGCAGTGCGTTGAAAAATTATACGATTATAACCTCTTTTGATAAACATTTTATAAATTTATAAAATTTAATAAAGATTGTATGAAAGTGATTATGACCAAGAATCTTACGAAGTGTGTAAGTCACGTCACCATAGAAGTCAGGTTGTGATAGTCCTTGTCACAGAAGAGTCCTTAAATTACTTTTATATTTGAAAAGAAGATCAGGGTTACGATAATAACATTTTGCAAAGGTTTTACGAAGTTTATAGTAACGGTTGCCCTGATGTAGTAGCTTTTCAGTTATACAAAGATGACGAATATTAAAGAACTCAACTCGAGTACAAGCTCTACAAAAAAACGAATAAGTCGGTAAACATAGACCCCATAAGAAGTTGCTCAGGGAACATCCACATCTAAATGGGGTTAATTAACAATATCAAAATTAAAGCATCTCTCTTGTCATAGAGTTTGTTATTTTTTCACCATTTTATAAACAGAGATGTAAATCGATAAAAGAAGCGTTAGTATCAGAAATATTAGCTTTGTTAAGTTCAACTTCCTTACGATATATATATTATATTACTATTATTATATTGTGTTTATAAGACAATATATATATTACTATTTTTAATATTTTGTTATAATAAGACAATAACTGCAGTAACGTCACACGCGATATAAGACAGTAACTGGAGTAACGTCACACGCCTCAATATAAGACAATAATTGGAGTAACGTCGAGCGCCTCAGTATAAGGCAATAACTGGAAGAACGTCACATGCCTCAATAAAAGGCAATAGCTGGGGATACGTCACATGCCTCAATAAAAGGCAGTAACTAGAGCAACGTCAAACGCCTCAATATGACAATAACTGGAGTAACGTCAAACGCCTCAATATACGACAATAACTGGAGAAACGTCGCATGCCTCAATATAAAACAATAACTGGAGTAACGTCGCAGCCCTCAATCTAGGGCACTAAATTGAGGAACGTTATATGCCTCAATATAAATCAGTGAATGGAGAAACGTCACAGGCGTCAGTTTGAGACAATAACTAGAGTAACGTCAATCGTCTCAATATAAGACAATAACTGGAGTAAGGTCACACGCATCGATATAAGTAGATAACGGAAGTAACGTCATACGTCTCGATATAAAATAATAACTGGAGTAATGTCATACACATCAATAAGAGGATAACTGGAGTAACGTACAATATTTAGGGTCGTCACATGCGTCAACAAAAGACAGTAAATTGAGTCGCCTCAATATCAGACAGTTATAGGAGTAACCTCAAACGCTCCGATATAATACAATATCTGAAGTAAAGTCACACGCCTCTATACAAGTCAATAACTGGAGTAATGTCATACGTCTCAATATGACGATAACCGGAGTAAAGTTAAACTCTTCAATATAAGACAGCAACTGGAGTAACGGCACACGCCTCAATATAAGACAATAACTGGCGTAACGCCACACGCATCAATATATGACAATAACTGGAGTAACGTCACACGCGTCAATATAATACAGTAACTGGAGTAACACCAAACGCCCCGATATAAGACAATAACTGGAGCAAAGTCACACTACTCGATATAAGACAATACCTGGAATAATAGTATACGTCTCAGTAAGACGATACCCGAAGAAACGTCACACGCCAGCCAGTAACTGGAGTAAAGTCAAACGCCACAATATGAGACAATAAGTGGAGTAACGTCACAAGCCTCAAAATAAGACACTTACTGGAGTAACGTCAAACGCCAAACTATAACCAGTAACTGGAGTAAAGTTAAACGCCCCCGATATAAGACAATATCTGATGTAACGTCACACGCCTTGATATCAGACAATAACTGGAGTAATGGCATACATCTCAATAAGATATTAACTGGATTAACGTCAAAAGGCCTCAATATAAGACATAGACTGGAGTGACGTCAAACGCCTCATTATCAGACAGTAACTTGAGTAATGTCACACGCGTCAATATAAGACAGTGACTGGAGTAACGTCACACGCCTCACTTTAAGACACTTGGTGGAGTAACGTCACTCATCTAAATATAAAACAGTAACTCGAGTAACGTCACATGCCTCAATATAACACAGTAACTGGAGTAAAATCACACGCCTCAATATAAGACAGTAACTGGAGTAACATCACACGCCTCAATATAATGCAGTACCTGGAGTAACGTCAAACGCCTAAATATCAGATAATATCTAGTGTAATGTCATAAGTCTCAGTAAGATGATAACTGGAGTAACGTCACATGCGTCAATATAATACAGTGACTGGAGTAACTTCACACGCCTCAATATGAGACACTCACTGGAGTAACGTCACACTCTCCAAATAGAAGACAGGAACTGGAGTAACGTCACAAGCGTCAATATAACACACTACCTGGAATAACGTCACACGCCTCGATATAAGACAATAACTGGAGTAACTCTAAACGCTTCAATTAAAGACAGTACCTGGAGTAACGTCAAACGCCTAAATATCAGATAATATCTAGTGTAATGTCATAAGTCTCAGTAAGATGATAACTGGAGTAACGTCACATGCGTCAATATAATACAGTGACTGGAGTAACTTCACACGCCTCAATATGAGACACTCACTGGAGTAACGTCACACTCTCCAAATAGAAGACAGGAACTGGAGTAACGTCACAAGCGTCAATATAACACACTACCTGGAATAACGTCACACGCCTCGATATAAGACAATAACTGGAGTAACTCTAAACGCTTCAATTAAAGACAGTAACAGGAGTAACGTCACTCGCATCAATATAAAGACAATACATGGAGTAACGTGACACGCCTCAATATAACACAGTAACTAGAGTAACGTCACATGACTCAATATCAGACAGTAACTGGAGTAACGTCAAATGCCTTATTATAAGACAGGTCACACGCCTCAATATAAGACAGTAACTGGAGTAACGTCACTCGCATCAATAGCAAGACAATACATGTAGTAACGTGACACGCCTCAATATAACACAGTAACTAGAGTAACGTCACATGCCTCAATATCAGTCAGTAACTGGAGTAACGTCAAATGCATCAATATAAGACAGTAACTGTAGTACCGTCACATGCCTCAAAATAAGACAGTAACTGGAGTGATTTCACACGTCTCAGTATAACACAGAAACTGGATTAACGTCACATGCGTCAATATAAGACATTGACTGGAGTAATTTCACACGCCTCAATATAAGACACTCACTGAACTAACGTCACTCGCGTCAATATAAGACAGTACATGGAGTAACGTCACACGCCCCGATATAAGACAATGACTGGAGTATTGTCACATGCTTTAATTAAAGACAGTAACTTGAGTAACGTCACATGCCTCATTAAGAGACAGTAGATGCAGTAACGTCACATGCATAAATATAAAGACAATACATGGAGTAACGTTACACGACGCAATATAATATGGTAACTGGCATAACGTCATACGCCTCAATATCAGACAGTATTGGAAGTAACGTCAAATGCCTCAATATAAGGCAGTAACTGGAGTAACGTGACACGCGTCAATATAAGACAGTAACTGGAATAACGTCGAACGCCACAATATAACACAATAAATTGAGAAACGTCACACGCCTCCATATAAGACAGTAGTTACTGGAGTAACGTCACATGCATCAATATAAGACAATAACTTGAGTAACGTCACACGCGTTAATGTAAGACAGTAACTGGAATAACGTCACACGCCCCGATATAAGACAATAAATGAAATAAAGTCACATGCCTCAAAAAAAGACAGTAAGTGGAGTAACGTCACACTCGTCAATATAAAACACAATCTATAGTAACGTCACACGTCTCATTATAAGACTAACCTCAGTAACGTCAAATGCCTCAGTGTAAAAAAGTAACTGGAGTTAATTCAAACGCCACATTATAAGACAATAACTGCAGTAAATTCAAATGCAACATTATAAGACAATAAATAGAGTAACGTCACACGTCTCAATATAATACTGTAGCTGGTGTAGCGTCAAACGCTCCGATATAAGACAATAACTGTATTAACATCACACGCGTCAATATAAGGCGCTTACAGCAGTAATGCCACATGCCTCAAAATAAGACTCTGACCGGAGTAACGTAACACGCCTCAATATAAGACAGTAACGGGAGTAACGTCAAACGCCAAACTATAGGTACTAACTGGAATTACGTCAAACGCCCCGATATAAAACAATGAATGAAGTACATTCACTCGCCCCGATATCAGACAATAACACGAGTAATACCGTCAAACACCTCAATCGAGACAGTAACTGGGAGTAACGTTAAACGCGTTAATATAAGACAGTAACTGGAGTAGCATCACACGTGTCAAAATAAGACAATAACTGGATTAACTTCACAGCGTCAATATAAGACAGTCACACGCCTGAATATAAGACAGTAACTGGAGTAACGTCCAACGCAACAAAATAAGACACTGATTGGTGTAACGTCACTCGCCTCAAAAAAAGACAGTAACTGGAGTAACGTCAAACGTCACACTATACGCAGTAACTGCAGTAACTGCAGTAACGTCAAAAGCCCCGATACAAGAAAGTTACTGGGAGTTAGGTCACAGGCGTCAATATAAAACAGTAATTGGAGTAACGTCAAAACCACAATATAAGACAGTAACAGGAGTAATGTCACACGCCTCCATATAAGACGATAACTGGAATAACTTCACACGCCTCAATATAAGACAGTAACTGGAGTAAAGTCACACGCCAAGGTATCAGACAGTAACTGGAGTAATGTCAAACACCATATTGTAAGAGAGTTACTGGAGTAAATGACACGTGTCAATATAAGAAAGTCACTGGAGTAATGTTACACGCGTCAATATAAGACAGTATCTGTAGTAACGTCACATGCCTCAATATCAGGCAGTAACTGGAGTGATTTCACACACCTCAGTATAACACAGTAACTGGATTAACGTCACATGCGTCAATATAAGACAGCAACTGTAGTAACGTCACATGCCTCAATATAAGACAGTAACTGGAGTGATTTCACACACCTCAGTATAACACAGTAACTGGATTAACGTCACATGCGTCAATATAAGACAGTGACTGGAGTAACTTCACACGCCTCAATATAAGACACTCACTGGAGTAACGTCACACGTCTCAATATAAGACACTAACTGGAGTAACGTCACACGCCCCGATATAAGACCATGAATGGAGTAACGTCTTATGCTTTAATTAAAGACAGTAACTTGAATAACGTCACATGCCTCATTAAGAGACAGTAACAGAAATAATGCCACACGCCTAAATATAAGACAGTAACTGGAGTAACGTCACACGCATGAATATAAAGACAATACATGGAGTAACGTCACACGCCTCAATATAATACTGTAACTTGCATAACGTCACACGTCTCAATATCAGACAGTATTGGAAGTAACGTCAAATGCCTCAGTATAAGACATTGAATGGGGTACCGTGACACGCGTCAATATAAGACAGTAACTGTAGTAACGTCAAACGCCACAATATAACACAATAAATTGAGTAACGTCACACGCCTCCATATAAGACAGTAGTTACTGGAGTAACGTCATACGCATCAATATAATACAATATCTGGAGTAACGTCACACGCGCCAATGTAAGACAGTATCTTGAGTAACGTCACACGCGTCAATGTAAGACAGTAACTGGAATAACGTCAAACGCCCCGATATAAGACAATAAATGAAGTAACGCCACATGCCTCAAAAAAAGACAGTAGTGGAGTAACGTCACACTCGTCAACATAAATTACAAACTATAGTAACGTCACACGCCTCATTATAAGACTAACCTCAGTAACGTCAAATGCCTCAGTGTAAAAAAGTAACTGGAGTAAATTCAAACGCCACATTATAAGATAATAACTTGAGTCAATTCAAACGCAACATTATAAGACAATAACTAGAGTAACCTCACACGCCTCAATATAAGACAGTAACTGGTGTAGCGTCAAACGCTCCGATATAAGACAATAATAACTGTATTAACATCACACGCGTCAATATAAGGCACTTACTGCAGTTATGTCACACGCCTCAAAATAATACTCTGACCGGAATAACGTAACACGCCTCAATATAAGACTGTAACTGGAGTAACGTCAAATGCCACACTATAAGTACTGACTGGAATAACGTTAAACTCCCCGATTTAATACAATAACTGAATTACCTTCAATCGCCCCGATATACGTCAAACACCTCAATACAAGACATTTACTGGGAGTCAATAACGCGTCAATATAAGACAATAACTGGAGTAGCATCACACGTGTCAAAATAAGACAATAACTGGATTAACGTCACACGCGTCAATATAAGACAGTCACACGCCTGAATATAAGACAGTAACTGGAGTAACGTCCAACGCAACAAAATGAGACGCTGACTGGAGCAACGTCAAACTCCTCAAAATAAGACTGGAGTAACGTCAAACGTCACACTGTACGCAGTAACTGCAGTAACGTCAAACGCCCCGATATAAGAATAACTGAAGTACCTTCACTCCACCCCGATATAAGATAATAATAGGAGTAATAACGTCAAACGCCTCAATACAAGACAGTAACTGGGAGTAACGTCACATGCTTCAATATAAGACAGTATCTGGGAGTAACGTCACATGCGTCAATAAAAGACAGTAACTGGAGTAGCATCACACGCGTCAATAAAATAAATACTGATAAAGGTGATCCTTTGGGAGCAACCAACACAGTTAAGAGAATAAAGCAGCAGACTCACCCAAGACAGTAACTGGAGTAGCATAACACGCCTCAATATAAGATAGCAACTCGAGTAACGTCAAAGGCCACAATATAAGACAGTAGCTGGAACGTCACACGCCTCCATATAAGACAATAACTGGAGTAACGTCACAGGCGTCAATAAAAGACAATATCTGAGGTAACGTCACAAGCCACAACATAAGGCGGTAACTGGAGTAAGGTCAAATGCCTCAATAACGGCTCGGTTGAATATAATTTCCAGGCAGGGAATGTGAGCCCATGTCCCCTGTCAAGAATCTTAATAACTACAAATAACTGGAAAAATGTCACACGCGTCAATGTTAGACAGTAACTGGGGTAATGTCACACGCCTCAATATAAGACAGTAACTGGAGTAACGTCACACGTCTGAATATAAGACATTACTCGAGAAACGTCAAATGCCTAGAAATAAGACAATAAATGAAGTTCCTTCACTAACATCAAACGCCTCAGTACAAGACAGTAACTGGGAGTGACGTCACAGGCGTCAATATAAAACAGTAATTGGAGTAACGTCAAAAGCCACAATATAAGGCAGTAACAGGAGTAACGTCACACGCCTCCATATAATACGGTAACTGGACTAACTTCACACGCCTTAGTATAAGACAATAACTGGAGTAAAGTCACACGCCAGTGTATCAGACAGTAACTGGAGTAATGTCAAACACCACATTGCAAGACAATTACTGGAGTAAATTTACACATGTCAATATAAGACAGTCACTGGAGTAATGTTACACGCGTCAATATAAGACAGTAACTGGAGTAACATCACACGTGTCAAAATCAGACAATAACTGGATTAACGTCAAACGCGTAAATATAAGACAGTCACACGCCTGAATATAAGACAGTAACTGGAGTAACGTCCCACGCAACAAAATACACTGACTGGAGTAACGTCAAACGTCACACTATACGCAGTAACTGGAGTAACGTCAAACGCCCCGATATAAGATAATACCTGAAGTACCTTCACTCCACCCCGATATAAGATAATGACAGGAGTAATAATGTCAAAGGCCTCAATACAAGACTTTTACTGGGAATAACGTCACACGCGTCAATTTAAGACAGTATCTGGGAGTAACGTCACATGCGTTTATATAAGACAGTAACTGGAGTAGCATCACACGTGTCAAAATAAGACAATAACTGGATTAACTTCACAGCGTCAATATAAGACAGTCACACGCCTGAATATAAGACAGTAACTGGAGTAACGTCCCACGCAACAAAATAAGATACTGATTCGTGTAACGTCACTCGCCTCAAAAAAATACAGTAACTGGAGTAACGTCAAACGTCACACTATACGCAGTAACTGCAGTAACTGCAGTAACGTCAAACGCCCCGATACAAGACAGTAACTGGGAGTTAGGTCACAGGCGTCAATATAAAACAGTAATTGGAGTAACGTCAAAACCACAATATAAGACAGTAACAGGAGTAATGTCACACGCCTCCATATAAGACGATAACTGGAATAACTTCACACGCCTCAATATAAGACAGTAACTGGAGTAAAGTCACACGCCAAGGTATCAGACAGTAACTGGAGTAATGTCAAACACCATATTGTATGAGAGTTACTGGAGTAAATGACACGTGTCAATATAAGACAGTCACTGGAGTAATGTTACACGCGTCAATATAAGACAGTATCTGGAGTAACGTCACATGCCTCAATATAAGACAGCAACTGTAGTAACGTCACATGCCTCAATATAAGACAGTAACTGGAGTGATTTCACACACCTCAGTATAACACAGTAACTGGATTAACGTCACATGCGTTAATATAAGACAGTGACTGGAGTAACTTCACACGCCTCAATATAAGACACTCACTGGAGTAACGTCACACGTCTCAATATAAGACACTAACTGGAGTAACGTCACACGCCCCGATATAAGACCATGAATGGAGTAACGTCGTATGCTTTAACTAAAGACAGTAACTTGAGTAACGTCACATGCCTCATTAAGAGACAGTAACTGAAATAATGCCACACGCATGAATATAAAGACAATACATGGAGTAACGTCACACGCCTCAATATAATACTGTAACTTGCATAACGTCACACGTCTCAATATCAGACAGTATTGGAAGTAACGTCAAATGCCTCAGTATAAGACATTGAATGGGGTACCGTGACTCGCGTCAATATAAGACAGTAACTGTAGTAACGTCAAACGCCACAATATAACACAATAAATTGAGTAACGTCACACGCCTCCATATAAGACAGTAGTTACTGGAGTAACGTCATACGCATCAATATAATACAATATCTGGAGTAACGTCACACGCGCCAATGTAAGGCAGTATCTTGAGTAACGTCACACGCGTCAATATAAGAAAGTAACTGGAATAACGTCAAACGCCCCGATATAAGACAATAAATGAAGTAACGCCACATGCCTCAAAAAAAGACAGTAGTGGAGTAACGTCACACTCGTCAACATAAATTACAAACTATAGTAACGTCACACGCCTCATTATAAGACTAACCTCAGTAACGTCAAATGCTTCAGTGTAAAAAAGTAACTGGAGTAAATTCAAACGCCACATTATAAGATAATAACTTGAGTCAATTCAAACGCAACATTATAAGACAATAACTAGAGTAACCTCACACGCCTCAATATAAGACAGTAACTGGTGTAGCGTCAAACGCTCCGATATAAGACAATAACTGTATTAACATCACACGCGTCAATATAAGGCACTTACTGCAGTTATGTCACACGCCTCAAAATAATACTCTGACGGAATAACGTAACACGCCTCAATATTAGACTGTAACTGGAGTAACGTCAAACGCCACACTATAAGTACTGACTGGAATAACGTCAAACTCCCCGATTTAATACAATAACTGAATTACCTTCAATCGCCCCGATATACGTCAAACACCTCAATACAAGACATTTACTGGGAGTCAATAACGCGTCAATATAAGACAATAACTGGAGTAGCATCACACGTGTCAAAATAAGACAATAACTGGATTAACGTCACACGCGTCAATATAAGACAGTCACACGCCTGAATATAAGACAGTAACTGGAGTAACGTCCAACGCAACAAAATGAGACGCTAACTGGAGCAACGTCAAACGCCTCAAAATAAGACTGGAGTAACGTCAAACGTCACACTGTACGCAGTAACTGCAGTAACGTCAAACGCCCCGATATAAGAATAACTGAAGTACCTTCACTCCACCCCGATATAAGATAATAATAGGAGTAATAACGTCAAACGCCTCAATACAAGACAGTAACTGGGAGCAACGTCACATGCTTCAATATAAGACAGTATCTGGGAGTAACGTCACACGCGTCAATGTAAGACATTGTCATACTGCAAATAAAATTCTCAGGATTTCATTGGTCAATGCAGCGTGGACATGAACCCATGTCTACGTCTCGAGACGTGAACATAGGACGAATTCCCCGTAGGTACCCCATTACTCAAATACACAAAACAAAATGGCAACGATAACGTTCCCGATTCGTTTTGTAAATCGCCGATTGTTTCCTTCCTATCGTAAGTATATTTTTGTTGGCAATTTTACAGATAATAAAACATTACCATTGTTAAGAAATCCACCAAATTTAACGACGTTAGATCGATGACGTCACGAAAGTAAACAACGTCTAGTAAGAGGCACATTACGGGGAAATTGGCGCAATAAAAATGAAATCATGTTTTTGGCTTTTTTTTCTTAAATAAATGGTTACAACTTTTAAGTATGACAAATTCGTTATTAGGATTCTTGACAGGGAACATGGGCTCACATTCCCAGCCTGGAAATATATATTCCCCCTCGCCTAACGGCTCAGTTGAATATAATTTCCAGGCAGGGAATGTGAGCCCATGTCCCCTGTTAAGAATCTTAATAACTACAAATAACTGGAAAAATGTCACACGCGTCAATGTTAGACAGTAACTGGGGTAATGTCACAAGACAATATCTGAAGTAACGTCACAAGCCTCAACATAAGGTGGTAACTGGAGTAATGTCAAATGCCTCAATATAAGACAGTAACTGGAGTAACGTCACACGCGTCAATGTAAGAAAGTAACTGGGGTAATGTCACACGCCTCAATATAAGACAGTAACTGGAGTAACGTTACACGTCTAAATATAAGGCAGTTACTCGAGAAACGTCAAATGCCCGATATAAGACAATACATGAAGTTCCTTCACTTGACCAGATATAAGAAATTAAAAGGACGAATAACGTCAAACGCCTCAATACAAGACAGTAACTTGGTGTAAGGTCACAGGCCCCAATATAAAACAGTAATTGGAGTAACGTCAAAAGCCACAATATAAGGCAGTAACAGGAGTAACGTCACACGCCTCCATATAAGAAGATAACTGGAATAACTTCACACGCCTCAATATAAGACAATAACTGGAGTAACATCGCACGCGTCTTTAAAAGACAATATCTGAAGTAACGTCACAAGCCTCAACATAAGACTGTAACTGGAGTAACGTCGCACGCGTCAATATAAAACAATAACTGAGTCACGTCACATGCGTCAATGTAAGACAGTGACTGGGGTAACGCCTCATTATAAGACAGTAACTGGAGTAATGGCACACGTCTGAATATAAGGCAAGTAGTATATAAAGAGGGGTTCTGGCGCAGTTTTCCAGAGCGGGCTTCAAACCCAAGCAACTGTAAAATGTGACGGCCATGGCTGTTAACTCAAGTACACCATCATGTACAAAAATTCTAAATGATAGCATACTTGGGCCAAAAGCCCTGAAACATATTATTAATTACTTGAGCAAACCCACTCTAGGAAACTATTGCCGATACCCCCCTTTCTATACTACTTATCAGTCCAGTTTATCATTTCAATAACATTATATTTTTGCTCATAGGATTCAACTGAAACATTTGCTATTCATTAAGTAAAGTCAGACGGAACCGGACAGTAGTCTTCATCATCGCTGTACATATCGTTTTTTACCAAGGAGTATTTTATTTTCCTACTCTTTGCTATTTTGTATTTTAGTTCAAGAAGCTCTTCTCTGTTTCTATCCAACTCACGTTCACAATTATCCATTTCAATCAGCAATAGTCTTCTCTTATTAACTTTGCATATTTTAGTGTCCATAAAATCATCACGAACTATTTCATATTCTACTTGGAGTTGCTTACCTTTTATAAATTCTCTTCTATATTTATCTTTTAAATTGTTCAGTTTACTGCAAACCTTTTATAACTGTTCCATTATATATAATAATATTATATATAATTATTTTTAAATCCTAATTTAATATTTTCAATATCCTTAAATGGGACCCAACTATTGAAATCCTCATTGTAACGCTTCCATTTAATCAATGCTTGTTTCTTTTTGTAATCACGTCGTATTACTTTTTTCAATCCTGAATATTTCTTGCTTTGCTTTTATCATTTCTAATTCATAAAAGCTTCCATCAATGTTTTGGTTGTTTAAATCTTTTATTTTGTATATCACAGGATTTGTATATTGAATTTCATCAACAACAAATATTTCTTCAGTCTAATTTGGAGTATAACCTTTCTCAAACGTTCTTTTATATTTGTTGATTCTAACATTATCCCCTATTTTAAACTTTGGCTTAATTTGATTCTCATTTTTCCATACAAGTTGAAATACACCATTCCTTTATTATTTTGATCACTTGCTTCAGTCGGTGTCATTTTAACACTCCGATGTTTGTAGTATTGTACTTATCAACCATCGCCTGTAGCACGTCTAAATATTTATTTGTATTGTTTGCTGTAAAATATTTCCACATCCTCTCTTTTTATGTTCTATTAAATCGTTCAATAACAACAGCTTTTCCGAAATTAAACGTTTAATACATTTTAATATTATTATCACTAAGAAATTGCTTAAACGTCTTGTTATAGAACTCCACACCCTGATCAACCTACAACAATTTACACTGTCTTCCTGTACTTATTATCTGTCGGAACGCTTTGGTAATTCTAAACCAGTTTTATTTGGAACGGGTACAACCCAAGCAAATTAACTAAATACATCAATAACAGTAAGCAAATATTTGGTACCTTAATTATACTTTGAAAATGATTGCATATCAACCATGTCAGCAGATCATATGTTATCAATTTCATTGACAATCACACGGCGTTGAGTGAACTTTCTTCGTATAGGTTTATGAAGTTCACCAGCTAACTTGTCATTCCATTTCAACGCCTTTTCTCGTTTTTTGATTCTCCAAGACCAAGTTTATATGTTATACTAATAACAGGTTTCACTATCAAATTCTTAGCATTCTTTTCTCCAATACTTTTAGACTTACTAGATTTCAAACCAGCAAGCATGTTTTTATCACACATTGCTTTATTACTAGATACTGATAAAGGTGATCCTTTGGGAACAACAAACACAATTAAGAGAATAAAGCAGCAGACTCGGTTTTATTGAGTCTGTTCAAGAGAAATAATGAAAGAAGCAACACCTCTCACGCCCCCTAGCACCGGCTTAAGCGGTATTCTACTTCAAAGCCACCTATATTGGGCTCATTGTTCCCAAAGGACCAGTAAAAATAACACTATTGGTTCGTAGCACGGGGAGACTTTTTACAGCCGCCACACTGCACTAAACGAACGCTAGTGTGAATTTAATAAATACTGATAAAGGTGAACCTGTGAGCAACAAACACAAGAGAATAAAGCAGCAGACTCGGTTTTATTGAGTCTGTTCATGAGAAGTAATGAAAGAAGCAACACCTCTCACGCCCCCTAGCACGGGCTTAAGCAGTATTCTACTTCAAAGCCATCTATATTGGGCTCATTGTTCCCAAAGGACCAGTAAAAATAACACAACTGATTCATAGCACGGGGAGACATTTTACAACCGCCATACTGCACTAAACGAACGCTAGTGAAGATCCCTTTTAAAAACATTTTCTGGTTTTTACCCTTGTGAAGATAATTAACCAAATGTTTTTGTTTTACATACTCAGCAAAATACCAAAATTTGCAATATTGACACTGCCAGTAGTAAATTCCTCGCGAAGATCATTAAAAAAAACCATTATATATAATATGATTAGATTAAATTTCACCAGTGAAGTTTCTTTTGACCAACTTTCTAGCGCGATCAATAAACAGGAAGTCGTACTGCTTGTCAGTCTAATATTTTGCATGTATAATACATTTAGGGTCCTCTACCAAGTATTTATAAAATGGTGACCTCAAAGTCAAATATGGCCCAGCCCCGTGGGTAAACATTTTTTATAGAGTTATATAGGATATCTTTAAAAATAAATAATTGTCTCTAAAACTGTAAGAGCTAGAGGCCCCATATTAGGCATGAAGCATAAGCTTATGGTCCACTAGCAAGTTTGTTAAAATGTTGACCCTGGGGTCATATCTGACTCCACCCCAGGGGTCATATATTTACATAGTGTCATAGAGAAACATCTTTAAAATCTCTTCTCTAAAAGAAACAAGAGCCAGAGGTCTACTATATTGCATATTGTATAAGCTTATGGTTCACTACTAAGTTTGTTCAAATCGTGACTCTGTGTCCAACTATGGCCCGATTCTGGGGTCAAAGTTTTACAAAGAGTCATATAGGAAAGTCCATAAAAAAATTTTTTTTCTGACACTACAAGAGCTGGAGGTCTAATTCGATGCATGCCGATCTCTACCAATTTATTTTGTTCAAATGGTGATCTTATGGTCAAATTTCGCCCGGTCCTGGGGTCACATATTTACTTAGAGTTATGTAGGAACGTTTATAAACATCTTCTTCTCTGAAACTACAAGAGCTAGAGGTCTAATAACCTACATGTAGCTTAAGAGTATTGTCCAGTACCAAATAATTTAAATGGTGTCCCTTGAATCAAGCCTGGAATCAAATTTGGTCCTGTCCCGGGGGTCACACTATAACATTGAATTATATAGGAAAACATATTCAAACAGCTTCTCTGATACTTCGCATGTACCATACTACCTAGTTTGTTCAAATGGCGACAATGGGGTCAAATATGGCCACTACGGGGTCACAGTTTTACAGATTTATATAAAGAAATTACTGTTGTTTCTTAAAACATGAGAGTACTTTGAGACAAGGCGAGTGGGTCTCTTGTTTAAGGCTTGAAGTTGTACACTTTTCATAAAATCACTTCAAAAGTTTTAAGTGAATTGAAATATATAGAGAATGTGACTTTTGATAAGGTATTCCATTATGAAGACTTAACCATGTTTAAAAATCGCATATTGAATAAATCCACGAACTAAAATCACAAAGTAGACCACTGCATTTTCAACTAATTGCAAAAATACAGAAAGAAAAAGGAAAGGCATTTTACGGTTTAACTGTTGATTTTTAGGTGTTAGTTTTACAAATATTAAAATAACCCACCAAATTACGACAAAATTACACTTCAAAAACAGTTTATCAAAACTCTATCTAGGTGTTTAGCTCATATAATAATGCATTTGTGTCGCTTAAAAGTATATGTTTATTCATGGGTTCTTATACTACCCTTGATTGAATAAGTGTAAAATGAATTATCCATTTTTGGGGTTTTAGTCTGGCTGGTTAAAGCTTTTTATATTGTATCTATAGAGTTTTGATTCTCTAACGAAGAAAGTTATGTATATACCTCGTGGTCAGTAGGTTTAGAAACGATGTACATATGTTGTAAAATAAAGCTGTTGTTGGCGGGATAGCTACTTCAATTGCAGCAGTACCTGTATGTCGGATATAGTTTTTAGAGTAAACATCAGTAAACTAACCGTGATCACTAAATTTAATCTATCTTGATGCATTGGGTACCAATACTTATCTGGAAGCGTTTAATTTTTTTTTTATCTTATATGTATGTTATATTGTCACATTAAGTTATATTATTTAAATGAGATAATATGTACTGAGTATTCTTAATTGTCCTTTGTTATACCAAGGCATTAATTGCCAAGTTTATCATAACAGCAATGAGCTGGGCATATATAAGGCTTGCAGGCATATTGCAACTCGACATACATGAACTTGATGCTAACTTGCTAGATAAGAGAGACTGTTGTGAACCCATCTTCTTGGATATAACCTTAATGACGGATTAACATTTTAGTTGTATGTAATTTAATGCAGACATCCTCCTTGAGCGCATACAGCCTTTTGAAGCAGTGGATAGCACGGGGAACTTTAAATTCAGAGGACCCTGGTTCAAGCCTCACCGGAGCCAGTGAATTTTGTCGGTGTGTTCTTGGGCAAGACACTTTTACCGTCGTTCGTCGGATGGGGACGTAAATCAGGCGATCCCGTGCATCGCTTGTTTTTTTTCTCCCATCATGTTGAAACAAATACGTGTCTATTCGTCAGTAGTGCAGGTTCCTAAATGCCTATATATTCCCCCACCCCCCACCCCCGACACACACACACACTCCCTCTCTCTCTTCATTGGCAATACACCTTCTTTTTTCGGTAATAATCATTCCACTTGCATGCGCATGCGCAAAAGTAGGGGTTATGCTTACTATCCTAGGTTAATTCCAT
The DNA here is from genome assembly GCA_037043455.1 of Cyrtodaria siliqua. NCBI lineage: Eukaryota > Metazoa > Mollusca > Bivalvia > Adapedonta > Hiatellidae > Cyrtodaria > Cyrtodaria siliqua. Next base: position 330,346 of record JAWPHD010000535.1, on the reverse strand, counting down.
ACTCTAAATCAAGTAAGGAAAACATCACAACCTATGATTAGATACATATCCTAAGCAGGTGATATCGTAACAACTGCACCAATACTAACAAATAGTTGCCATGGTAAGTAGTTAGTACAGTGATCTGGGTATCACCCTAAATATATTTGTTCGTCGACGCCGTGTGGTTCCCGGGCAAGAATATGACCACTGCATATCCAGGCATAGGGGTAAAAGATCCCCGAATTCATGTTTATTTTGTCATTTGTGTTCATTATTTTCATCATGAAACCTGTATTGTTTCAGGTCTACTTCAGTAGTGGCAGTGATCGTGGCTCCAGTGAAAAATGGAGTGTTTACGAGAGAATTTGCAGCAACTCTGCAGTTCTGCAGGTAAGAAGGTTCTAGGCACATTCTGCATATTTTTATCTTGATGTTAATGAAGAGAGAGCCGGATCGAATGTTCATTTCTGTTGGCGCAATATAACATGTTTGTGTTAATGCATCGTAAAACCCCAATTCAAATTGTTTCATCTTTGTCGATTCTTTTTTCAGTAACACAAAAATGGTTCGTGCAAATGCATATACTACTATTTTACATTTCATATGCAGAATTCTTCATTGTGTTTTATATGGGTGGGGTAAATCAGGTGTAAAAATCCTAAAAATATGCATAAATTGTAAATAAAAAGTAGTAACATTGACAACTTTTAAGATTTTGCGTTGCAATATGCAATGTTTAATTTATGTATTTATGTGTAATACATAATCCAAATGTGTAATCATAATAAGTATTGCCATGACGCATACCCATAAAACAGACTTAAAAAAACCCACCTTAAACCGCACATTTCCTTTATCTAGAATCCTTTGGACTGTGTGTCGTCTTTGCAATATATGTTTATATCAGAACAGGTTAATACTATTTATGTTGCAGTTACCTTGAGGAAGTCTTATACTTCTAGTTTGGCATGTTACTCAACTTATCAGGCTTACTGAACACATATGTGCAATGCCATGAACATTGCTTAGTACTTAATTTCATCAATCTATCATAACAATTCATATCATAATATTATTTAAATCATGTAGAAAGGTTGTAGATTACCGATTCTTACAAGTTTATACTTATAATGTAAAATATATTAACTAAACTAAATGCATATGTGTCAATATAGGGTGGGGTAAATTGACTTCTAATTTGAAGCAAAATAGTGATTTTAAACTGAATTCAGTGCTAAAAAAAAGCTTATTTACGCTTTATGTAACTTAATGAATTGTAAACTTAAGTGCATCTTTAAAAAGTACATCAATTATTCATACAAGCATGACATTCAAAAAATGAACATCAAAAACTTATATGAAAGAGATTCAATGATAGCCTATTAATGTTCGATTTTTTTATATAAGCTACCTGTTCCAGATTGCTATCATGGAAAAATGCAATCTATATACATTGCTCTTTTCAAAAAGTGATGGTAGAATTTGTCCCTTGAATTGATAACAATAACGAAAAGTTTGGGTCCTGGCTCAAGGCCTACTTGGTCGTTAGAAAGCATACCAAGCTCACGATTAACTGGAGTTGCAAACAAGATGTAATGAGAGCAGTTCAAATGAATGTCTCTTGGAGTTTTGTAATAAGATTGAGATAAATAAATTACACAATAATGTTTATGCCTTCCCTGGATGAAATAATTAATAATATCGTTTTGATTGCGCTCGCACACATAATCATCAAAAATGACTATCTTCTGATTATTTGAATCTAAAGTATCCACTAGGGATAACTTGATCATTTGAACATTCTATTATGTCTTCAACCGGAATTTTATTCTTTTTTGCTATCTTTTCAAGATTTTGTGAAAAGACCTTGTACTTTGACTGCTCCAAGGTTTTAGCAAACAAGTAAATTGTCATAGTAAACTAAAGGTTTTAATAGCATGTGAACTAATGTGTTTTTTTTGGCAGATCCTGTATTACCACAAATTAACATTCTAAAACAAAAGTCTGGCATAAATTTCCATATCTGTTTGTAATTACCGTTTTCTGCCTTCATGTCATAGTTTGGAATTTCCATTATTATAATACTTGGATAATATTAATATCATCTAACTTTATTATATATGTCTAAAGTGTATTGTGGAATAAAACAAATCCCTCGTGGTAAACAACTTTGAACAGAAACAGAATGTATTAAAGCCAACCAAGTTAGGTATTACGGCATGAAAAAGATTTCAGAAAAAGTTCCCGAACCAGCAAAACAAAAAGAACGAGATTTTAGAAAAGTAAAAACTTTTAAAAACCCGGGAAATTTAACAAAAACCAAAGAACAGCCTAATATTGTATTTTTGATAGGGTTAGAAAGAAATATAAAAAGATCGGACAGGGAAAGTAGCATTCAAGGAGGACAGTCAACCACAAAACACAGAAATAAACACGCAAACACGCAAACAGACAAACAGGAAGGCAAAAGTAACATTAAAGGCAAACGACATCACAAACACAAAATGGTTGACAATAGGGCTACCGCCTTGGAACGGTCAGTGGCAAAGAAGGCCACTGGGGGTTTAAACCGGTTCTAGGGTGCACCAAACCTCACACTTACCCTACTGTCATCCCATTAAAACAGGACAGTGTAAATAAAGAAATCCTCGCCATGATCTAATCATTAACCAACAAGGCAGCACCAATAGGCAATATAAGTAAAACACAAATATGCTCGTGTAAATATAATACAAACAAACAATAGCCTAGAAAGCCACAATAAAGGTACTCACTGACTTGGCAGAAGCCAGAACAACAAGAGAATAAACCATTAAGGGCACGACATGAAAGATCATAGACAAACATCAAACGCCGCCGTCCCAATGGGATTTAGGTAGGCGTCATCATAGGGTCCACAGCCTGTCCGGTCATCGTACAGTTAAAGAGGAAAGCATAGTGGCGAACTGTAAAAGGGTCCACCACCAAGCATGCAGTACGTTGCAAAATGATAGGGTCATAACCTCTTTTTATAAACTTTTTAACAAGTTTAACAAAGATAGTATGAAAGTGATCATGACCAAGAATCTTACGAAGTTTATAAATCACATCACCATAGAAGTCAGGTTGTGATAGTCCTTGTCGCAGAAGAGTCCTTAAATTATTTTTATAATTGGAAAGAAGATCAGGTTACGATAATAAAATGTTGCAAAGGTTTTACGAAGTTTATGGTAACGGTAACCCTGATTGAGTAACTTTTTAGTTATACAAAGATTACGAATATTAAAGTCCTCAACTCGAGTACAAGCTCTAGAAAAACGAATAAGTTGAGACACATATACCCCATAAGAAGTTGCTCGGGGAACATCCGCATCCAAGTGGGGATAATTAACAATGTCAAAATTAAAATCATCTCTCTTGTAGCTGAACGAAGAAAAATCAATATTTTTTTATTACCAGCCGCAACTCCGGGAAAATCAATACCGCAACTGAATAACAGATTGCAAAAAATAAAAGAAGAAAGTTCATTAGCACGCGAAAATATTAAGGCAATCAAAGAAAAGAAACAAAAGAAACAAAAATACCGGCTAAACCTCCAGCCAAAAAAAATACACAGGCTAAACTTCCAGCCAAAAAAGCAAAACCGCCAGCTAAGCCCCCGGCCAAAAAGGCAACCAAAAACAAAATCATATTTTAAACATAATATGATTTAATTTATCTTAATTTATCTTATTTTATCTTATTTTAATCTAACCTTATATTATACATTTCTTTGTTAAAATGGAAAGAATTAGCAGATAATAAGCGAAAAGCGAGTGAGCTTGTTAAAGAATACGAGAATAGAGTTATCCGAAAAAAAATAGAAAAAGAAGCTAGCCGTGATTTATACACAGAAGTATTTAAATCTGTAACTAGCGAAATAAAAAGTCAGTCAGAACAGCTAACCGAGCAGTTAGCTTCTCTTCCGAAAATAGGTCAGCAATTAGCCGCTCTTCCAGCAGCAATAGGTGAGGAAGTACAAGAAAAACAAATGTACCAGGGATTACACCAGTTACCTGCTGAAGAGCCTCGTAAACCAACTATTGGTGATCTAGATGCTGGAATCTGGGTGAATATGGTTTACCCTTGCCATCGGAGGTAGTTAAACGTAACTTAGAACTTGGAAGCATACTCGGGGATGTTAGTGAAATTATCAGACAAAATGGTCGCAATATGGCTGCTCTAACTAGACAACTTAACATTGAAAAGGATGCAAGCATAACAGAAAAACACAAACAAGTTCATAAAGCTCTGGAAAACGAGTCAAAAGCATTAAAATATTATAGAGAAAGAATTGATGCAATGCTTCGGTATAGTGATGTCTTTTCAGGTAAGGGATTACAACAAAATAAAAATTCCTACAAAGTCGACAAAGATGGTCACTATGGAATGTTACAAATTGATTTACCTAAGCTTGTTGGTCTTCACAAACTTATTGCCAAACAAGGAGAAGCAGTTGTGCTAGACCTAAAAGTAGACGATGATTTTATAGACTTGATAACAAAGCATTACAATACAAAAAAAGTATTCAAAGCTGTCTCAAAATGCTTTTAAGAAACTAACAGAATTATCTAGTTTACCAAATCACAAAGGTTCTTCAAAGTTCAAAAAGATTTTAGGAGGTTGTGTTGATGTTGAATACTACAACAGTCCTAGTGATTTGATTAATGGATTTATCATGGGGAAGTATCGAATTAGGAAATAATAGTCCACAGCTAATAAATAAAGGTATTAGCATAATTGATGAGTTATTAAAAATAGGCGATATGTCACCCAAAGAACAGGAGCATCTATTTTCTAAATATCTTGATTAAATTATTGACTAACTAAGATTATACATGAAAACCAAAGAAGAATTAATTGATCACTTGCCTCGACTTATAGCTGCATACAGACGTAGTTATAAATTATGCGGCATCATAAACACAACATTACAAATTGTTAGTGGGATAATTGGTTGCACTGCCGTATTGGCATTGGTTCCGGCAATTCCTGTTTTTGTAGCCGCAGTTGGTGCAGTTCTTCCAGTAGTTGCTGTTTTAACAAGCAAAGCAAGAATAGCAGAAAAAAAGACTTTGTTAAAAACGCATCATAGAAGTTTTAAACAACTTCTTTCATATGTCCAAACAACTTCAGGACTAGAAAATGATGAAAAGATAATTAGGATTACCTTTAATAAAATATTAGAAATTCAAAAGAATCAGAACAGAACCTCTGGAAATGTATATGAAAAAATGTAAGTTAAACGGTCATGGTATCCAGTCGTAATTCTTTTTCAACTTGTTTCCATATCCTAGCGTACTTTTCTCTAGTAAATTTTGTTTTAATCGTTTTTTTCACTTTTTTTATTTTAATAATTTGAATATTTTCTGAAAAATATTTTCAAATTTGATTGATCTTTCTCGGCCCTCTATTTTATCCGAAACCTTTGTAACTTTGTAATTTTGTAAAACAAATCTTCAAATCTTTGTCTATTTGTAGAAGTGTCACAAAATGTCACGGATAGAGCGTATTGGTCGTACATAGCTCTTGTTAGCAGCTGTTAGTTACACCCTAATTCATTGTTTAGTTGAACCAAATTCACAATGTTCATGATATATTCAGGTAACATGGAAAACCGTGCAAAAAAGTGGCCGCCATAGGACGTCCGGAAGGGCCGTTTAATAAGTTTAGTTTTGTGCTAATGCATGTAAAAGTATTAGTCTATCTCCTTAAACGGTAAAATTGTGTAAGGGTCCTTTCGTGTAGAATTTATTACTGCCAATTTAGCCACGCATGTCACGGACTGAACGGGGGAAATAATGGTTTGGGCGTTACGTTTGCTATAAAATCCATTGTCTTCTAGTTCTGGCCGGGATTGCTTGATAGTTGCTTTGTTTGGAGCAGGAGTTGGACGGCGAAATTCACAGGCAATATGTTTTATTAACTTTTATCGTACGTTTGTATTCATTGGTTGGCGGTTACGACATCCGGTTAGCTTTGATGTTTCTCAAACATTAACTTGAGACTAGCATATGATTTTGAAGTTACTTTATTAGATGTAATTATTGTAATTGATCATTAATTGTAAAACAATATTAATTTGATAACGTTGTATAATAGGTACATTAGTTAACGTTGGCGTATAACTCAGTGATTGTAATAAACGATTGAATTGATAACAGTGTATATTAGATGCATTAGTTAACAATGAGATGAGTGACTAGTATAAATGTTCGACGCGTATACAAAGCGTTGTATAATATGGGCAATATTGACATACATGTTGGCATGCATAACTCAGTGAGTGTAATATACGAGTGATTTGATAACGTTGTATATTACATGTATTAGGGGCATTGGTTAACAGCGACGTACATGGCGTATACATGGCGTTGTAGAATATTTATACATTGCTACTCATCATTAGTACAGCTTACATATATTTATTAAATAATGGTTTGTTTGGGTAATGATAATTATGCAAGATTGTTATGTTTATCAACCGACATCTAAAACGTATGTATAATTACAGCCTAAGCCATCCAGGGTTGGATATAAGCCATCCAGGTTTGGATATAAGCCTTCCGGAGTGGAGCTAAGCTTCCACAAATAACGTTAAGAGCGGTGGAGACGGTCCCCGTACCTGCGCAGCATGGCTAGGTTCTAGTAGCGACAACCCCCGGGACACGAGGTGGGTCCGTTATCAGTCCTCACTGGAGGAACATCATCCACAACCTCAGTGGAGGTTAATCATCATACATATCGCGTCATCAACCCTTATAGAAGGAATTTGATGACAATCACTCATTGGAATCCTGCATCATCATCTTCATGAGCTCTCGCGCATCACAGTTATTGCGCTAGATCATAGATCAACATTGTTATAACTTTAACAACACTTTAGTGTCGTATATAGTCAGTCGACACATTCAGTATTTGTAACAATACTAAGAACGTCTTAAACTTTCATGAGAATATTATTTTCATATTTCATCTGTGTATTCGCTTGTTTTTTTAGATAATTGTATATATATTTAACATATTTTAAAAGTTGCATTAAACTTATGTAAATGCATTCACCGTCATTGATTCTTTCCTGAGTTAGCCCCAACCAATAGGGTCATCTTGCGACAAGAAGACAAATCATATGCTTCCAAGTACTTATCCAAATAGTACTTCCTATGGTAAATAGTTAGATAATATTTTCGTCAGGTATGGAACCACCGTTTATAGACAAATTGTTGGTATCCCTATGGGTACGAACTGTGCACCACTTGTCGCAGATTTGTTTTTATTTTGCTATGACAGAGATTTCATGTTGAGTCTTTCACCAGATACTCAGGCAGATGTTATTGAATCCTTTAATGACACCTCTCGGTATCTGGATGACATATTGAACAGTGACAACCCTCTCTTTCCAACTATGGTTAATAATATTTATCCTAAAGAACTTGCCAAATTTTATTATCGCAACCCTGATCTTCATTCTAAATATAAAAGTAATCTTCTGCGACAAGGACTATCACAACCTGACTTCTATGTTGATGTTATTTATAAACTTCGTAAGATTCTTGGTCATGATCACTTAAATACTATCTTTGTTAAACTTGTTAAAACGTTTATCAAAAGAGGTTATGACCCTATCATTTTGCAACGTACTGCATGCTTGGTGGTGGACCGTTTTACAGTTCGCCACTATGCTTTCCTCTTTAATTGTACGATGACCGGACAGGCTCTACCCAGGACAAATGGGGTGATCTGCTTGGCTGGTCTGCCCCTACCACAAAACCATCGACCTTCACATATTGTCTAATATGTGCTACAAAAAACATAAAACACCATTCAAATAACCAAACAATGTATTCATCTATACAGCTGTAAAAGTATCCTACAATGTAATGTAAATCTCCTTACAGTGTTGCAGTGTTGCAATGCACCTATATTTTTTACACTGGGAATCAATTCAAAAGCTGATTTAAGACCTTGTCTTGTTAAAATTTTACATGTTATATGCTTTCCCATTTCAGTGTTTGTATTTTACGTCGTAACAACGCCCGTCTTAGTGAGTTTATTGCTGCTTTTTTATTACGGAAGTAATAATGTTAACGTGTTTTAATATCATTGACGCATTATTTCTCGAAAATGTTTTGTTAAAGAAGTTTCAATTAAGTTTGTCGTTTCCGCGATAATTCCGTTGCAAGCTGTTTTTAAAACTGATCAGCGTTACTACACTATTGATTTTAGATTATATATTTAAATTCAATGTTCACGAATGACCAATGTTTGCCAATTTTAGATTAAACGTTTACATATTTTCTAGTTTAAAAAATAATGCAACTGATATAATCGCTTTTTAGAACCTAGTGATACGACAGTAAACCAAGAGGTACGGTGAAAACTAGTGATACGACGTAACCCCTTTCAGACATTTCGATATCGTCGGAAATCTAGTCATTTTTGAAACTTGAATTTATGCATGGAGGTGGGGTGTATTAGGTGTGAGTCAATTGAACTACGGTGGCTTTTTATACAGGTTTGCGTGTTTCTTTCAAAACAATAGCCTGGAAAGTGATGATGGAAGTCATGCCGGTACCTACCTATATTTCCTATAGGCCGCGTCATTGCTCTATGGTTACCATAGGTTTTCTGTAACTGACATGTTTGCGCAAACCGTCAGACGCTCCTTTGCTCACCGCCGTGGCAACTAACAGACTTTAATTCAAGCGTGTTATCGGGCAGCATTCTGTAAAACAGGCCCGTTTTATCTGCATCTGCTTGGTAATCAACCAGAATAATGGCCAGTTTATTATGCCAGTTCGTCAGAGCATCCGTGACCGAATTTACTGACTTAGATTCACCACATACACGCTTGAAATTGATGTAATGTCGAGCACTAAACCGGATTAAACCGCTCTAACCATCCGCCTGAGCATTCAAACTCGGACCCGGGAATACCCATGCGTCTAACAAAATGACAGGCATTCTCCTGACAAATGTCACCATTAATGTTAGCGCCTTTGTGCGTGCATTTGAAAACCACTTTAGAAGCGCGTCTTCGATCTCGGGATATTGAGCACCTCTATACCTCTATAGCACCTCTATACCTCTATAGCACCTCTATACCTCTATAGCACCTCTATATCTCTATTAGCACCTCTATACCTCTATATCACCTTTTCACCTCTATAGCACCTCTATCTTTCCTTCTCTGAGGTGCTACATCCCCAGACAAATATATCTTTATTTTATCTTCACTGTTTTTGATTCATGTTGATAATGTTGATGCTGGAATGTTGAAATATTCTGCAATTGTCTTTTTTGATATCACTACCCTTTCGACCTCATTATTGCCTCATATATTTTGTCATATGATTTGTAGTCTTACTTAATGATGACGCATACCTAAAGCCCATTGGGACGGTGGCGTTTGATGTTTGTCTATGATCTTTTTTGTCGTGCCCTTAATGGTTTATTATCTTGTTGCTCTGGCTTCTGCCAAGTCATTGAGTACCTTCATTGTGGCTTTCTAGGCTATTGTTTTTTGTATTATATTTACACGAGCATATTTGTGTTTTACTTATATTGCCTATTGATGCTGCCTTGTTGGTTAGAGATTAGATCATGGCGGGGATTTCTTTATTTATACTGTCCTGTTTTAATGGTAGGAACATTAGGGTAAGTGTGAGGTTTGGTGCACCCTAGAACCGGTTTAAACCCCCAGTGGCCTACTTTGCCACTGACCGTTCCAAGGCGGTAGCCCTATTGTCAACCATTTTGTGTTTGTGATGTCGTTTGCCTTTATTGTTACTTTTGCCTTCTTGTTTGTCTGTTTGCGTGTTTGCGTGTTTGCGTGTTTGCGTGTTTGTTTCTGTGTTTGTGGTTGACTGTCCTCCGTGAATCCTACTTTCCCTGTCCGATCTTTTTCTTTTTCTTTTGATACAATATTTACAAAGCTTCTTTTTATTAGTCATGTAAAATAAGATGCAATCTAAAAAGTGGAATCAATAATATCCAAAACTCTTTCACAATATTTGCAATTCATTATATTATAATATAGAATTATATTTTTAAATATAAGCTTAAAGAAACATTATCTTATGTAATATTATAATGGAACAAGTAGAAAAGGAAATCAAAAACTTTAAAGAAGTCAAATGACATATGCTCAAATGGTTGATTTTGAAAATAAACTTGACAAAGAGTTTGTAGTTTTAACAAACTTTCAAGATCTGACTGAAAGCATTATAACCATGGCACAACAACTAAAATTACCATGGAAAATAAAAATAAACAGATTTAAGCAGGTTGCATACTTTTTGTACAAAAACAAATTTCATCAGCAACTCGTGGTTTTGTAACTGAGGATTCTTTTATTCCTTACTACAGCATTTTGTTAGACAAAGGAATTATAAATAAAAATAATATAATCTATAGTATATTGGAAGTTATGCAGAAGAAGAAAGTAAACATTTTGATGAGGAAAAACAATTATGAAAAAGTAGCTGTCTATGAACAGACTCTTTTAACTAAAGCAAACAAGGAGATCAAAGAGTTTTAATCCACTTGGCCTGTGAACCCACATGAAACTAATTGCAACAGAAATGATTTTATGATTTTTTGATAGATACATGACATGGTATTGAAAAAAATCACAAAAAATGTCTAGAAAAATCTAGGGGGAAATTAGTTTTTTCATGGCTCAAAAATGTGCGCTTGTCATAAAAATCACTGCAGGTTTATATGTATGTATGTCTGTAACATTTTGTTACGAATAATACATTTCAATGAGGTATTACAATATAAAGACATATCTAAATAATACAAATTGAAATGTTTGAATAAACAAGGTATATAAATGTCTATTTTATCATTGTTTCTTAAAATTCGCATATTGAATTACCCCACCCACTTAATTACAATGAATCTGCATTTTAATGTAAAACTATGTTATAGGCAGTTTCATAGAACATTTTTGTGTAAACATTCAAAATAAGATCAACGATGAAGCATTGGGGGTGAAACATTGACTAATATATGGTACTATATGGTAATCGTCGGCATTGTCGGCAACTATACATACCCAAGGCTTTGGCATTATAATGTTATATCTTTACGTATTTGCAACAGAAACACTTTATCTGCACAGAAACTATTATTGTGAAAAGCATTAAGTTGTCGCAGTATGACTGACGAAGCATTAAGAACACAAATATGTATATCTGTTCATATCTGACTCTGCTTGATAAAGAAAACAATAACAAGGATCTTTCTTATCACTTTTTTTTCTTTTTAATGGTTTAATATTTTCTATTTATTATCAGCTTAATTATTAAAAAAAAAATAAAAAAAATTATTACTTGACTTACATAAACGTTATGCATTCTTTGCTAGCAAAATATCAGGGCTTTATATGAATTTTCATCCCAGGTTATAGAATACATTTTATTTTCCAAAACTGTAAGTGTTTTTTTATTTACAGTATTTTTGCGCCCAAACTATTGTTAAAACAAAAGTATAGTCATAATACGGCAAATTTTAGATTATAATTGTGATCACTTACATGTATACTGTCCCTTGTAACAAACTTGACTTGCATAGATGTTTGGCAATTCTTTGCTAGAAATATATAACCAGTATGACCCCTGTTCCTTGGAATATACTTTTGGGTCAGCTTGTGTATGTTAAAGTCCATTCAAGTGGCAAATTTTATAATTTCTACACCGTTTCTAAACCTGTATATAACTAAAACATTTTGAGAATCCCAACTTACACATTTTGAGAATCCAAACTCTATAGACACAATATAAACGGCTTTAACCAGCCAGGACAAACTCCAAAACTGCAGCATCAAATTAGGAGTTATCAACTCATAATTATCTTTACAGAATTATATGACCTGAACACGTGGATAGAGATTTAATAAACGGTTTTGTAGTGTAATTTTGCCATTATTTGGCGGGTTACTTCTGTAACAGTTTAATTGTATGTTATTAATGCAGTAACTTACAGCCAGACTATGCTAATTCAAACGCAAAATCAAATATTTAACATAGTTTGTGGAAGACATAACTTAAGAGACCACGCAATCAGCTCTTTAGAGTAGAATAATACTTTGAAACATATGCCAAATTTATCATTTAATTTCATATCACGAACACATCTAAGAACTAGAGCACTTTTACCTTGTGCCCTATGAATGACCTTGCTTACTATGAACGGGTCATTTTGCAGTAAAGGTAGTGCATACATGACAAACATGTATCAACACACATTAAAAAGTTAGCCTGCCGAAAAAAGTTATTTCAAAATCAAAAGGGAAATCCTATAAACACGGATTTTGGCGATAATATTTTCTGGCTTAAATATATTTTCTACTCATAATTATGGACTAATTTAATAATAGTTTACTAGGAGACCATAAGTGAAGAGATTTCAAATGTCAACATCTTCTTCTAGTGCTTTTAACATGACTTTCGTTCTTGAAAATATCACTTTTAATAATAAGTGGTGACCAGGTTAGTTTGTGGTAGTGTCTTGACAGAGCTCTTGCATCGATCATAACGGTAAATTGTGTATATCTATGCCTACAACATTAATACAAACTACTTGTAATTATGCAGTATTAGTACTTCTCCCCACCTTGCAGTATGGCATGACATAATTACAAATGCTAAGAACCACAGCGGTGGCATAATGGTAGAGTATCCGCCTCGCATGCAGGATGTCGTGGGTTCAATACCCAGCCGGGTCATACCAATGACTTTAGAAAAATGATACTAGTAGCTCAATTGGTTGACGCGCAGCATATCAGCATATAAAGGGTAGTCCTGGTCAGCCTGCTGTCTGTATTATGTGACTGGGTGGGGTACCATATCATGTGTCTATAATGATCAACCCTCAAAAGGACTAATGCTCATGCAAAACAAGTTGCAAATAATATATAAATCGGTACGGGGTATTCAAGCTTTTTGTGATGTTGTACTATATTTGACATTAGCATTCAATAATGAAAGCTATGAGTTATTGATATACTAGTATTTAACATTGCGAATTACTATGGTCTTTCAGCTCTATTATGACTATTAATATGGTGTTTTCAATAATTGTGCGCAGTTACAGCCTAAGCTGGTATGACCATTACGAATGAGGCTAACAATAACACTAACAGTGGATTAATAAATCATTGCCGACGGCTACAATATAGTGGTCAATGTATTATCCACTCTCCACCCACACACCCCACCATAACCCCAACACCCAGCGCTTCCCCATCAATCTTAATTTCAGTATTTACTTTTCACTCGACCAAAAATAATTATCAAGGAATAATGCTAACAATGGGATATTAATAGCTGCCTACAATGCCGACGTCTACCATATAGAGGCCAATATATTAACTCAACACTGCATCATCAATCTTAATTTGAGTAATTGTCTTAAACTGTAATAAGAAATGCATATAACATAGTTTTATCTTTCATATGCAATTTCTCTATTGTGATTTCAGTGGTTGGGGTAATTCAATATGCACCTTTCAACAAAAAGTGTTAAAATATACCAGTATTTTGTAATTGTTCAAAGATGTAATTGTTATGATTAATTAAGTTCTTAATTTAATAGTGTAATATATCATTAAAATGTCTTATTCTAAATAACATGCAGCAGCTACAAATAACTCTAAATCTGGTGTTGTTTTATGAAAAGCGTAAATATAGGAGCTATAAAAAAAACGTATTTCCCTTATCTAGATTTTTCTAGACATTTTTGTGATTTTTCGCAATACATGTCACTATCAGAAAATCAGTAAATCATTTCTGTTGCAATTAGTTTGATGTTGAGTGGTAAAATTTCACAGGCTGAGTGGACTATTTGAAGAAAGTCATATGAAACGATTGGTAGAAGACAGCTTTTAAAAAGATTGAGCGATAAAGGCCGAGCATGAAGCTAATACTGCTATAAAGCTTCTTACGGACCTGGCTATAAAAAAATAGGATTTTTAGTGAAATACGGGCAGATGCGGTAGCCAAGGATGTTGAGTATTTTAAGGATGAATTAATCAGCAAACTGAAAAAAACTCATATAATTAATACTGATATCGGATGCTATGAAGACTTTGAAATGTTTATTAAAAAGAAGAAAGAGATGATTAATGAAAAGCTTCTTGATAAAAACGACTTTATAAACTATTGTGAGCACGTAAAAAATTAGATTTCTAGTAGCTGAAGGTGATCTTGAAACCGATGATTTCGAGAGATACTGTAAATATCATGTAAAAATCAACCAGATAATAGATGACAGGGCTCTTGAAAAAGAATGCTTTTCGAAATACTTGGACATTCTTTTGGATGAAAAAATAGATGTTCTTTTGGATGAAAATATAGATATTCTTGAAGTATCAGAAGATGATGACGCTGATACCGATGATGATACCATATTAATTGAGGAAATAGATACCCTTGCAGTATCAAAAGATGATGCCATTTTAGTTGAAAAAATAGATGGTGATTAAATTAGAGATTTTAGTACCATTCCTTTTGAAAAATAAAAATGCTATTTAATTAGGCTTAAAAAAATAATCTCATGTAATATTATATAATGAGTATCCAAGAAATTGGAAAAAAAAACAATATAGCAAGGTGTATAAGGTAGATGTTGTGAGTAATGATCCACTTGCACAGCTACAAAAAACACAGCCGGCATTTTTAATCTTTCTTAAAAAAGAACTAGCACAGACGGATGGCTTCAAATTAAGTTTTGATGTGAAACATACTTTTAAAAAAACATCGACAAAAAAAAACAGGTCCTACAACCACATACAAAACAGCTTACTTTAATTCTAAAGCGGCAACAATATTAACCAAAAATAATATTATCGAGGCGCTGGACAAAGCACGTGAAGAAATTATAACTAGAGTTCGAAATTGGATTCAAATGGTGAGTGGTTGGGAAATTAAACTACAAGCTTTTGCGAGGTAGCTCTTATTAGATTTGCCGAAAGAACTTGCTTGCCCTAAAAAGGGATTGATAAACATAAAAATAATGAATGCATTAGATGGTGTCATTTAGCTTGTAAATTTCCTGTTAACAAAGATCCTCAAAGAATAACAAAGTACAAAAATCATATTGGTGATCTTGATTACACGGGAATAAAATTTCCTGTTACAATTCAGCAAATCCAAAAAATAGAAAAACAAAACAACATTTGTTTTAACATATTTGGATATGAAAATAATCAAGTATACCCTTTGCATATATCAGAAAATAAAGCCGAGGAAACATGTGACATACTTTTGATCACCGAAAAAGAAAAAAATCATTATGTATGGATAAAAGATTTTAACAGGTTAATGTATAATCAAACAGCAAATAAAGAAAAAAAATTGTTTTGCAGAAGATGCTTGCAGTGCTTTAAATTAGAAAGGACGCTAAAATACATAAGCCTGTTTGTCTTTCACTTAACGGACAGGCAGCTAATTTGTTCCGTTTGTTATATATGCCGATTTTGAAGCAGTAACCGAAAGTATTTCTTCAGCATCAAACAATCCTAAAAAATCGTAACCAGAAGAATATCAAAAGCATACTGATTGCAGTTATGGGTATAAGGTTGTGTGTTGTTATGATGATCAATATTCAAAACCAGTTGTAACGTATAGAGGACCAAATGCTGTTTACAAGTTTTTGGAAAGAAACAATAGAAGAAGAAAAGTGGTGTAAAAAATAAAATCTATGAATACACATTTTAAGAAAGATTTGATGACGTCGCCGGAAGAAGAAGCGAAATTCCAAAAATCTAAATCATGTCATATTTGTGGTAATGGTTTTGTAATAACTCTCAAAAAAGGTGACGCGGGGCGTACAGTAGCATATGAAAACTCTGTTAGAAAAGTTAGAGATTATTGTCATATAACTGGAAAGTGAAGGGGAAGCGCTCACGATATATGTAATATTAATTTCAGGCTGACTAAAAAAATACCTGTTGTGTTTCATAACTTAGAAGGATATGATTCTCACTTTATAATGCAATACATCGGAAAGTTTAAAGGGACACTGTCCGTAACTTTTAGCTTATACAACACACACTAATTATGTTCGTAAACATTACACACAAATCAGTACTGACAATTTACTAATTAAACACAAGATTATTGGATGGAATTCAATCGCGTTATAAAAAAAAAGAATAACCGCTTCGGGCGTTTGAACTCGCAGCCCAAACTAAAAACACACTTGCGGTAACAATAGTGAGCGTGAAGTAGCCGACCTCGCTACTACCTGAGCTAACCGGGCTATGTATTTTACGCAATACATACTATGGTGAAAACCTAATGCGCTAATGGAAGTCACGTGATCGCAGAAAGGTAAATATGGTGGGTCCCACTTTATTTAACAAATAATAATTAAAAGCTTTTTTTTTTCAAACTCACGAATGTATTACTACAGACTTCTTACGGTCTATGCTCATGTTCTGATGTATACATTTCACTGAATAAAAGTCAGACGGTTATTTGGTTATGCTCAATTTCTGCTTACTTACGGACAGTGTCCCTTTAAACGAAACATAAATGTTATACCAAATAACATGGAAAAGTACATGGCTTTTATGTTAGGGCCAAGGAAATATAAAAAGATCGGACAGGGAAAGTAGCATTCAAGGAGGACAGTCAACCACAAAACACAGAAACAACATGCAAACAAACAGAGCAAAAAAGCTGCTTCGTTTGACAATATTTATAACGAACACTTAAAATTAGGTGGTAAGATGTTATATGTCGTTCTTGCAACGTTATTTAATAAAATTATAACGGAAGAAATATAACCATCTAATTGTAAAAGGGGCGTAATAATTCCTATATTCAAAAACAATGGTAAATCCCGATCAGACCCAAGCAATTATAGGCCCATCACATTATTACCAGTCATATACAAGTTATTTAAAAAAATACTGCATACAAAACTCTTAAATTGGATAGAAGCAAAATGTATTGAATTTCCAAACTCACAACAAAATGCATATCAGAAATGCCTTGGGTCCATAACGGCATCATTTAACTTACAGGAAGCCATATTGTATAATGTTGAGTTAGGCAGTAAAGTTTTTGTCTGCACGCTGGACACGAAACAGGCTTTTGACACTCTCTGGATAAACGGTATATTCTACAAACTGCATGAGTTAGGCATTCAGGGAAAACCCTGGCGGCTTATAGCTAACGCACATACACGCATGCAAAGTTGTATATACATTGATGGCGTACAATCAAATTGGTTTGCAGTAAATCAGGGCGTCCGGCAGGGTGGGACTATCTCTACTCTAATTTACAATCTGTTCATTGATGGGCTCTTGAACGAGTTAGAACGTAGCAATCTCGGAACATGCATATTAGATGTAAAGGCAGGAAACTGCACTTTGGCTGACGATCTCACTCTATCGTGTACATCCCCAGAAAGCTTACAGAATATGTTAGATATAGTAAATATATACTCGACTAGATGGCGCTACATAATTAACCCCTTAAAGAGCAACATTATCATTTTTGGTGACAAAGCTAGAGTAAAAAAATGTCCTGACTTTTTTCTAGGTCAAGACAAAGTAAATATTGTAAGAAGCGTCAAACATGTAGGAATCACACTAGTCGATAGTTTTACTCATAATGAAAAAATCAAAATTGCGATTACGAAGGCAAAATCTGCGTTCTTCTCTCTAATGCCTCTTGGTCTCGCTACAAACCTCATTAATCCAATTTTATCAGCGTCCCTTATACATAAGATCTGTATACCAACGCTATTGTATGGGTCGGAACTTTGGTTTAATTTATCCAAACAGAACATTGAGCAAATGGAGATTTTTTGCCGCTTTTGCGCTAAAGTAATACAGGGATTTGATAGACTAACTAGAACGGATATGTGTCTAAGCATGCTCGGGTGGTTGCCAGTACAAGCAGAGGTTGATAAAAGAAAGTTAGGATTTCTACAAAAACTATGTTCGATGCCGAATGATCTACTTCCAAAGCAGGTCTTTAATGCACGCTTATCTATGTTTATAGTTAGAACCGATAATAAACAAAAAGGCTATATTCCTGATATTTTTAAAATTTTAAAAAAATATGATATGGTACATTTTATTGTAAATTATATTGAATCAAGTATATTTCCGAGCAAACTTGTTTGGAAAAAACTCGTCAAGAAGAATATTTATAAGTATGAATCTAGCCAATGGCTACAACGTATGAGATGCCAAAACGTATTTGATAGATTTATGTCCGTTCATACAGTTATAAAACCAGCCATATTATGGAAGTGTGCCTCAAATGGTTTATCCCTAAAAAACTCAAGAGTGGTTAGCAAAATATGGACTGACATTTCGCCAACTGTATCAAGAGTTTGCAAGTTTTGTGAAAGTATTTATACAGACTTTTATTCACATATAACTACAATATGCCCACTGACACAGTCGACACGGAACATTTTCTTTGAACACGTCCATTTAAAATATGGACAGCACATGTTTGACAAACTATTGAATGGTGAATGTGAGGACGTCCTTAGATATCTCATCGGCCGGTACTCCAATGAACTTGACAATGAACTGTGCCATGAACAATTCTGTCAGGAATCCTACAGTTATATTGCTTCATGTGTTTACCTGTTTGAGACAAGTCAATAAGACAGAAATAATGCTAGTGAATTTCTTAATCATGTATGAACTATAATGTTAATGATCACTTTATAAATAAAAACTAGTACCAAGAACATTTTAATTAATTATATCATTATATTAGAAGTGAAATATGGATAAAAATCTGCAAAAAAACAACAACAAAAAAACAACATTTCTCTTTACTTATTAGTCAACACTGCTTGTTTATTTTGAACTTAATTAATATTTGTTTGTGTTTATTGATGTTATTTGTACTTTGCCTTTTTTGTCACTTGTATTATATGTTCTTCACTGCACTATCTGCACAATTTATAAATCTCTGTAACTAGAGGATATAAAGAGTATAAATAAATACAAACAGACAAACAAAAAGGCAAAAGTAATAATAAAAGCAAACGACATCACAAACACAAAAGGGTTGACAATAGGGCTACCGCCTTGAAACGGTCAGTGACAAAGTAGGCCACTGGGGGTATAAACCGGTTCTAGGGTGCACCAAACCTCACACTTACCCTACTGTCATCCCATTAAAACAGGACAGTTTGGTGTTTATTGACAGTTTTCAGTTTATGTCTCAATCGTTAGAACATTTAGAAAAAAAAATCCCCTCTTTTCAATACACCTCGCAAGAAAACTTTGATGACAAGCTAAAATTAATAAAAAGAAAAGGTGTTTATCCTTATGATTACATGAACAGTTTTACACGTTTTAAGGAAACTAAATACCTGAAAAAAATAACTTCTATTCTCAATTAAAAGAGGAACACATTTCAGATGCAGTTTATGATCATGCTAAAAAAATATGGAAAACATTCAAGATTAAAAATATGGGAGAATATCATGATCTGTATCTTAAGACTGATGTGTTGTTGCTGACAGATGTTTTTGAAAACTTTAGAAAAATGTGCATTGAGTATTACAAATTAGATCCTTGTCATTACTTCAGTAGTCCTGGTTAAGCTTTGGATGCATGCCTTAAGATGACTGTTATCTAATTTGATTTAATAACTGATATTGATCAATATTTGTTTGTGGAAAAGGGATTAAGAGGCGACACAAGTTATATTGCAAACAGATATTCACAGACTAACAATAAATATATAAAAAACTACGACAAAAAAGAGAAAGCAAGTACATAATATATCTTGATGCTAATAACTTGTATGGGTGTATCAACCGTTGCCTACTGGTAACTTCAAGTGAGTTGATAAGTTTAAAAAAAGAAAATCATATTACATTGTTGAGTGTGATATCGAGTATCCCAAGAAACTGCATGACTCGCATAATGATTATCATCTTGCCCCGGAAAGTTTCAATATAAAAGATGAGTGGTTGTTTTACTATTGTAAAAATTTAAAACAAAAGTTTAATTTAGGACATTGTAATGTTAATAACCTTGTTACAAAATACTGATAAAGGTGATCCTTTGGCAACACTATACTACATTTTGACGAATCAGAGTGGTTGAAGATATACATAGACTTTAATACTGCTAAGAGAACAGTGGTAAAAATGCTTTTGAACAGGATTTCTTCAAACTGTTGAACAATTCAGCTTTCGGTAAAACTATGGAAAATTTGAGAAAAAGAATTAATGTTAAATTAACTCACGACGAGGAGGATCTTTTCAAGACCTTTATTTATCTCTTGTCAAATGTTTAATGAAAACTTATTTGCCATAAACAGAATAAAAGAAAGATTAGTTTTAAATCGCCCTATTTAAGTTGGTATGTGTATTTTAGACTTGTCAAACTATTTGATGTATGATTTCCATTACAACTACATTAAAAACAAATATGATGAAAAAGCTAAATTATTATTTACTGACACTGATTCCTTGTGCTACGAAATGTCACAGGGCTAGAAAAATGTGCAGCCAGACCGGGGCTCGAACCCGGGACCTTCGGACTACCGTTACCGACAAAAATCACAGGACTAGAAAAATGTGCAGCCAGACCGGTGCTCGAACCCGGGTCTGGCTGCACATTTTTCTAACCCTGTGACAGAAATAAAAACAAAAGATGTGTATGCAGACATTAACAAGGATAAAGAACTTTTTGATAATTGTGATTATGAGTTTCATTTTAATGATAATAAAAAGATTATTGGCAAGATGAAACGTGTGGCATACCTATATTCTATATTCGTATATGCTAGATAATGAGGTTAGTATAAAAAAAATGCAAGGGTGTTAAAAAGTGTGTTGTTAAAGAACAAATATCACACAATGATTACAAAGAGATTTTGTTTACAGCAACAGAAAGTCACCATAAGATGAAAATTATTAGATCACAGCATAACATAAGCAGATATGTAATAAACAAAAACGTTTATCAGCTTATGATGATAAAAGATACATACTAGATAATGGACAAGATACATTAGCATACAAGTAAAATATTCCATGGTAAAAAACGATACGTACAGCGATGATATAGACTACTGTCCGGTTCCGTCTGACTTTACTTAATGAATTGCAAATGTTTTAGTTGAATCGTTTGAGCAAAAAGATTGTGTTATTAAATTGATAAGTAGTATATAAAGGGATGTTTCGGCGATAGTTTCCTAGAGTGGGTTTGCTCAATTAATTAATAATATGTTTCAGGGCTTTGGCCCAAGTATGCTATCATTTAGATTTTTTGTAAATGATGGTGTACTTGAGTTACCAGCCATGGCCGACACATTTTACAGTTGCTTGGGTTTGAAGCCCGTTGTGGGAAACTGCGCCAGAACCCCCCCCCCCCCCCCCACCCTTTCTATACTACTAAGACAGTAACTGAAGTAACGTCAAGCGCCCCGATATAAGACAATAACTGAAGTAAGGTCACATGCGTCGATATAAGACAATAACTGAAGTAAAGTCACTCACCTCAATATGATAGTAAGTGGAGTATCGTCACACGCGTCAATTTAAAACAGTATCTGGAATAACATCACACGTCTCAATATAAGTAACGTCAAGCGCCTCAATATAGGACAGTAACTGGAGTAACTTCATAAGCCTTAATATCAGACAGTAACCGTAGTAACGTCAGACGCCTCAATATTAGACAATAACTGGAGTAACTTCACACGTGTCAATATAATACAATACCTGGAATAACTTCACACGCGTCAATATAAGACAATAACTGGAGTAACTTCACACGCGTCAATTTAAGACAATAACTGGAGTAACTTCACATGCGTCAATATAAGACAATAACTGGAGGAACTTCACATGCGTCAATATAAGACAATACCTGGAGTAACTTCACATGCGTCAATATAAGACGATAACGGGAGTAACTTCACACGCTTCAATAAAAGACAATAACTGGAGTAACTTCACACGCGTCAATATAAGCTAATAAGTGCAATAGCGTCATAAGCTTCAATATAAGACAATTGCTGGAGTAACGTCACACGTGTCAAAATAAGACATTAACTGGAGTAACGTCCTAGGCGTCAATATAGGACAGCAACTGGAGCAACGTCACACGTGTCAATATAAGACAATAACTGGAGTAACTTCACGCGCTTCAATATAAGACAATAACTGGAGTAACTTCACATGCGTCAATATAAGATAATAACTGCAGTAGCGTCATATGCTTCAATATAAGACAATTGCTTGAGTAACGTCACATGCGTCAATATAAGACATTAACTGGAGTAACGTCACAGGCGTCAATATAGGACAGCAACTGGAGTAACGTCACACTCGTCAACATAAGACAGTATATAACGGAACGTCACACGCCACATTATAAGACAATAACTGGAGTAACGTCACACGCGTAAATATAACACAGTGACTGGAGTAAAATCACACGTATCAATATAAGACAGTAACTGTAGTAACGTAAAACGCCCCGATATAAGAAAATAACTGGAGTAACGTCACATGCTTCAATATAAGACATTAACTGGAATAACGCCACATGCCTCAATATCGGACAATAACTGGTGTAACGTCACACGCGACATTATAAGACAACAACTGGACTAACGTCACACGCGTCAATATAAGACAGTCACATGCCTCAATATAAAACAGTAACAGGAGTAGCGTCCCACGCATCACTATAAGACAATAACTGGAGTAACGTCAAACGCCTCATTATATGACAGTAACTGGTGTAACGTCACACGCCTCATTATATGACAGTAACTGGTGTAACGTCACACGCCTCATTATATGACAGTAACTGGTGTAACGTCACACGCGTCAATATAATACAGTAACTGAGTAATGTCACACGGCTCAATATAAGACAGTAACTGGAGTAACGTCGAACGCCTCAGTATATGACAGTAACTGGTGTAACGTCACACGCGTCAATATAATACAGTAACTGGAGTAATGTCACACGGCTCAATATAAGACAATAACTGGAGTAACGTCAAACGCCTCATTATATGACAGTAACTGGTGTAACGTCACACGCCTCATTATATGACAGTAACTGGTGTAACGTCACACGCGTCAATATAATACAGTAACTGAAGTAATGTCACACGGCTCAATATTAGACAGTAACTGGAGTAACGTCAAACGCCTCATTATATGACAGTAACTTGTGTAACGTCACACGCGTCAATATAATACAGTAACTGGAGTAATGTCACACGGCTCAATATAAGACAATAACTGGAGTAACGTCAAACGCCTCATTATATGACAATAACTGGAGTAACGTCAAACGCCTCATTATATGACAGTAACTGGTGTAACGTCACACGCGTCAATATAATACAGTAACTGGAGTAATGTCACACGGCTCAATATAAGACAGTAACTGGAGTAACGTCAAGCGCCCCGATATAAGACAATAACGGGAGTAACCTCACACGCGTCAATATAACGTAACGTTACACGTATAAGAGAGTTACTGGAGTAACGTTACACGCCTCAATATTAACCCAACCTTCAATATAAGACAATAACTGTTAACTGTAGTAATGTCACACGTGCCGGTATAAGACAATAACTGAAGTAACATTAAACGCATCAATATAAGAGAGTAACTGGAGTAAGGTTACACGCCTCAATATTAACCCAACCTTCAATATAAGAAAATAACTGTAGTAATGTCACACGTGCCAATATAAGACAATAACTGGAGTAACGTTACATGCATCAGTGTAAGACAGTAACTGGAGTAAGTTACACGTCTCAATATTATCGCAACCCTCAAAATAAGACAATAACTGTAGTAGTAATGTCACACGTGCCAATATAAGACAATAACTGGAGTAACGTTACACGCATCAATATAAGACAGTAACTGGAGTAACGTTACACACCTCAATATTATCCCAATCCTCAATAAAAGACAATGACTGTAGTAATGTCACACGTGCCAGTATAAGACAATAACTGGAGTAACGTTACACGCATCAGTATAAGACAGTAACTGGAGTAATGTTACACGCCCCAATATTATCCCAACCCTCAATATAAGACAATAACAGTAGTAATGTCACACGTATCAATATAAGAAAGTAACTGGAGTAACGTTACACGCCTCAGTATTATCCCAACCCTCAATATAAGACAATAACTGTAGTAATGTCACACGTGCCAATATAAATCAATAACTGCAGTAACGTTACACCTATCAATATAAGACAATAACTGTAGTAATGTTACACGTAACCAATATAAGACAATACTTAGAGTAACGTTACACGCATCAGTATAAGACAGTAACTGGAGTAACGTTACACGCCTCAATATTATCCCAACCCTCAGTATAAGACAATAACTGGAGTAATGTTACACGTCTCAATATTATCACAACCCTCAATATAAGACAATAACTGTAGTAATGTCACACGTGCCAATATAAGACAATAACTGGAGTAACGTTACATGCATCAATATAAGACAGAAACTGGAGTAATGTTACACGTCTCAATATTATCCCAACCCTCGATATAAGACAATATCTGTAGTAATGTCACTCGTGCCAGTATAAGACAATAACTGCAGTAACGTTACACCAATCAATATAAGACAGTAACTGGAGTAAGTTACATGCCTCAATATTATCCCAACCCTCGATATAAGACAATTACTGTAGTAATGTCACACGTGCCAATATAAGACAATAACTGCAGTAACGTTACACCAATCAATATAAGACAGTAACTGGAGTAAGTTACATGCCTCAATATTATCCCAACCCTCGATATAAGACAATAACTGTAGTAATGTCACACGTGCCAATATAAGACAATAACTGCAGTAACGTTACACCAATCAATATAAGACAGTAACTGGAGTAAGTTACATGCCTCAATATTATCCCAACCCTCGATATAAGACAATAACTGTAGTAATGTCACACGTGCCAATATAAGACAATAACTGCAGTAACGTTACAACTATCAATATAAGACAGTAACTGGAGTAGCGTTACACGCCTCAATATTATCCATACCATCAATATAAGACAATAACTGTAGTAATGTTACACGTGCCAATATAAGACAATACTTAGAGTAACGTTACACGCATCAGTATAAGACAGTAACTGGAGTAACGTTACACGCCTCAATATTATCCCAACCCTCAGTATAAGACAATAACTGGAGTAATGTTACACGTCTCAATATTATCACAACCCTCAATATAAGACAATAATTATAGTAATATATCACGTGCCAATATAAGACAATACTTGGAGTAACGTTACACGCATCAGTATAAGACAGTAACTGGAGTAACGTTACACGCATCAATATTAGACAGTAACCGGAGTTACGTCCCACGTGCCAATATAGGACCAGTGTAGTAGATGCTAACAGCGTTATAACAAGAAGTGTAGGTATGGTACTGTATCGAACCAGAATTTCAGGTGCCATTCGGTCACATTTAGATGTTTTCGAATCCAAAATACTAAAAATATTCATCTCACACGATCTTCCTAACCAAGGTGCAATTCAACAACTTAAGAATCCACACAACTGTCAGATTGGTATAATCGTTACCTGATTATCTTAGTTACACTGAAGCATATATTACCAAACTACAGGTAGCCATGTTTATTGTGAAATATGTTATTTTTGAATATACCTTTTGAAACACAGTTCTTTCTAGAAATCCTAATTTCAAAATACCATCTTTTCAATGTATTTGAGAGCAAACCTAATTTCCTTCAATATATTAAGGATCTTCTTCTTAGTAAACATGTCTATTCTATATTTCACGCACTAACCAGCTGAGCGTACCATTATAATTATAATAACGAAATATACATTTAATTATATACATGTAATATCGTATGAAACAATTATACCAAAGCGCATCTTATTAACACGGAATATCATTTGATAGAGTGGCATTTTAATAAAGCCTTGACATTTGTTTTTGAAAAAAATATGTACTGATGTACATTTCTATCAAACAATTACTATTCAGTTAGGCGAACTAGTTCGTTCAACAAAACTTTATCAATATTATTTCTTCCAGTAAATAACCATCCATTTCTAACATTTGTATACTATTGTTAAATGATTAAGCTGATTTCCCGTCCAGAGTGTTTGTCCTAACCAAAACAGATTAAGTTCACCATTTCACCCTTTTAGGGTGAATGGAGACAAGTGTGTACCTTGAATTGGACACTGGCTGGATAATTTGAATGAATGATTTGCCACATTTCTTTCAATGTTGAGTACATCTTTCAGTATATACAGTGATTTATTAACTGCTTGGATCGATTATAGAGAAATTAATCACGGTTACGTAAAGAGACTGGAGGCGCGTAGTTTGTGCGAATACAAAGGAAAAGAGAACACCTTCATAATTTGAGTCAGTTTTATATGAAATGGGCACATATTAAATTCGGTCGAATTATTATTTTTGCAAGGTGGAAATTTAATGTTCGATATACCCTCATACGTTTACGCAGAGATACACCGACCTCCACTTTAACCCTGCAAAAGTAGAAATAAAGTTTAGCAGGAAATGTAGCTTTCAAGGACGGTAGTCAATCAAAAGCACATGCAAGCCCACACATGAAAAAAAACACAATAAATCGATGTTGCCTAAACTAATTATTGGAAAGTTTTGCTTTCACAAAAACACCATTTTAAAATATTGAAATGGCAGAAAAATAAAAATTATGTCAACAGCATTTTAATCGTTAAGAGAATGAGGTATTTTGGTGGATATCACCAATACGAAACATGTAGCGTGATATATAAGAATTTGTTTTACCGTTTAGCACAAGAAATGATACTGGTTCTGCCTACTGGAAAACAAGATAAACGATAAAACTTCACAATACTGATTAGAATACGATATAATTAAAACAATAACAAATGCATAATTAGAAGATGAAAATTGGTTGTGAAGTTTTATATCATAGACCTAATTCAACTAGTACCACATCAGGTGAGCTCTTTATGTCCATTCGTGCCTTTAATAAATGTTGTTCGATTCTTAAAAGTAGATATAAAAGTCAAACAGGAACTGTAGCACTCAACGACCACAGTCAACCATAAACATGCTCAGAAACAAACAATAATTACAAAGATGAATAAAAGGCAAGATATGACATCACAACAATAAACGGGTTGACAATATGGCTACCGCTCTGGAACGGTCAGTGGCAGAAAAGGCCGTTGAGGGTTTAAGCCAGGTTCTAAGCTGCACCAAACCTCATTCCTACCCTAATGATATCGTTAAATATCCGTACTTAGATCGGACCCATTTACAGTTCGCCAATATGATTTCGTCTATGAGTGTGCGATGATCGGACAGAGTTTGGACCATAGAATGACATCTATCTAAATCCTCAAAAGACAGTATCGTTAGATGTTTGTCTCAAATATTGTCTTGTCGTACCCTTAATTGTTTGTTTTCGAAGCCGGCTTCTGCCAAGTCATTGAGTACTTAAATTGATGCTTTTTGTATTCATATATACATGATCATCTATGTGTTATTTGTATACTCATGATTATCTATGTGTTATTCATATACACATGATCATCTATGTGTTATGCATATACACATGCTCATCTACTTGTTAAACATATACACATGATCATATATGTGTTATTAATATACACATGATCATCTATGTGTTAATCATATACACATGGTCATTTATGTGTTATACATATACACATTATCGTCTATGTGTTATACATATACACATGATCATCTATGTGTTACACATATACACATGATCATATATGTGTTCCACATATACACATGATCATCTATGTGTTATTCATATATACCCGATCATCTATGTGTTACACATATACACATGCTCGTCTATGTGTTATACACATACACATAATCATCTATGTGTTATTCATATACACATGATCATCTATGTGTTATACATATGCACATGATCATATATGTGTTACACATATACACATGAGCAGCTATGTGTTAAACATATACACATGATCATATATGTGTTATTCATATACACCCGATCATCTATGTGTTACACATATACACATGCTCGTCTATGTGTTATACATATACACATGATCATCTATGTGTTACTCATATACACATGATCATCTATTTGTTACACAGATACACATGATCATCTATGTGTTATAAATATACACATGATCATCTATGTGTTACACATAAACACATGAGCAACTATGTGTTAAACATATACACATGATCATATATGTGTTATTCATATACACCCGATCATCTATGTGTTACACATACGAGGATCATTCAATAAGTTCTGTCACTAACGCGTTTTACCAATTATGCGCTCATTGTGTGTGTTGATGTTTGATACCAAATGAATGAGAATTTCAATACCATTCCACTGATGGTAAAATAAATGCTGTATCTTTTGTGTGAAGGAAGTTATGGAACATTTAATACACATCACTTATACATACTGAGGCATTTTCGTCCTGAGTTTTTTCAGGTATGTTAATTGTTACTTTTTTAAATGCCTGTTTCTCTTTAAGTACTTGTCGAAGACCTTTGAAATTTCCCATACATTACCAGTTATATTTGTGCATTACAAGATTCAGAATTTAAGCATGGTAGATGAAAAGGCATTGTCTTAAAAATTAACATTTTAAGCTAACGTGTGAAATTAATTTAATGATAAATGGACATTAAATGGAAGGGCAGTCTTCTGAAATAGCGTTTTTGGATGATCAATATTTTCACTAAACATTGTATAAAATTCTACAATAATGTGTTGAATATGAATTTTAAACACTGAAGGACTAGGATTTGTAAAAAAATAGGAAAACATATTAATACTATGAGAATAATTACAACATTTAAAATATATTATAACATTTCCGTAAACAAAATGAAGAAAATCAGTGTTATTTCTGCTAAAATTAAGGGATATGCATTCACTCATATCTGGTTTGCAGCAAGACTTTTCCGAATTCTCGACAATCATTTTCATGGATTATGGGAGAATAACAACAGATGGCGTCCAAGAAAATTTAAAAGCATAGAATTATTCAAATAATTTTTACAACGTTTTGTAACAAGGACATTTTCAGAGTTGCCAGTATCCAAAAGGTGTGGTAGGGGGAGGTAATTCAGGGGTATAAATAACCGGATTTTTTTCATTTTTGTTGTTGAATTTAGGAGAGCGAACCCAGTAGTACTATAAATACACTACTTTGTGTCACTGTAATATCCAGTTCAAAGGATATATGCCTAGTGACAGAACTTTTGAAGCACCCTCGTATACACATGATCATCTATGGGTTATACATATAGATATATGATCATCTGTGTGTTACACATATAGACATGCTCGTATATGTGTTATTCATATACACATGATCATCTATGTGTTATGCATATACACATGATCATCTATGTGTTATGCATATACACATGATCATCTATGTGTTATACATATACACATGATCAGCTATGTGTTATTCATATACACCTGATCATTAATGTGTTATTCATATACACATTCTCGTCTATGTGTTATTCATATACACATGATAATCTATGTGTTAAACATATATTGCTATTACGCCTGCCTAATTTGCTAGACGACCGGCGGCGATTCCTTTATTTTCACAGTCCTTTAGTATTGGGATGATATTATGGTATGAGTGACGTTTGGTGCACTCTAGAACCTGGTTTAAACCCCAAAATGCGTTTTTGTCACTGACCGTTCCAAGGTGTTTGCCCTACTGTCAATCCTTTTATGTTTGTGAGGTAATTTACCCCGCTTGTTAGTTATCCTTGTGACTGGAGTTGTTTCTATGCGTGTATTTGACTGACTGCTGTCCTTGAATGTTACACGTTCTGTTATCCTGTTGTATCTGCTTGTGTTACTTACACGACAAGCAACATGTGATAGAACCTTTACTGAACTATTTATTTGAAAATAAAGATTAAATGTGGAGATTTGTTATTTACACTTATATCAATTTATATCGAGAACATATCGATTTATATTGAAGAAAGTGTGCATCGACAGTAAATATACAAAGCGTCGTCCATACACGCATCTCGATCTTCATAAAATCTGTAAATATATAGCATACCCCAAAGGAACGTATATATAACATGTCTGTGTCCTTTAACTAAAAGTCTCATTATCTGATCATCAATTGTGTTTATTAACTGTGTATTCCTGGTATTTTGCTCCCTGAACGCAATACCATAAGTGCTCAGGAAAATGTAATTAACTTAATGTAGTCAATCTGGGCTACTAAATCAATATGCTACTGCTATAGGATAAACGTTTTATTGCAATCAGCTAATAAATCCTCTATCAGTTAGCACATCATAAACACTAGGAGAAGCGCCACATGTGATAATTTATTTGTTATGAAGGAGTAGTATATGGTGAGAAGCACGACGGAAAATCCGTTCGGATTGGGGGATTTCGGGGGTTTGATGACGTCACGTTTAAACCACGCCCCTGACAAATAGGAAAATGATAGGACCCCTCCCCCGACCAATGAGAACAGGCTAGGACCGCGCCCTGACCAATGAGAGTCGGTAGGACCGCGCCCACCGACCAATGGAATACTGACGGTTTATGTTACGTTTATATAGTTTAATACCCGGACATGTGATGTTTACGGTCAAAATAATTATCTCGTTAATTAACAAATCCTCTGTGTCTTCGGCGGTAAACTATCGAGTTAATTGCTTATATCTCCGATCTAGCCGGCTCTAATTGGTCGGGGCGCGGCCTACCTTGTTCTCACTGGACGGGGGCGCAATCCTATAATTTTCCAATTGTCCGTGGCTCAAACATGACGTCATCAATCCTCCGAACTCCCCCGAAATCTCCAATCCCCTAAGATTTTCTGTCGTGCTTCTCGCCCTATACTACTTGCAGGTGATATGTATTTCTCGTTTTATTGGAATAACAATAGCGTAAGAGTGCAGTTTAATGCACCCTACCCTAGAACCTGATTTAAATCCCAGCTGCCATTTTGCCACTGACCGTTCTAAGGCGGTAGCCCTATAGTCAACCATTTCATGTTTGTGAGGTCATATCTTGCCTTTTATCCATCTTTGTAATTATTGTTTGTTTTTATGCGAGTTTAGGATTGACTGTTGTCATTGAATGCTACGTTTCCTGTTCGACTTTTATATCTGTTTTCATAAATGTGTAATCGCTTATTTTATTTATAGTTCAGATATGTTACAGATTGGCAGAAGTCGAGTATTTCAAATATTTACCATATTCTAAAGTTATGCCCAAACATATACTTTTACCACCATAACAGTTTTCATTCCATGTAAGTGTATTAAACGCTTTATTAACTAACACTATAATATAGAACAGAAGTTTACATATTAGTTGTTCTATGTGGTAAATATGTGCTGTATGTGGTAAATGCACATGTAAATAAATAGGAGGATACATGCCAGTTGAATAGTTCTTTGACTTTTAACAAACCTGTAATAGAAACAAATGTTCTTGGACGTGTGAATCAGTTGACACTCGTAGATAAGTAATATAAACGATCATTATGTTGTGCTTTTCTTTTCTTATTAAACATGTATATTTTAAGGTTTAATGTGTACACGGAGTAATTACAGATATATATATATATAAATTATTGCATGCTGTTTTGCGTAACGCCCTAATGCGACCTTTATTTTCTGTTATCAATGATATAAAACCCTTGCGTGTTCTAAAAGAAAGGCGAATAGGAATCTTACTAAAATGTGTTTCGTTGTATTATAATAATAACATGTTTACAATGTTGTTTTCTTCATAAAAAGGTAATAATCAGTTTTTAGTAAATCAAGGTGGATAGTAATTACGATGAACTGAGAGAACTTATCAATTCAACTTTATGGACTCGTATAATCTTTTAGTAAACTGTACAATGTATGATACTAAGTATGGTAGGGTAACTATAACATATGACATTTGTGCCAACTATCATTTGCGACCGTAGTGAAAATGCCACTTGGTATGCATTATATGTTATTGTGTATTTAGTTTCCGTATGACCGGTATTATGTCATGTGCTATCTTTCTTCCAAAAAGATAAAGAACAATGCCACACACAGTACAACAAGAAGAATATTCTACGCGACACATTTCTAGATAGCTTGATACAAAGTATGCTCTTTACAATAATGTATGGTCATATACCACTATTGCATTTCCCATAGGCCTCCATTATAGCCTTTTGGCCTACAACCCCTATTCCTTTATCAGAACGGATGATAAAACCTACATTTTTTTAAAGAACTATCTTAAAGACACTCAAAAATGACCAGTAAATTTGGAGTTTTGTAATACTTTCAGTCTCTAATATTGCACTGAAGGTGGGCACCCCCAGAATGGCAGTGAATACATTTCACTTTCTGCAAATATACTCTCAGAACAATTGTACCCATACAAATTCAAATTTCAGTCAACATATCCTAAATGAACATGTTTTATGTTGGAAGACAATCAAAGGGCCATAACTTTGTCAAAATGAAAGGAAGAGTTATGGGGATTGTTGGATAAGGTGTAGAATTTGATGGGAAACATTAGTATAAAGTTTTAATGCAATAGCTTCAGTAGTTTTAAAGTTATAAATCTGGAAATATATTTTTTGAATGTTTTATGGGGATTCGTTATGATTTAGATAATTTAATCTACAATCTGACTATATGCCCTAATAAACCCTACACTTTTTTCAACCAATCAGAAGCCAAAAAATCAATAGTAGTATGTGACCTTAAATGCATTTCCTCAGCTGATGCTAAGCTATCAGAGAAGGCTGATGTGTCAGAATAACGCTTTGAAGTAAACGTTACTCGACGTTTAAGGACACACGCAAATCGGGAATTTGTAATGTTGCATGTGTGTTTTTAAACCTTTTGATAATGCATTCTTACACGACATAATGCGACTGTATAAAAATTGATACTAGAACCCTTCCATCATATTAAAGGCATTGCCTGCAACAGACATATAAGAATTAATTCATGCCTTGATAGATCACCTAATTTTAAGAACACACAGTTCCAGTTTTGCAACTTTACACACATCCATCACTTATTCAAATTATGTAATTTGCATTTCATGCATACTAACCCGGATAATAGTGTTGCGCATCAAACTTGACAATGATTTAAAGAGTTTCTGCGCTATAGTTGCGTGTATGGCAGATTTAAACAAGCAAACAATAAATAAGAACTTGCACTATTACTACTTCAAATTGTGAAGAATTAACCTTCTTGACACTTTAAACACGGTATGTATGCACATTAAAGGGGCAAAATAGGTATGAACGTTACAGCTTTTAAAAAAGAGTATAAAATGAGAAATTTGGAAATCTCCGAACACGATAAATACAAAAGATGCTGGGATTGTTCATGAACGGTAGTGAAAAATGATTGCTACTGCTCACGCTCCGGGTTGAGCAGAAATCAATATTTAAAAAATCAATCAAACACAATTTTGAACCAACCCGAGAAGATAGTATGCATATGAAGGTGAACATGGAATCTTCAATTATGTATTGTCACACAATTCCATAGCCAGTGGCGTATGGTGCCAGTTTCAAACAAAATGTTTTGTCCTAAACGAGAAAACAATGGGCGAAATAAACAAAATGGAATTTAGTTGAGAGCAGAGGTTATGAAGCCTGCGATTCACAAGTAACAGTCAAAAGACTACGTTAAAAAGCAGATACTACATATCCGAAACAATACGCAAAACCTTTAACGGAAGCATTAGAGTAAGAAAACAAACGTATATTTGATAATGTACCACCGAAATATATATGCCAGTATGGGCGCTTAACGCGCCCGTTTATAGTATTAATATGTTTAAGTTTTTGTTTTTAACATTTGTTTTCCGAATGTTTTGTGTTTGTTTTTGTAACGTTATGTATGTATCCTGAAGAAGGCGATATACTCGATTTAATTTGTTGGTTTAAGCACTGTTTGGTTGATAATGTCTCAAATTTATCTTTTTAAATACCTATCTTCCCGGAATCCTTCGTGATCAAGTGCTCCAGAAAGGATCTTGTTAGATATACACTATTCTTTACCGTGTATATTTATATCCCGATATATAAATATCGCAATGTAAATCTCTTTGCAATAGCAATTAACATTTGAAAACGTTATTTAAATAAACCTGAACT
This sequence comes from Cyrtodaria siliqua, assembly GCA_037043455.1. NCBI lineage: Eukaryota > Metazoa > Mollusca > Bivalvia > Adapedonta > Hiatellidae > Cyrtodaria > Cyrtodaria siliqua. The sequence goes on along the minus strand of JAWPHD010000535.1, from coordinate 296,117 downwards.
TTTGGCATATTTATGTTTTCACAATTAAATGGAAGAAATAGAAATAAACGTTACATATTATAAATCTCTTTACAACAGCAATTAACATTTAAAAGCGTAATTTAAATAACTCTCGGCATACTGCACAACAAAGTGCTTTACGATAAGTTACTACCAACTGCGACATTTATCGACTCCAATCACGAAACTGAATAGCAGTACCTGATGCAAATACATATCTTTCATTGGATCTGTGGAATTGCTTGAAACGTTACACAATACAGCGGGAAGCATGTCTCCGTATTTGAGTATTGTTGCGACAAAATCCAAAACCGATGAAGTGACGTCACACACTTAATAAATCGCTTATTTCCCAACTCTCGTTTCTCATAATTAAAGCTGTGTTTTCCCAACTCTGGCTTCTCATAACTAAAGCTGTGTTTTCCCAACTCTGGCTTCTCAATACTGAAGCATTTCTTCCCAATTTTAACATCTCAGCATTAAAGCATACATTTTCTTTCCCAACTCTGACTTATCAAAATTAAAGCTTGTATTTCCCAACTCTGACATCTCAATATTAAATCATTTCTTTCCCAACTCTGGCTTCTCAAAATTAAAGCATTTCTGTCCCAACTCTGGCTTCTTAAAATTAAAGCATTTCTGTCCCAAATCTGGCTTTTTAACATTCAAGTCCTTGTCTTTCCCAATTTTAACACGTGAACATTAAAGCATTTTTTTCCAAACTCTGGCTTTCCAAAATTAAAGCATTTTTTCCAAGAACTCTGTAAATGATTTTTTCCCAACTCTGAATTAATAATATGTATCAATAACGAAATGTTTTTAAAAAAAAGACCTTACAGTAAGGGTTAACATTTTTCTATATGATCTATTCGAAATAGCAAATCTAGGTCTCATGGTCGTAGACGTAAACGTAAATCACATGTATCTATGTCCATCGCTAATTTATGTACTCTTTATAAACAGTCTGGAAAGCGACATTTGTAGTCACTTCTTTGTCCATTTCTTCGCTTAAAGATGGTTATAAAAGTCAAACGTACAATCTTTATTAAACATGTTAGGAAGTGCATCATTTACAGTTCTCCAAACTTTCCTTTTTGCTCAATGATCCTTCTTAATGTGGAGCCTATGATGATTTCTACCTAAATCCTAAAAGAGGTGGTAACGTTTGATGTTTGTCTACAATCTTGTCTTGTCGTGCCCCTAATGGTTTATTCTCTTGGTGCTCTGGCCTCTGCAATGCCATTGAATAAATGCTCTGTGACTTTTTCGGTACATGATCATCTTTGTGGCCTATTAATGCTGCTTACTTCGGTAGAGAATATAGCCTGGCAGGTATTTCTTTATTTACATTGTCTCGTTTAATTGGGATGACAACAAAGTAATAATGAGGACCCTTACCCCAAGCGTGGAGTGATGTGGTCTAGTGGTAGACCGTTGGGCTCATGAACCAAATGTCGTGGGTTCGATACCCTGGGCAAAACACTTTATCTGCATTTGCTTAGTACTGGTTCTACCCAGGAAGACATCGAGAGTGATTAAAATAAGTTCGGAGAGCTTTCGTTACTATCGATGTAAAATAAATGTTTAAGCTAAACTAATCCCAAGCGGCCTTTTTTGCAATTGACCGCTCAAAGGCGGAAGCCCTGATGTCAAATAGTTTATGTTTGTTTTATATCTTCTTTTATGTTTGTGATGTTACATACCTTGCCTGTGATGTATCCTTGTACTTTCGAGTGTGTTTTGTTTTTTTGGTGGGCGGTGATTCTTGAATGCAATATTTCTTCCACTTATATCTACCTTTGTTACACCATAAACGATTGTTTTAACTCCAGCGGCCTTTTTGCCACTGACTGTTTCCAGGCGGTGCCCATATTGTCAACCTTTTTTTATGTTTGTGGTGTCGCATACTCACTTCAATATTTTCTTGTATTTGTTGTTAGTTTTGTATTTGTGTTTTGGTTGACTGTGTTCTGTGAATGGTTCATTTCCTGTTCGACGTTATACTTACTGTCATTAAAATATAAGAGATGTGCACATTCGATTATAAATATGGATATAAAAATCGAACAGGAAAAGTAGCATTCAAGGACGACAGTCAACCAAAAACACACACAGAAACAAAGAACAACTTTAAAGAAGAACAAAATGCCAAATTAGACATCTTAAACACAAGGCTACCGTCTTGGAACAGTCAGTGGCAAAAAAGGTCGCTAGGGGTTTTTAAACCAGGTTCAGGCGCACCAAACCTCACACTTACCCTACTGGCATCCCAATAAAACGGGAAGTTTTTTTCAATAAAAAAAAGACATTTCAGAGTGACTCTATTACTGAAACATATTCTCATCTAAATTGGATTACTTTTATCAAACTGATTCAATTGAAGAAATTTAAATAATATTCAAATAAATGTGTTAGCAATGTAATGCAATAAAATAAATACGTGTACACAAGGCAATGTTGTGCTTGAGAAACGTCCTAGTTTCAACTTAATAAACTATCTTCATTTGTAACAATTCTATACGTGGACCCTATGGGAATTGATAGATGAAACTTCCCTGAAACACTGGATAATATTCATGTCGGTATAAAATAAAAAAAGTGTGCTAGGCGTAGTGGGACTTTCTATGTTGATTTTATTCGAAACACGTCACATATAAATGTCAACTAGGAGAATGAAAGGATTCTTAATATTACATTACAAAATACTAAAAATATGTTCAAACCTTAAATATATTTTCACTCAGAAACTAAAAACAACAAAAGTATGTGTAACCTTATGAACAAAGAAGTGTTTTCCCTAAAACGGAATGGCAGAGTGCTACCTAACCTTTTGTAGTTCCACCCTTCTGCCCTTAGTGTGCTCACAGCTGCCCCTATTTTGTACAACTCTGCTTTTTTAACTCCATCGTCCACGTCCACGTCAATTAGCTGCTGTCGATGCAGTATTTACAATCTCCAAACATCCGGTGTCAAATATCGGGTTCGGACTGCATGTTATTTGATTACCTCACGGCACGTGCTGTTTTACGCCTACCTTACGTCAATGTTTTATCTCTGGAACTCGATAGCACTAATTCGTATACTCCAGTTCATTCTACTGAAGATGATGTTGTTTCCACACATATCACTCGGTGCGCTACTTTCAAGGCTGGGGTTGACGAAAAGCAGAACTAGCTGCCAACTATTTACTGGATTCCTAAATGACATAAAAATCCGTAAAAGGCCCGCTTTATTTCGAATTCTAGTGCCTGCACTACCGTAAACATCTCCAAACGTTTAACTTCTTGTCTTACTGCCGTTAAAGATCACGTTAAACAATATTGTGATAAAACTTATGAAAACTCTGGGGTTAATTTGTTTTGGTCTATAAAAAAATTCAGGAGACGTTCTTGATAAAATTTGCAATAAACGTCAAGTTTCATCTATTAGCGCTTATGACTTCCTCTACACTATACTAACCTTACCACATCACCTTATCAAAGACAAGCGTATTGCTCTTATTAAAAAAACATTCGCTAGGAAAAGTACTACACTTTTGACCTGTTATAATATTAAAGTGTTTTTTACTAACGGCAGTTTAGATAATTACACTATGTGGACATGCCATGAAGTTTGTGAAGCACTCATTTTCTTATTAGATAATATTTTCGTCAGATGTGGAACCACCGTATATAGGCAAATTGTTGATATCCCTATGGGTACGAGCTGTGCACCACTTGTCGCAGATCTGATTTTATATTGCTATGAAAGAGATTTCATGTTGAGTCTTTTACCAGATACTCAGGCAGATGTTATTGAAACCTTTAAAGACACCTCTCGGTATCTGGATGACATATTGAACATTGACAACCTTTTCTTTATAATTATGCTTAATAATATTTATCCTAAAGAACTTCAGCTTAACAAGGCTAATATTTCTGATAATAACGCTTCTTTTCTTGATTTAGATCTCTCTATTGAAAATAGTGAAGTTATAAGCAAAATCTATGACAAGAGAGATGATTTTAATTTTGACATTGTTAATTATCCCCACTTAGATGGGGATGTTCCCTGGGCAACTTCTTATGGGGTCTATGTGTCGCAACTTATTCGGTTTTGAAGAGCTTGTTCTTGCCTATTGATGCTGCCTTGTTGGTTAGAGATTAGATCATGGCGGGGATTTCTTTATTTACACTGTCCTGTTTTAATGGGATTACAGTAGGGTAAGTGTGAGGTTTGGTGCACCATAGAACCGGTTTAAACCCCCAGTGGCCTACTTTGCCACTGACCGTTCCAAGGCGGTAGCCCTATTGTCAACCCTTTTGTGTTTGTGATGTCGTTTGTTTATTTATTACTATTGCCTTTCTGTTTGTCTGTTTGCGTGTTTGTTTTTGTGTTTTGTGGTTGACTGTCGTCCTTGAATGCTGCTTTCCCTGTCCTATATTTTTATCCTTCTTTGAGGACTTTAATATTCGTAATCTTTGAATAACTGAAAAGCTACTCCATCAGGGTTACCGTTACCATACATTTCGTAAAACCTTTGCAAAATTGTATTATCGTAACCGTGATCTTCTTTCCAAATAATCAAGCAATTTAAGGACTCTTCTGCGACAAGGACTATCACAACCTGACTTCTATGGTGATGTGGTTTTCAAACTTCGTAAGATTCTTGGTCATGATCACTTTCATACTATCTTTGTTAAACTTGTTAAAAGGTTATCAAAAGAGGTTATGACCCCATCATTTTGCAACGCTTGCTTTTTTTGTATTTATATATACACGAGCATCTATGTGTTGTACTTATATTGCCTTTTTAACGCTGCCTTGTTGGTTAGAGAATATTTCATGGCAGGAATTTCTTTATTTACACTGTCCCGTTTAATTGGGATTGCAATAAGGTAAGTGTGTGAATTTGTGCACCCTAGAATCTGGTTTAAACCCCAATGGCATTTTTGGCCACTGACCGTTCCAAGGCGGAAGCCCTATTGTCAACCCTTTTGTGTTTGTGATGTCGTTTGCATTTTTTATTACTTTTGCCTTCTCGTTTGTCTGTTTTCGTGTTTGCTTTTGTGTTTTGTGGTTGACTGTCGTTATTGGATGCTATTTTCCCTGTCCGATTTTTATATCTTTCTTTTATTATAGTTTATTATAGTGTTTCAGTAATTGTAACTAGAACTATACTCGGTAAAAACAGTTTTGGACCAGGGTATTTAAAGTCATATAAAAATAAAACTAGTAGACAAAATTTAAGTATCTTTTTTAGTAACCAAGGTCTACCCTACCCGGTTAATTTGGTACCAGAAACATTAAATTCCATCCAAGATTTGTTTTTTAAAAAATATTGCGAACACACAAAGGGTCTGTGAAAAATGTTGCAAAGTCCATAAAAAGTAACAGTTACGGACACATACGAGTAACCAATAAAAAGATTATTATTTTTTCGCAAACTTTCATTGTTAACGATAATTATTGTTGATTGTTGATCTATTGTGAATTATCAACTGAGATAATAAGGGTTATGGTCGATTGTCATGGTTCAGCAATCATTGTACGGGTTCGAATACTGCCATGGTCCAAAACTTCTTTTACAGAGTATATTATTGAGGTGATGAGTCTAAGTCCAACAAAGAACCATAATTCTGGGGACATAAGTCTGCTACTTCTATCTCTTGATTGTGTTTGTTGCTTCCCCTTTTCAGTATGTATTGACATTCACACCAGCGTTTGTTTGGTGATGTGTGGCGGCGGTAAAAAGTCGCCCGGTCTACAAAACAGTAGTGTTATAACTGGTCCTTTGTTATTTATTTAAAGTAGAATATCGCTTGCGCCGGTGTTAGGAGGCGTGAGAGTTGTTGCACTATACATTAACCCTCATGAACAGACTTAATAAAGCCAAGTCCGCTGCTTTTATCTCTTGTTTGTATTAGTTGCTTCCAACGGATACCCTTTATTAAAAGCGAATTCGCCTCGCTAAAATTCCCAGTGCAATACAGCGAGGATAAATAAACGGTTAAACACACATTCATATTGCACTAGTCGATGGCACATCAATTCAAATTCTTTTATACCAAGATTTTACATGTGTAAAACAGCAATGGATATATTTAATGCAAAATCAACTGTTAATGGTAATCGTTATGACAAAAAAATGTGGTATTACAGCGAAAGAAAATTATGATAGTGCAGAGCAGAACTGATAGTTTTCACAAACTAGTCGACAGTCAAATAAGAAAGTATGATGTAAGTTAAGAGAGATAGGATAGCTATTGCTCATTGGTGTCTAAGGGGAGACAACTGAGCATGCATATACACGTGTATATTTAATTATATATCATGTTTGTCTCCATCCCCTTAACCATCTAGACGTAACAAATAATGGTAATATATTAAATATTGAATTATGGTCTGTAGATGCATGAAAATCAAAATGTAACAATATACAATGTTGGTTCATTGCGTGAAGCATACAAACATGTACGGCATATACAATATACACATTTAACTAAGTACTAATTAAAAATTGGGGTAAACAAAATGAATGATCTTTTCGTCAAGTAACCACATGAAAATCAGTATTTGCACGGGACTTCGACGTGCTGTCTATAGATATTTCTTCGAACAGTGTGTAAACAGTTCAACAGTGATTCGGTGATACTGGCGTTAATATTACAGGTAGGAAATTAAGAATTTTACTTCAATGTTTATGTGTTTAACAGTAATTTATTAGATAATTACTATCACAAGAAAAATAACATAATTAAATTAGTATAGTGCACAACATGTACACAGGTGGAGATAACAGGTAGAGATACTCCTAGTATTTATACCTTGACACATAATACGAAAACGAAACCTGTGTAAAGGTATAGTCGGGGTTCCTATGTCTAAGTAATTAGTATTAAAGTAATTGTTTTCATTAATTTAAAAGTGATTTGTGTAAAACAATATAATATAACAAAAAAAACACACACGGTATAGTTAAACATTCATAATGGAAAGAAAGTCACTGTCTATGTGTTGTCGCCATTTAGTTTATGTACTGTTGACAGTTCTAGAACTTCGTATTTTACAAAATACACATGAATACAATATACAAGTAATATAAACAAAAATACGCTAAAACTACTTTAATGTGTATTATAAAAGAGTATGATAATGGACAAAAAGTCGATACACAATTATACATTTTTCAGAATAACGTCAATGAAGTTGAATAATTGTATTAAATCTGTCTTGTTATTTGTGCTCATAAGTTGTTGAAATTTTAATATATTTGGACGTGTATAGTAATACGGTTTTAAGTACTTTTTCCTTTGTTCTATAACATTATTACTGGTCATAATGTAGTGAAATTCATCCCCTATATCTTGACTGTAACATACTGTGACGCTCCACGCTTTCACTTAATTTTTGTTAGGTGATAATTTGGGTATTTTCTTATATTTTCACTCATAACCAGTCCGATAGACTTATTTATTTTAACACAGTCTACTGCTTTGTAATTATCATCACTTCCGGTGACGATTTTCTAGGGTAAGACCGCATAACATATCTCTCTCCAAAATTCATTGCCGTCTGCTATATTTCTAACACTAAACCTTTCGAAAACTTTATGAATTGAAAGACCACATCTATATTGCGATACCTAGTTCATTATTTAGGCCGTATTTAATTTTTTGTTTGTATTTTTCACTTCTAAACTATCCTGTCGGCCTGTACTTTCGAGAAAACCAACGTGAGGTATTTTATCGATATTTTAGTATAAACATGAGCATGTATTGTATGAAACTAAATTATAGAATAATGCATACGGATAAATAAAGAAATGTTTTGTATTCGAACTAAAATGACATTGCATATATGGCCGATCATAGAATGGTACATGCAGTGATGTGTAGCGTGTTTCAGATACCATATATCTGTATAGCACTTTGAAGCCATGACCCTGCGTTAATTGTTAGACATGCGGATTCATATCGCACTGATATTGTTTATGAAATAAGTGTCATATTTCTGTAGGAAATATTCGAATGTATGTAACTTATGAATTCTACCATAAAGTATGTTAAAACATCACCCTCCGAGGTTACCTTTATTTCATCTATTTTCTACCTTGATTCAGAGTGCTGAGTTTTATATTGTGATAGTGTAGACTAGCAAAAGCTGTGTTGCTATTTCACGATAAGTCATAATCATTGGCATGCTGTCGTAAATTTGCCTATTTGGGGCGAATAGTTAGACGAATTCATGATTCCCTGATATTATCCGATTTATAGATGTGTGACACCAAGTGTTGTTAAAATTATGTCGAGGGTTTAATAATGTTTTCAACTGGAACGAATAATGGAAACGCTTGCATAGACTTATACCATAAGCTGGGGTCACTTTGTAGTTCTATATACATGTTTGTACTTGGGTTTATTGCTAGTTTTCGACTGTTAATGAACAGATTGGGTAGAAAATTGTATCTATTATATATTGTGGATGTCTTGTTTAAAAGTGGATAGGTCTAACGACAGTACATTACATTAATCTAAAACATAGTTGTTTATAGCTTTTGTAACGACCTTCTTTTTTATAGCTAATGTCCATGGATCTGATTATACGTGTCGTCATGCATTATATATATTGAAACTTATTAATCATAATGATGTTTTCTTAGTATGAATAAATGTTATTTGGATACTTCTGTTTTGGTGTTCCCTAAAAGTCCAAAATATGTGTTGTGTTTTGAGATGTATTTAAATCTAAAAGACGTGTACATTACTGACACGCCGAACCCATTTTAGGAGAGTTATGGTGGTTCATGATGGTAGTTGTTGACTTGTCAATGGCAGCCATCCTGGATTGCAATAATTTATGTCGACCGACTTTAGAATGAACCCCGAGATGAGCCAGGGCGGAGTTCTAGGACCTAGTTTATTCAAACTAGTGTTCCTAGAATGTCCTCATGTTATGAGAGTTCATAAAACTTTAAAAACAACTATCGAAACAGCAAACGATAGGGTCGGTTGTTACAAATGGCGCCCAACGTTGTGGTTAAAATATTTGCATGATTAAATTGAATAATACATTGTTGGATTTTTTTCATGGTCATTAAAGCAAACCTAGTCTAATTACATTTTCATATTATATAATGGCTACATCTTTACAAATTGCCATTGTCAGATTAATATTATTTAATGATATGTGTTAATAATTGTTTACAGAACCATCCTAATGATGCATGATTATATTTATAATTTCCATTTTCATACGAATAATTAATTGAATTAGTCTAATAGTGTTTAATGTCATTCCAAAATATTTATTAAAACTCTGTTGTTATTCCATCCAATCACGGACTTTTGTTGTTTTTAATTTCTTTTAGAGCATTTTAACATTCTAGTTCTCTTAAATTTCCTTCACACAGTTCGGTTTGTTCATGATTTAATGAAGTTTCATTTTCGATGGGAAAAAAATCCGTATTAATTTTACTATATAATTGTTCATAATATCGTATTTTTCTGCCATGGTACTATTAGAGTCCGTAATTTCTATAGTGTTGTTTATTAGTCTGTTTATGTTTTTTTCGTTTTGATTTTTTTCTTTCTAGATTTGCGAAATAGTTTGTGTTTTTTTCTGCTCCTTCGACCCATTCTGCTTTTGCTCTAATAATGATACCAATGATCTTTTTTCTATAATATTTGCTAAAAGAGTGGTTTTTTTCCTAAAATAGTGTTAATCGCATTTTTGTTATGAAGGTTTGATGATAATTCTAATTCTAGTTTGTCAGTTTTTCTTGAGCGATGTATATAGAATTGTCTCATAATGGATTGTGCCTTTAAATATTTCCCAAAGAGTATTGCGGTTGTAATCTTTATTTTTATCGACTATTTCTTGTATAGTTTGTTTAATTTTAATTTGGTATTCTTTTTCTAAAATCACACTATTATTCAATTTAAAATACCCAGGTCCGCGTGGTGTATTGTCCGTATTCAAATTAAAATACACAAGGGAATGATCTGAACGTAGCCCTGTAGATATTTTACAAGCCGAGATAGAATTTATAATATTTGAAGACACTAAAAAATAATATAGTCTGCAAAATAATGGGGGGTTATGAGTGCCACTTATAATGTCTAGTAGTGGGGTTAAAAATGCTCTAAATATCGTTTATATCGTTATTTCCTATTATAGTTTTAATCTTTTCTCGGAATTGTTTGTTGTTGTTCACAGTACCATTTTTCTTGTATAAACTAACATCAATCACAGTATTAAAATCACCACCAATAATCAAAGTATCACTATCATTTAAAGTGATAAACTCTTCAATACTTGACAGAAACTTCATATTATCCAGATGTGTTATTTGGACCAAACACATTCAACATTATAAATTCTTGTTCATCGATGCTGATCTTTAATGATTGCATCCTACCATCTATAATGTTTTTATGTTCCAATATTTTGTATGAAAATTTCGAGTTAACAAGGATGCCCACGCCCATTCTATTTCTACTATTTTCACTAAAATATCTTCATGCCCCCATTCTGTTTTCCATATTTCCAAATATAAAAGTAATTTAAGGACTATTCTGCGACTAGGACAATCCCAACCTGACTTCTATGGTGATGTGATTTATAAACTTCGTAAGATTCTTGGTCATGATCACTCTCATACTATCTTTGTTAGACTTGTTAAAAAGTTTATCAAAAGAGGGCATGACCCTATCATTTTGCAACATACTGCATGCTTGTTGGTGGACCCTTTTACAGTTCGCCACTATGCTTTCCTCTTTAATTGTACGATGACCGGACAGGCTGTGGACCCTATGATGACGCCTACCTAAAGACCATTGGGACTGTGGCGTTTGCTGTTTGTCTATGCTCTTTCTTGTCATGCCCTTAATGATTTATTCTCTTGCTGCTCTGGCTTCTGCCAAGTCATTGAGTACCTCATTGTGGCTTTCTAGGCTGTTGTTTTTTTAGTATTATATTTACACGAGCATATTTGTGTTTTACTTATATTGCCTATTAATTCTGCCTTGTTGGTTAGAGATTAGATCAAGGCGGGGATTTCTTTATTTACACTGTCCTGTTTTAATGGGATGACTGTATGGTAAGTTTGAGGTTTGGTGCACCCTAGAACCGGTTTGCCACTGACCGTTCCAAGGCGGTAGCCCTATTGTCGACCCTTTTGTGTTTGTGATGTCGTTTGCATTTAGTCTTACTTTTACCTTTTTGTTTGTTTGTCTGTTTGCGTGTTTATTTCTGTGTTTTGTGGTTGACTGTCCTCCTTGAATGCTACTTTCCCTGTCCGATCTATTTATATTTCTTTCTAAATGTATTTTCGTCGCAATGGATTTCGTAATTGAGTTTATTTAGCTTTGACCATTCAAAAATGTGCCGTCGCTTGCGATAATCGCCCAGTCCCTTAGCATTAAAGGTACATATTTTAACCGTCATTTATTAGTCATAACATTTATCCTATGACAATTATGGGGTGTTTGAATATCAATACAGTGTATTACCATTGAAAGTACAGTAAAAGGTTAATTAGTCTATCGTTGAAAAAGAGAGTATATAGAGAGAAGTCAGAGTAAGATATAAGAAGGAGAGACCAAGGGTGACAGTGTACATTTCAGTTTTCTCGTATTGGTGTACGATTTGGGCGCCATCTAAGTGTGTAATATTTTATTATATTTGCATATCAATACATAGCACACGTTGAACACAATAATTTCGGATTCAATCTTAAATACAAAAATAAGATAAAATAAAGCATCAAGAATAGACCACACACATCGCTAAAAAGTCCTTCTTTTTTTGTCTGAAAAAGAAAAAAAATCAACAACAACAACAACCATAAAACAAAATTAAGGAAGAAATACACCATACAAAAACAATTTAGAAAAAAATTCAAAATAAACGCCAAAGTGGTTTAGAGGCAAATAAAACAAAATACAACAACTACAAAATCACAACGAGGTTATCACCAAACTTCACACTCACCCTACTGTCATCCCAATCAAACGGGACAGTGTAAAAAAAAAATCCCCACAATGAACTATACTCTAACCAACAAGGCAGCATTAATTGGGTAATATAAGTGTAGCCGTTTTGAGTGTGTGAGTGAGTGCGTAATTAGACTACAACGAATTAGCATTACCAGTCTAAGACAAGTTATGCTCAACATAAACAGGACCTTGTCTAGTCGCTTATGAGCAACCGGGCAAAGGAATGTTATTGGTAGTATTTGTACGTATGTGTATGTCTGTGCGAGGAACAATCTGACATTACCGGTCTGTGACTAGTTATGTCAGGCATAAACAGCGCCACGCCAGGTCACTGAGAGGTAACCGGACACGGTGATGCTATATCCCACGAGAGAGGCTACTTCTCCCCAGATTCGTACACGGGGTGTGGATTGTTTAGGCGGTCAGGAATAAACAAAATCGCAGATGTATTCAACATAATTTTTATTATCCAAGTTGATCTCAAAATCTACTCTATAAAGATATTAATATTTATTGATAAGCCATTTTAAACACCTTAACAGGAACATCTAACGATGTTATCTCCTGTATCTAATTAGGACGTTTTCCCAGGAACATCTAACGATGTTATCTCCTGCTAAATTTAATTCAAGTAAGACAAGTCTATCCTTATATGACACCTAACGGCGTCCCGAGGGCACTTACTTATCAGTAAACCTTGCCAATCATGAATAGGAAAATTAAAGTATATACAGCTGGTACTAATATAAAGCAAACGGCACTAAGTATTATACTTCAAACAAATATCATGGCGAGTAAATCAGTAAATGATGTATACCCTGTAAATAAAGACAGAAACAATGCATGAAAACATCAATGATAACCTGTAGCATGTCAAAGGCAAGTGAAATAATGTTAGATATTACCTCCCTTTATGGTAAGCTTAATTATACAGTAACTGACACATGCCAAATCTACTACATAAGTAAAACACAAAGGTGCTCTTGTATATGTAAATACAAAAAGGCAATAGCCAAAAAGCCACAAAGAAGGTATTCAATTACTTGGGAGAAGCCAGAGCAGAGGAAAGCATGGTGGCAAACTGTAAATGAGTCCACCACCAAGCATGCAGTGCGTTGCAAAATGATAGTCATAACCCTTTTTGATAAACCTTTTAACAAGTTTAACAAAGATAGTATGAACGTGATCATGACCAAGGAGGTTAGAAGTTAAATCACGTCACCATACAAGTCAGGTTGATAAGTCTGTGTTCTATGAAAGCTGCATTTCCTGTTCGACTTTTATACTTACTTTTCGTAAATTACTTTTATATTTGGAAATAAGATCATGTTTACGATAATATAATTTTGCAAAGGTTTTACAAAGTTTATGGTAACGGTAGCCCTGATGGAGTAGCTTTTTAGTGATACAAAGATTACGAATATTAAAGTCCTCTACTCGAGTACAAGCTCTAGAAAAACCAATTAGCTGAGAAATATAGACCCAATAAGAAGTTGCTCTGGGAACATCCCCATCTAAATGGTGATAATTAATAATATCAAAATTAAAATCATCCCTCGTGTCATAGATTTTGATAATTATTTCACCATTTTCAATAGATAGATGTAATTCGAGAAAATAAGTGTTAGTATCGCAAATATTAGCTTGTTAAGTTGAGGTTCTTTAGGATATATATTATTAACCATAGTATATAAGAAAGGGTTGTCAATGTTCAATATGTCATCCAGATATCGAGAGGTGTCACTAAAGGCTTCAATAACATCTGCCTGTGTAGCTGTTGAAATACTCAACGTGAAATCTCTTTCTTAGCAATATAAAAACAAATCTGCGACAAGCGGTGCACAGTTCGTGCCCATATGGATACCAGCAATTTGTCTATAAACGGTAGTTCCATACATAATGAAAATATTATCTAATAGAAACATAAGTGATTCACAAACTTCATGGCAAGCAAACATAATGTAATTGTAAAAAGCAGCTTTTAGTAAAACTCGCTTTAATATTGTTACAGGCCAATAATGTAGTATTTTCCTAGTAAAAGTTTTTAAAATGAGAGCAATAAGCTTGTCTTTGAAAAGGTTGTGTGGTAAAAAGAAATATAAAAAGATCGGACAGTTGTATATAATGTTGAAAAATCATAAGTATTTATAGATGGAAGTAGTACAAATGTCGAACAGGAAGCTTGACGTTTATTGCAAATTTGCAAGTGAAATTCGTCGAAACGACATGATCGTTAGTAGATTGGTCTGGAGCATACCAATTAGTACTCCCGATTTCCTGAGGGAAAACATTGACGTAAGGGAGGTGTCAATCAATAATTATATTATTAGAATAAGTATAAATGTCGAACAGGAAATGCAGCTTTCACAGAACACAGTACACCCAAAAACACGCAAAACGACAAAAACGAATGTCTATGTTAACAAGGAATAAAGGCATATGCCGTCATCCTGCACAACATGTTCTCCGACCGCACTTGAGAATGAGTCTGATCATGTCAGGCATTTACTAAAAATTCCATACCTTAATAAGGGCATTGATTTCATCGACATGCCTAGTATTTTTGCGAGATAATCATGTAGTTGATTTTATCCCTAAATATTTAAAACATTCCGGAAGTTCTGTAATTTGTTATAAGTATAAAAAAAACTATTAGAAATATTATTTTCAACTACAACAAAATATTTTCAGACCTTGATATGTTAAACAACACTCCCAAGGAATGTGAATGTAACATATCAAAAGTTTGCTATGCTGCAGAAGGTCATGTCATCACGAGTAATTTTGATTTTGTTGATAAACGTATTCGGCATCTGTTTGCTAAATGTCGAATAACATCAACTATTGATTTTAATGGGATGTTCCCCGAGCAACTTCTTATGGGGTGTATGTGTCTCAACTTATTCGTTTTTCAAGAGCTTAAAGATGTTATTAAAAGAAAATCATGCTACAAATGTTAATTCTTTCTTACTGTCTCAGATTTTGCAGGAAAACAAAGTTGATACTTTTTATTTTTGCTGAGTATATGTATGAAACCACCAGTTACCTAATGTTAAAATATATCAAACATGCACCCAGTACGCTCAGTACATTTAAAGACGCAACATTTTTGATTTTCGATTATTTTTAGTGTAGAAATTGAAGCTGAGCCAGTCTCATTGTCAATGAGATTGATATGATATCTGATATGGTAAGAAAGATATATTTAATCTGATCAAAGAAACATATTTTTCAGAATTGGATAACAATACTTATGAGTAATACTAATGAGTATAAAGCATTTGAGGGTATCATTACTTATTAAAGATATCGCTAAACAAACAAATAACTCTTTTATTTTAATATTGAGCATTTTATAGAGGCTTCTACACAGACGTAGTTCTAAGTAAAATACAGACATATGAAACCAATATGTAGATTGATCAGAAGTGTTGTATTATTTCTAGAGAAGATACATCAGGAGCAGTGCCCATGGGCTTCACGTATAGGACTGTCACAAATACAGACACGTTATTCAATGAACTCTAGGATTGTCACAAATACAGACATGTTATCAATGAACTCTAGGATTGTCACAAATACAGACACGTTGTGCAATGAACTCGAATAAACTGACACCATTGTCAATGAGATTGAACTTAGGACTACTCCGCAGCATTTTACAGAGCTGTTCGTAATCACAGAAAGTGTCTATTCTTAAGGATTGCGGGAGGTATGATGTACTGGTTCAACCCGGGATAAGTGGATGGTTCTGCCTCCACCACTAAAAATCCAACCATCATTTACAGCTTAAAATGTGCATAAAATGACAAAAACACAATCCGACACGACAAGGAAAACAACAACTACCAAAGACGAGAGAGCGCACTTGATTCAAACTGAGAGAACGAGCATAATCATTTTACTTTTCACATGCATTAATAAAGCTGAAATAAATGATGGAAAATAACTTCAGCCCAATAAGTTATGTCTTTAACATTAGTTCTAATATTTCATTTTTTTTCGACAAACATGAAGAAAGACGCCATTTCCATAGAGATTTAGTACTGAAAACATTTCATTTCCCATGTTGTCCTCAATTCCGTTTATGTATAATTAGGCCAATCATTCAAATAAGATAGATAGTGGATTTAGCCGCATTAATAAACTGGAGCTACAAAGGATACGCCTGCATAGTTTTGAGGACACACGGCAATCTTGAAGTTTGTATCAAACATTAAAATTAGCACATCGATATATTAATCCAGTATCATTTAAACTTTAAACCTGCTTGCATATATATAACGACGATATTGAGACATTATTGTTCTTCGTATTTTTCCAAATATTTAATTAGGCGTTCACGATTGAGCATGACATTACGTTCATACTGACGCAATGTCATCGCGTGCTCAACTCCGCCCCTTCCTCGCTGGCTGAATGTAAACACGAGTGTGAAAATAAATCTCGATTTGAATCCGGCGGAGATGTGCTTTAGGCATATAAACCAGCCAGCATTACAGTAGAATAGCTCGAGAGATATACCTTGATTATGCTATTTTGAAAGTAGTAAGTTCCATCCCCGAAGATATTTTCACAATCCACAGTATCTGTATAATAGCGAAAACGTGAATTGTACTCAGTGTTATGTTATGATAACGACTTGTAGGCGAGTGGGAGGTGTCAACTAGTTTCATTTCATTTAGTACTTCCATTTTATTGGACGGCGTCATCGGTTGTTTATATGTCTGACGCGTCCAACATCCATTGACGCAATCGATGTAATTCCATGCTCAATCGGGAACGACTGTATTGTATTGGTTGTTTCTGGTTAATTGTTAGCAATATCGTAAAACAAATTGCTTTCAACTATTCAAATAATTAACATTATCCCTTGCAAATATACAAAATTAGATATAAAAATCGAACAGGAAAAGTATCATTCAAGGACGACACAAAGAGGTTGACAATACGGTCAGTGACGAAAAGGCCGCTGGGGGTTTGAAGCAGGTTCTAGGGTGAACCAAACATCACTCTTACCCTATTGTCATCCCAATAAACGGGACAGTGTCAATAAAAATATCCCCGCCAGGTTATTATCTAACACAAACAAGGAAGCATTATGTTCTGTAGACTAAGTTATGTAGACAAACTATGGGGACGCCGCGAGTTTTAAAATATCAAGATTGCCATGTGTCCCTTTAAAGGTGCATCTTGGCAGATTTTTTTATCCTATCTGATCAAACAGATGAAAACCCTACTCGCTTGCATTCGCTCCTCCTTATAGCGGTGCAATGACCTTACAGTTTAATATGAACGTCCCTCCTTATAGCGGTGCAAGGAACCTACATCATGTTAATGTTCTACAAGCGCCTCTCGTCGCTACGGATTCGAATCCCACTGGGAGCTCGACTTTGCAGCTTACAGTGCGGACCTACGATGCCATTGCGTTCGACCACTGTGGTTTCTATAGGACCCTATATATCATTTTGTCAAGGTAGAAAGTGTCTTTCTTACGGATGGATTGAGGTGTACAGTACCGGTTCTACCCAGGTCAAATGGGGTGATCTGCTTGGCTGGTCTGCCCCTACCACAAAACCATCGACCTTCACATATTGTCTAATATGTGCTAAAAATAACATTCAAATAACCAAACAATGTAAGCATCCATACAGCTGTAAATGTATCCTATAATGTAATGTAAATCTCCTGACAGTGCTGCAATGCACCTATGTTTTTTCACACTGGGAATCAATTCAAAAGCTGATTTAAGACCTTGTCTTGTTAAAATGTTACATGTTATATGCTTCCCCATTTCAGTGTTTGTATTTTACGTCGTAACAACGTCCGTCTTAGTGAGTTTATTGCTGCGTGTTTATCACAGAACTAATAATGTTAACCCTTTCGCTGCCACAGTCTAAAACATTGATTTTACAACCAGTGTAGACCCAAATCAACACGCATATCATGTGCAGGATGATCAGGATTTACACTGTTTGCCACAGTAAGAATGTTCTCCAAAACACGTTTTATATAAAACATTACCGGAAGGTTTCAATTCAAAGTTTAGCAGCCGACATTTGAAATTTGGCGGCGAAAGGGTTAACGTGTTTTAATATGATTGACGCATTATTTTGATTTCAATTTCTCGAAAATGTTTTGTTAAAGAAGTTTCAATTATGTTTGTCGTTTCCGGGATAATTCCGTTACAAGCTGTTTTTAAAACTGATCAGCGTTACTACACTATTCGTTTTAGATTATATATTTAAATTCAATGTTTACGAATGACCAATGTTTGCCAATTTTAGATTAAAAGTTTACATATTTTCTAGTTTAAGAAATAATGCAACTGATCTAATCTATTTTTAGAACCTAGTGATACAAAAGTAAACCAAGAGGTACGGCGAAAATTAGTGATACGACGTAACCCCCTTCAGACATTTTCGATATCGTCGGAAATCTAGTCATTTTTGAAACTTGAATTTATGCATGGAGGTGGGGTGTATTAGGTGTTAGTCAAGTGAACTACGGTGGCTTTTTATACAGGTGTGCGTGTTTCTTTCAAAACAATAGCCTGGAAAGTGATGATGGGAGTCATGCCGGTACAGACCTATATTTCCTATGGTTACCATAGGTTTTCTGTAACTGACATGTTTGCGCAAACCGTCAGGCGCTCCTTTGCTCAGCGCCGTGGCAACTAACAGACTTCAATTCAAGCTTTTTATCGGGCAGCATTCTGTAAAACAGGCCCGTTTTATCTGCATCTGCTTGGTAATCAACCAGAATAATGGCCAGTTTATTAAACCAGTTGGTCAGAGCATCCGTGACCGAATTTACTGACTTAGATTCAACACATACACGCTTGAAATTGATGTAAAGTCGAGCACTAAACCGGATTAAACCGCTCTAACCATCCGCCTGAGCATTCAAACTCTGACCCGGGAATACCCATGCGTCTAACAAAATGACAAATTTCACCATTAATGGGAGCGCCTTTGCGCGTGCATTTGAAAACCACTTTAGAAGCGCGTCTTCGATCGCGAGATATTGAGCACCTCTATACCTCTATAGCACCTCTATACCTAAAATCTATTTCCACCTTATTTTGTTTTAACCAGTCCTTAAGGTTTGTCAGTATATTTTGTGAAAGCTGGCATTCCCACAGTAAATGTGTAATTGTTTCACTGACTGATGAACAGAAAGAACAAAGTGGACTCTCTATTAATTTTATTTTATGGAGAAACTTGTTTATTGCTAAAATATTGTGATTTATTCTTATCTGGAACCATTGTAAAGTGGTATCCTTTGTTATTGTGAAAGGCCATGTATAGATTTGACTCCAGGTATCTTCGCTGAAGTTATACATTCTAGTCCATGTGATTTTACCACTAGGACATTCATTATTTTGATTTAATATTTGATACATGTCTTTTTTATTTCTTAAATATATTTTTAGTGGAGTTGGTAGCACAGGAGTTTCCAACTTTGTTGTTCTTTTAGTATCTATTATTTCTTTCTCCATTTTTTTGATAGCTACCACTAACCCATTATATTGTAAAAAATTTAAATTTATTCCATATTTTTTTTTTAATTCATCATATAAATATATTTTTCCATCCTTTCCCATTAAATCATTTATTATTCGTAAGCCCTTATAAAACATGATTTTATAAAAAATGCACTTGTGCCTATACATATACTTTTATTATAAAATATTGGGCTGGATAGATAATAGTCCTCATTGGCTGGTTGATACTTTGATACAAAGTGTATGTGTGCCTTAAGAACATCTTGCCAAAAAACGTTTTCTATACTTCCCAATTTCTTATTTATATACAAAATACCGCAGTTAAACAGTTTATCTATATCTATATATGACTTTAGGATATTTTCATATTTGAATTGGTCTGTTACTATTCTTCTAATCCATGTTGTTTTTAAAGCTGTTATAAAGGCATTTATATTTATCATTTTCAATCCTCCTTCACAATATTCTTTACATATAATGGCACTTTTTATTCTTGCCTTACCATGCCAAAGGAAGTTAAACAGTATATCATTGATTTCTTTAACAATGTTTTCACATGGGTTTGGTAAGGATAAAAACAGATGGTTAAAAGATGGAATGAGAAGTGATTTTATTACTGTTATTCTGCCTAAAGGAGTAAGATACCTTTTTTGCCAAGATTTAATCTTACTTTTTAGTTGATTTATTTTTTCAGTGAAATTTATATTTATCATTTTTGTAAGGTCTGTGTCAAAAGATAGTCCAAGTAACTTAAATCTGTTTTTGCCCCAGTTCAATTTCCATTTTGTTTTGATCGATTCAGAACTGTACTTTTTTATACCTAGCCAGACAACTTGAGTTTTTTCAAAGTTTACCTTTAGTCCAGAAACTTTGGCAAATTTATCTAGCTCATTTAAAGTTTCGTTTAACGAAATATCTGACCCATCTAAATAAGTTGTAGTATCGTCAGCAAATTGTGATAATTTGTACTCTGTGTAATTAATGCTTATACCTTTAATTTTTGTATTGCCTCTAATCTTTATTGCCAATATTTCTGCACATAAAATAAAAATATATGGAGATAGGGGATCGCCCTGTAAACAGTATTTAAAAGTGAGATTGGTCTATAATTCTTCAGGTATTGCCTTGACTTATTTTCTTTAGGTAATAATGTTATAATTCCTTGACGCTGAGTAATGAATAATTCTCCTATAGCGTAACTATAGTTAATTGCTCTCAAAATGAAGTGACCTAATTGTTTCCAAAATACTTTATAAAACTCGCAAGGTATCCCAGTAGTCCCTGGGCTGCGATTATTATTCATGTTTTTTAACGAAAAAGATAATTCTGGTATGTTTAGTAGTCCTTCTAATCTGTTAGACTCCTCTTCATTCAATTTTGGAATATTTAAATGCTTTAAATCTTCCTTAAGATTAATATCTTCCAAGGTATTTTCTCTACTACTATATAATGTTTTATAAAATGATTCTGTCTCTTTTAGAATTTCATATTGGTCCGTTATTATTGATCCATCGTCTTTTTCCAGTTTTGGTATTATCTTACTTAGGTAATTATGTGATTCTAAAGCACAAAAATATTGCGTGGGCTTTTCACCTTCTTGTATGTTTGTAGCCCGTGACCTTATGACTGATCCTTTAACCTTGTTTTCTTATTTCGATCAGTTCAGACTTTAAAATTTCAAGCTCTTCAATTTTTTCTGTTGTAAGTTTCTGTTCAATATTTGCTATATTCTGTGTTAGAGTTTTCTCCCTTTCATCAGTTGTCTTTTTAACACAACATGAATAAGAGATGGATTTCCCCCGAAGTTCCATTAACAATGTTTCGAGAAACAGTTGATCATTAATAGTAAATTGTATTTCACTGTTTGGTATATCTTCTAAAGTATCATTATTGTATATAGGTAAGGCATATTGCAATTTGACCTCTTTTATTTTATCATTAATTGCCTGAAGATAATTAATGTCTTTAAGTAGTGAGTTGTTATGCTTCCAAAGAGGTTTACCTTTTTTAAATTCATTAAAACAAATACTTAATATAATTGCTGAGTGATCAGATCTGTAGCTATTATCAATAATGCATTGTTTGACAGATGAAAGAAAATTTTCTGTTATCAGGAAAAATCTAATCGAGCCTGCTGCAATGGTTTTCTTTTTCTCCAAGTATATCTTTTAAGATCTGGATTATTTTCTCTGAAAGGATCTATCAAATATTTATCTTGCATTATTTCTATTACCTTATCTCTGGCTTTTTTGTTATTTACAAATTTATAGTTATAATAGTCTAATTCCGGATCTAATACAAGATTAAAATCTCCGCACCATATGCAGTTTTCATTATTCATTTCATCAATAGCAGACGATATATTATTATAGAAAGAGGGGTTATCGGTATTTGGTCCATATATCGATATCAGTGTGAATCTATTATTGTCAACTGTTATATATAACATTATATAATTACCATTTTCATCTGCTTTTGTCTTGTGGACTTTGTATTCAAAATTATTATTAAATAAAATCGCAACTCCTCTTGCATTTGACTTATATGAACTAAAATAACAATCATTACCCCACCTAGTTCTGACGAACTTTTCATTATTTCCAGGACTGAAATGTGTGTCTTGAAGACAATAAATATGACAATCTTTACTTTTAAGGTAATGAAACAAATCTGTACGTTTTGGTAGCTGACCTATTCCTTGACAGTTTAAAGATAATATTTTAATATCACTCATAATTAACAGTGTAGGTATAGTTCACTATGGGATTTTCCTTATAACCACCCAGCTGACCTAAAACCTCATGCCAAAGATGGTGAAAAGGGGGGAGTGAAACAAATGAATTTACAATGCAACATTGCATAGTAAAATAAAGAAACTCAAAAAGTACTTGTACCATAATTCTACTGTGTTTATTTTTTTTTTTTTAAAGTTTTTGAATTATATTTTTACAATGTTTTAATTTCATTTAAGCTATATTCAGCTAGCTTAAGTTATCGCCTGTAATGTATCATACATAAATATACATGTGGCTAGCTTGCAAACATTATTATGTTTATTAGATGATTTTTGACATAAAGAAATAATTCCATGGAATAAATGTCTTGCCTGTACATGTACAACAAAAAATATCATGAAATTGACTCGTTGACCTGTTTTTTGCAAGAAGGCAAGAAATTAATTGTTTAATAATATCAATTGTCTGTATTTATCTGCTGAAATAACTGCTTGAATGTTTAAGCTCTCAGAAGCAACAATTAAACATAATTAGTAATAATATGCTACGATAAAATTGTAAAATGTCTCACCAAACCATTTTTTATATACAAATCCTCTTTTATGTACTGTTCAAGCCATGTTGCAGTAACTATACCCAATATTATCCAATAACTGATGAAATATAATATATTATATTATTAGTAAGTGTTTTTATAAAACTGTTGTCCATGTAGGTGCTAGCATATTGAATAGCGTCCGTCACTTATCAGCGCCATTGCTAAAACGCACAGTCTTTATGCATATGGAATATTAACTCTAGACTTTATCACAAAGATTATTACAATAATAAATCAACGGCAATGTACACATTGGCAACGATCACTGTCCTTAAAATAAGTTTAGACTAAAACTGTATACGATCACTGTCCTTAAAATAAGTTTAGACTAAAACTGTATGTAATTGTTGTCTATGATTTAGTAATCACACTGTCAATGTCATCATAAAGATCGAACTTGTACCGCTTCTCTGTCTTCGTCTTCCCATATACTGCGCCGTTGAAGTACCACGCTGATTCAATCTTTGGGTGTTCATTCAGCCTAGTGTTGAGGGTGGAGTTCAACCTGGTAACGTCATCTACAAGGCGGGTGCCTGCAGACTTCATACCCGATCTTACTCGCATCAGTTTCGCCTTTTCACTGTTGTTTTTTAATTTCAACAGTATTGGACGTGGAACACCAGACTTCCCTGGAATACGGTGTATGGCAATAAAGTTGTCCGTGTTTAACGTGACCTTCCGCTTTGTAAACAGACCACAGATTTCCTTTGTGAGGGAGGATTCTGTTTCTCCTGGCTTCTCATTTATGTTCATTACTTTAAAGTTATTCTTCCGAGAGTACTGCTCGTTGTAATTGGCCTTTCCTAACCCTTGCTTAGCCATTGATTCAGTCTCACCACTCTTTTCCTGCAGTACTTTTATTTTAGGGTTTAGCAGATTGTTCTCCTCTTTAGTGCTCTTAATGGTTTATTCTCTTGTTGCTCTGGCTTCTGCCAAGTCATTGAGTACATTCATTGTGGCTTTCTAGGCTATTATTTTTTTGTATTATATTTACACCAGCATATTTGTGTTTTACTTATATTGCCTATTGATGCTGCCTTGTTGGTTAGGGATTAGATCATGGCGGGGATTTCTTTATTTACACTGTCCTGGTTTAATAGGATGACAGTAGGGTAAGTGTGAGGTTTGGTGCACCCTAGAACCGGTTTAAACTCCCAGTGGCCTACTTTGCCA
Organism: Cyrtodaria siliqua; assembly: GCA_037043455.1. Classification (NCBI taxonomy): domain Eukaryota; kingdom Metazoa; phylum Mollusca; class Bivalvia; order Adapedonta; family Hiatellidae; genus Cyrtodaria; species Cyrtodaria siliqua. The sequence goes on along the minus strand of JAWPHD010000535.1, from coordinate 272,126 downwards.
CTGACCGTTCCAAGGCGGTAGCCCTATTGTCAACCCGTTTGTGTGTGTGATGTCGTTTGCTTTTATTATTTATTTTGCCTTCTTGTTTGTCTTTTTGCGTGTTTGTTTCTGTGTTTTGTGGTTGAATGTTCTCCTTGAATGCTACTTTCCCTGTCCGTTCTTTTTATATTTCTTCCCTTTCTTTGATCCAATTATTCCCCCGGGTTTAATACCGAGTCCTTCATTGGATTCCTCAACTGTCCTAAAGCATCGTGCCGATCTAGCTATCCCCCCGGGTTCGATACCGGGTCCTTCCCTAGATTGCTGGGCGCTTTGGTCTATGGAAAATGTTCTCTACTCAGACATTTTAAATGACTGATTAAAATGGAACTCGAATTCTATACCAAAACACATCTCTGAAAAATTATACTCATTTATTAACTAATAAACATATCGCGCATTTCATATTCGTATAATTGTTTAAGCCCAAGCGAGACCTTTGGTTTACATTAAGGAAAACAAACTTCGTCGTTACATGCGTACGTTTACCACAATTATCATGAAAAAAAAGTATGCAAAGGAGACGTTTGGATATCGTCGAACACAATAAATACAAAACATATTGCAGTCTCGGTTTCATTGAGACTGTTCATGAACGGTAGTGGGAAGTTCTTGCTACTGTTCCCGGCCTCTAGCCCCGGGTTGAGCAGAAATCAATATTTAAATTGGCAAACGTACCATAAATTTGAGCCATCCTGAAGATGGTATGCATATGGCGGTGAAAATGGAACCTTCAATGCGGTATGTTCACACAATTCCATGGCCAGCGGCGTACGGTCTCAATTTCGACAAAACGCGTTGCCCTAAACGAGAACACAGTGGGCGAAGTAAACAAAATAGAATTTATCTGGGAGCATATTATGTTATGAAGCCTGTGTATCACAGGTAATTCAAAAGACTAAATTAAAAAGCAGGCAACATATCCTAAGGGTAATTAAACAATACTCAGAACCTTTAAAGGCTGGTGTAGTGGAATCACTCACCTATTCGAAATTCAAGTAAGAAACCAAACGTGTTAGAGAATGTACCACATATATCTGTAAATATCGGATTCAGTGATCGGAATGAATAACAGTTCTGACTGCAAGCACAGTTAGACGTTTTACAGCCGCCACACTGCACATGCAACGCTACTGTGATATATAAAAATGTATGAAATGAGAAATTTGGATATCGTCGAACACGATAAATACAAAACATATTACAGTCTCGGTTTGATTGAGTTCCTCAACGGTAGAGAACGGTAGCAAGCACTTTTATATCCTATATCCCCGGGTCAACGTCCTATATCCCCGGGTTGAGCAGAACGCAATATTTAAAATGCCAATAGTACAGGAATTTGAGACATTCCTAAGATGGTATGCATATGACGGTGAACATGGAACCTTCAATGCGGTACTTTCACACTATTTCATGGCCAGCGACGTACGGTCCCAGTTTCTAACTAAACATGTTGCCCTAAACGGAAAACAATGGGCGAAATAAACAAAATGGAATTTATATGGGAGCAGAGGTTATGAATCCTGCGTATCACAGGTAAGTCAAAAGACTAAATTAAAAAGCAGGTAACATATCCTAAGGGTGATTAAACAATACTCAGACCTTTAAAAGCTGGAGTAGTTGAAACAACTATTCGCAATTCAAATAAAAAAACAAAAGTATTTTGAAATGTACTACCGATATTTGTAAATAAGGGCTCAACTATCTCCAGAGATAGGAATGAATAACAGTTCTGATTGCAAGCACGGAAGACGTTTTACAAGACATTGATTTAGCAAATAAGTCACAAATAATGATTTATTATGGGTCACATGTTCAAATAATCTCAGCAGTTTGATTCACACTCAACTTTCACGCGGCTTGCTTGTCAACCCTTTTGTGTTTGTGATGTCGTTTGCATTTATTATTGCTTTTGCCTTCTTGTTTGTCTGTTTGCGTGTTTGTTTCTGTGTTTTGTGGTTGACTGTCCTCCTTGAATGCTACTTTCCCTGTCCGATCTTTTTATATTTCTTTTTCTTTGCATTTGATCATTACTCATTGGCCTTTATTTTGCTTTTCATAGAATACCACAAAATAATTCCTCATTTCTTAGAAGTAAACCATATGTACCCCTTACACCTTTAAATCTTCATTCGGCAACCTTGTTTCATGTTCCTTCTAATAATATTAACAGCTCAAACGTTTCAGCTGTTCCTCTTGGATCACCTATTTTGAGGAAATACCATATAAAGTTTCCTTTGTCGTTTAGTTCATTGAAAACGCAGGGTTTTTCCCTTTATTAGTAAGTACAATACAATGCTAAAAGGTGCTGTAGTTGCAATTATTTATCTTGCAATTACACCATTAAATCAGCTGTTAATGGTAGAATGTTTAATGCATGTCTAGCTTCACATTTTGATTGACGTACATCTCACTTCATTTATGTTCTGTGTTGAAATGTACCACGCTGTGGTATCAATATTTTGGACAAACAGGCCGATCTTTAAAAGTTCGATTTCGTGAACATAAATATAATGCATGTAATCCTAAAAAGCTAAAAACAAATAATTGTACCAATACTTTCCTCAATCAGGTCATAATTATAGTTCAACCGGTTGAATATATCATTTATGATAACGATGCTAATAAAAGCTTTAAAATACTTAACTTAAACTTAAATGAATCTTAATGATAATATTTATCAACAAGGAAATATTTCAAAAGATCCTAATATTGAAATGTTTCCAATATTTTCTATTCGAAAACGTTTACGCTTTTAGGTCTCATGGTCGTAGGCGTAATGGTAACATCAAACGTAAACCACGTGTAACTATATCAATCGCGGATCTGCGTACTATTTTTAAACAGTCTAAAAAGCAATCTATGCTTTCAGTTTGTGAAGCACACATCTTCCTATTAGATAATATTTTCGACAGGTATGAAACGTCCGTTTATAGACAAATTGTTGGTATCCCTATGAGTACGAACTGTACACCACTTGTCGCAGATTTGATTTTATATTGCTATGAAAGAGTTTTCATGTTGATTCTTTCACCAAATAACCAGGAAGATGTTATTGCGGCCTTTAATGACACCTCTCTGTATCTGGATGATATATTAACCATTGACAACCCTTTCTTTTCTACTATGGTTTATCTTATATACCCTAAAGAACTTCAACCTAACAAAGCTAATAGTTCTGATACTAACGCTTCTTTTCTTGATTTACATCTCTCCATTGAAAATGGTGAAATAATTAGCAATATATATAACAAGAGAGATGATTTTAATTTTGATATTGTTAATTATCCCCATTTAGATGGTGATGTTCCCCGAGCAACTTCTTATGGGGTCTATGTGTCTCAACTTATTCGTTTTTCTAGAGCTTTTACTCGAGTTGAGGACTTTAATATTCGTAATCTTTGTATAACTAAAAAGCTACTCCATCAGGGTTACCGTTACCATAAACTTTGTAAAACCTTTGCAAAATTGTATTATCGTAACCTTGATCTTCTTTCCAAATATAAAAGTAACTTAAGAACTATTCTGCGACAAGGACTATTACAACCTGACTTCTATGGTGACGTGATTTACAAAGATCCTTGGTCATGATCTTTTTCATACTATCTTTGTTAAACTTGTTAAAAGGTTTATCAAAATAGGTTATGACCCTATCATTTTGCAACGCACTGCATGCTTGGTGACGGACCCATTTACAGTTTGCCACTATGTTTTCATCTTTGATTGTGCGATGACCGGGCAGCCTGTGAACCATATGATGACGTCTACCTAAAGCCCAAAAGGACGGTGACGTTTTCTGTTTGTCTGCAGTATTGTCTTGTCTTGTCGTGCCCTCAATGGTTTATTCTCTTGTTCTCTTATTGCTCTAGCTTCTGCCAAGTCATTGAGTACCTTCTTTGTGGCTTTCTAGGCTTTTGATTTTTTGTATTTATATATACACGTGCTTCTTTGTGTTTTACTTATATTGCCTGTTAATGCTGCCTTGTTGGTTAGAGAATAGTTCATGGCGGAGAATTCTTTATTTAAACTGTCCCGTTAAATTGGGTTGAGAGTAGGGTAAGTGTGAGGTTTGGTGCACCCTAGAACCTGGCTTAAACCCCCAACGGCCTTTTTTGCCACTGACCGTTCCAAGGCGGTAGCCCTATTGTCAACCCGTTTGTGTTTGTGATGTCTTATTTGGCCTTTTATTCATCTTTGAATTTGTTCTTTGTTTCTGTGTGTGTTTGTGGTTGACTGTCCTTCAATGCTGCTTTTCCTGTTGGATTTTTATATCTATATTTACCTCTTTGTCCCTTTCTTGACATAGTTAATCGACGAGGAAGCAGACAAAAATTTCATTCGTACAGATTCCTTATACAGCACTGCTTCCATAATTCAAAGCTACACGCAACATGTTCTCCGATCCCATATTGACTAGAAGTCTGATCACGTCAGGCATTTTTAAAAATGCTTTATCTTAAAAAGGGTATTGATTTCATTGACATGCCAAGTATTGTTCGAGATAATCGTGTGGTTGAATCTATTCCTAAATATTTCAAAAGTTCGGAAAATCCTGTAAATTGTTATAAGTAGAAAGAAAATAGAAATATTATTTACAACTACAACACGATAGTTTTTGACCTTGATATACTAAATAACACTCCTAAGGAATGCGAGTGTAAATAAATACTGAAAAGGTGATCCTATGGAAGCAACAAACACAAACAAGAGATAAAAAGTAGCAGACTCGGTTTTATTGAGTCTGTTCCTGAGAGGTAATTATAAGATGCAACACCTCTCACGCCTCCTAGCACCGGCTTAAGCGATATTCTACTTTAAAGCAACACAGAATGGGCTGGCGGGGATTTCTTTATTTACACTGTCCTGTTTTAATGGGATGACAGTAGAGTAAGTGTGAGGTTTGGTGCACCCGAGAACCGGTTTAAACTCCCATTGGCCAACTTTGCCACTGACCGTTCCAAGGCGGTAGCCCTATTGTCAACCCTTTTGTGTTTGTGATGCCGTTTGCATTTATTATTACTTTTGCCTTCTTGTTTGTCTGTTTGCGTGTTTTTTTCTGTGTTTTGTGGTTGACTGTCCTCCTTGAATACTACTTTCCCTGTCCGATCTTTTTATATGTCTTGATGGTCACAAAGGACCAGTAAATAATAACACTACTGAGTAGTAATCGGGGCGACTTTTTACGACCACCACACAGACTAAACAAATGCTAGTGTGAATGTCAATAAATACTGAAATGGGGATCTTTTCATGAGAGATAATTATAAGATGCAACACCTCTCACGTCTCCTAGCACCGGCTTCAAAATGTTGCTAAGCTCCAGCTTGTCATGTCATCACTGGTAAATTTGATACTGTAGATAAACGTATTCGGCATCCGTTTTCTAAAGGTCCAAAGTATAGATTACCTTTAACATTTTAATGCATGTTGTACTCAGATCGCCCAATCCATTGAAGATTTTAGTATAAAATGGTCTCGTAGAGACATGCGGACCCAGACTCTCTTTCTACTTGAAAAAAAGTCAATATTTTAAATATTATAGATACACGAGCTTGTAGTCGTGTTGAGGACTTTAATACGCGTTATATTTGTATAACTAAAACGCTACTCCATCAGGGCTACCGTCACCATAAACTTCGAAAAACCTTTGCAAACTTTTATTTTCGTAACCCCGATCTACTTTTTAAACTATAAAGTAATTTAAGAACTCTTCTGAGACAAGGACGTTCACGACCTGACTTCTATGGTGATGTGAATTACAAACTTCGTAAGATCCTTGGGCATAATCACATCCATACAATCTTTATTAAACGTGTTTAAAGGTTTATCAAAAGAGGTTAGGACTATATCATTTTGCAACGCACTCCTTGTTTAGTGGTTGACCAATTAACAGTTCGCCACTATACTTTCCTCTTTGATTGTGCGACGATCATACAAATTGTGGACCCTATGATGACGTCTACCTAATTCCATATAGGACGGTAGAGTTTGATGTTTGTCTTCGTACCTTTAACGGTTTGCTCTCTTGTTGCTCTGGCTTCTGCCAAGTCACTGAGTACTTACTTTGTGGTTTCCTAGACTTCTGCTTTTTTTCATTATATATACATGTTCATTTATGTGTTGACTTAAATTGCCTATTAATGCTGCCTTGTTTGTTAGAGATTATAACTTGTGGGGATATCAATATTTACATTGTCCCGTTTATTGTGATTACAATAGAGTAAGAGTGAGGTCTGGTGCACGCTGGAACCTGGTTTAAACACCCAGCGGGCGTTTTCGCCACTGACCGATCCAAGGCGGTAGCCCTATTGAATAACCTTGTGTGACTGTTTCATAAAACGACGTAACCCCTTTCAGATGTTTTTGGTTTTATTTCAAAGTATCTCGCTGTCGTCTAAAATCTAGTTCCGTATTTTGAAACTTAGATTTATCCATGGAGGTGTGTTATATTAGTTTCTGTCTATTTAAATAAGGTGGCTTTTTATGCAGTCTGTGTGTGGTTTCTTCAAGAAAATAGCAGGAAAGGGATGATAGAGCCATGCAGATAACCTAGCTTTATTTCCTATAAAATAAGTCATTTGCGATTCATTGCTTTATGGTAACCATATGATGTTCACAGCTGCAATGTATATATAAACACTTCCCAACCACACATAATGTACAAACTGACTATACTTCCCAATATATGTCTAGTAACAACAGTTAAATGTAGTATGAAAGGCGTCTACGTAGAGAATCAATCAGTAACGCTTTGTAATATCTTCAGTGCAAAGTAATACAGCATAACATGAACATATGTCTTTGCAATATCATCAATGCAAAGTAATACAGCGTAACATTAACAAATATATTTGTAATATCATCAGTGCAAAGTAATACAGCGTAACATGAACATATATCTTTGTAATATCATCAGTGCAAAGTAATCCAGCGCAATATGAACAGATATATTTGTAATATCATCAGTGCAAAGTAATCCAGCGCAACATGAACAAATATATGTGTAATATCATCAGTGTAAATGTAATACAGCGCAACATGAACATATATCTTTGTAATATCATCAGTGTAACGTAATACAGCGTAACGTGAACATATATCTTTGTAATATCATCAGTGTAACGTAATACAGCGTAACGTGAACATATATCTTTGTAATATCGTCAGTGCAAAGTAATACAGCGCAACATGAACATATATCTTAGTAATATCATCAGTACAAAGTAATACAGCGCAACATGAACAAATATATTTGTAATATCATCAGTGCAAAGTAATACAGTGTAACATGAACACATATATTTGTAATATCATCAGTGTAAAGTAATACAGTGTAACATGAACCTATATCTTTGTAATATCATCAGTGTAAAGTGATACAGTGTAACGTGAACATATATCTTTGTAATACCATCAGTGTAAAGTAATACAGTGTAACATGAACATATATCTTTGTAATATCGTCAGTGTAAAGTAATACAGTGCAACATGAACATATATCTTAGTAATATCATCAGTGCAAAGTAATACAGCGTAACATTAAAATATATATTTGTAATATCATCAGTTCAAAGTAATACAGCGTAACATGAACATATATCTTTGCAGTATCGTCAGCGGGAAGTAATACAGCGTAACATGAACATATTATCAATTAAATACAGCGCAACATGAACATATAGCATGGCAGAAGCAACCTCTTCAGTACCCATTCATTCCAAGAGTGTACCATCGCGTATATAATGTAATTTTTCTCTACAATCTTTAATATAATATCGTTATTGTGTAAGCATAAATCCATTTACGCCGATAAATCATCCAAAGAAATCCGAGGAGAATAAGCTTATTGTTTATGTCACGATCATGCCACATTCCTCTGTCAAACCCATACGTTATGTTTGTGACAGTACACCACGAGACATACCGCGCGCGAGCCATATTAATGCCTTGTATAAAACCCACTTTATTCAGAGAAGTTAATTTAACTGTATATATTGAGTGCTGTGTAGGGTGTTTAGGGTTTTAACTATGTTATTCATAGAAACAGACGGATTTTGAAGTATGGAATAATTATATTAAAACACCATGTTAAAGGTTCCAGGATCAACTTAATATCACATAACAGGTCAGCAATGGAGCTTAATGAAATGTGTACCATTTCCATTTATAAGTTTTTTGATAGTGTCGCCCGGCGATCTTGCTATATTTCTATCCAACATTGTTGTTAAAGCAAAAAATATTTTTCCATGTTGTAACACAGAAAGTCAAAACCGATGTTTTAAAGGAACTGCTTTTAATTTCAAAATGTATCCATATAGATATAAAAATCGAACCGGAAAAGTAGCATTCAAGGACGACAGTCAACCACTAACACACACAAAAAAAAAGAACAACTTTAAAGATGAATAAAAGGCCAAATAAGACAAAACTAACACAAAATGGTTGACAATAGGGCTACCGCCTTGGAACGGTCAGTGGCAAAAAAAGGCCGCTGAGGTTTAAATCAGGTTCCAGGGTGCACCAAACCTCACACTTACCCTACTGTCATCCCAATAAAACGGGAGAGTTTAAATAAATAAATCCCCGCCATGAACTATTCTCTAACTAACAAGGCAGCATTAATAGGCAATATAAATAAAACACAAAGATATTCGTGTATATATCAATATAAAAATACAATAGCCTAGAAAGCCACAAAGAATGTATTCAATGACTTGGCAGAAGCCAGAGCAACAAGAGAACAAACCTTTGAGGGTACGACAAATATAGATATGAAAATCGAACAGGAAAAGTAGCATTCATGTACGACAGTCAACTACAAACACACATAGACAAGATTGCAGACAAACATCATAAGTCACCGTCCTTTTGGGTTTTAGGTAGACGTCATCATAGGGTCCACAGCCTGTCCGGTCATCGCACAATTAAAGAGGAAAGCATAGTGACAAACTGTAAATGGGTCCACTCATGCAGTGCGTTGCAAAATGATAGGGTCATAACCTCTTTTGATAAACCTTTTAACAAGTTCAACAAAGATAGTATGAAAGTGATCATGAGCAAGGATCTTACGAAGTTTGTAAATCAAGTCACCATAGAAGTCAGGTTGTGATAGTAAGAGTTATAAATTAATTTTATATTTGGAAAGCAGATCGGGGTTACGATAACAAAATTTTGCAAAGGTTTTACGAAGTTTATGGTAACGGTAGCCCTGATGGAGTACATTTTTAGTTATACAAAGATTACGAATATTAAAGTCCTCAACTCGAGTACAAGCTCTAGAAAAACGAATAAGATGAGATACATAGACACCATAAGAAGTTGCTCGGGGAACATCCTCATCTAAGACTATTAACAATATCAAAATCAAAATCATCTCTCTTGTCATTTAGTATGCTAATTGTATCATCAATGGAGAGATGCAAATCAAGAAAAAAGCGTTAGTATCATAAATATTAGTTTGTTAAGTTGAAGTTCTTTAGGGTATATATTATTAACCGTAGTAAAAAAGAAAGGGTTGTCAATGTTCAATATGGCATCTAGATATCGAGAGGTGTCATTAAAGGCTTCAATAACATCTGCCTGGGTAACACAAGTCGTGGTCCAACCGTATTTCCCTTACTAGTAGCTTCTGGGCACAATGCAACATGACAATGGAGAGCTCTTGTACAATGTATGTTTAGTATATTGAAAGGAAAAAGAAACGCGACCCGGGAATTTCCACTATATATTGTATATACTACACACTTAATTCCATATATATTCCAAGGAAATCCCAAGATGTTTTGTAAAAAATGAATTTCCAGTTAGTTAGAGAAAGGACACAAATGTGATTTTGTAGACGTTTTAATCACAGTACACGTTGTAACAAGAAATTCATAAATGTTGAAGTTCCTCTTTGAAAATTGAGCCAGTTCAGTATTGTATTTAACGTAAACAGTTTGCAAAATGTTGCATCCTAAGTTTGCGGCAAACGTGTACCCTGTCAATAATGAAACTTTGCAGGACTACTATTGGCTGTGTTACGTGTTGTTTTAGTCTTTTTTCCGAAGGAAATATCTTACGTAGCCATGTACCATTCGATTTAAAGCAGCATATTGTACATACAATATATATCGGAAATTCCCGTGTCGCGTTTCTTTTTCCTTTCAGTATAGATACAATTTTGTTTTAGCGGAATATTTGGATACAAATATACAAGGATACAAGATAGAAAGTTCTCAGTGAATTGGAAAAAGCCAGAGCAACGAGGGAATATATAAATAAGAGCACGACCACATAAGATCAAATACGAACAATAAACGTTACCATCCCCTTCAGGATTTAGACTCATCATTGGGTTCATTACCTATCAGGCCATCGCAAAATCAAAACAAAACGATTGGGTCGAAAACTCTTTTGATATTTCTTCTAACAAGTTAACAGAGTGTATGAAAATAAAGTCACGTTAGAAGTCATGTTGTGATAATCCTTTTCTTAGAATCGTGCTTCGTTGAGTTGAGTAATATGTTGTCCTCAGATAACGTTCACAGATGCATTTTTTTAAATATTTTGCAATGACGCAAGTAGACCTGCCAGATCTTCTGATGAATGTGACAGCGGCCATACCAATGACAGAAAAGTAATGCCTAAACGTGGCGTAGATACATAACCACATGTCAAGCCTTTAGTTTAATTACTTTCACCATTGAAACTCAGCACATATTTCATACCAGTTTTGTATTTGATAAATAAAAACCCGAGATGAAAGAAATTGATTTCCTTCAGTTCAGTTAACGCGGATGTGGTGGACAGAGTATATACTTTATATTTATATATAAAATAACAACTCCTCTACAAACATCTCATGGCAGTCTAGCAACAGTAATAAACATTATACTAGAGTAATCAAAACAAGAGGCCCAAGAGGGCCTGTAGACGCTCTACTGTGTAAAGATGTCATATTTAGCCTTTTCCTATGAAATCTTTCGGTCGCCATGGCGGCCATTTTGATTATTGCAAGAAAACAAAAACACAAACATAATAGACGCCAACCGTTGTGATAACGTTTCAACAATATCCTTCAAAAGGTTTCAGAGAAGATTTCATATTTAACCTTTTCCTATAAAACTCTATGTAAACCTTGGGTCACCATGGCAACCGTTTTGATTATTCGATGATAACAAAAAAAAAAAAATTGATAGAGGCCAACCCAAGTAACATGTATATGATATTTCACTGGAATGGATTAAGTGGTTTCGGAGGAGATGTCGTTTGAAATCTCTTTATATTTGACCTAATTTTAGCCATGGTGGCAATTTTGGATGACTGACGGCCGCGAAAAAACATAAATCTGAGGAGGACTATCCCAAAGATCATTGTGATTAGGTTTCATCAAATTCCTTCAACCGGTTTCAGAGAAGATGTCATTTTTAGCTTTTTCCTATATAACTCTATGTAATCTTTGGGTTTACGTGGTGGCCATTTTGATTATTCGACAATAACGAAAAAAACACAAACTAGATAGAGGCCAACCCCAGGAACATGTTTGTGATATTTCACAAGAATGGAATAAGTGTTTTCGGAGGACATGTTGTTTGAAATTTACTTAAATTTGACATAGTTTTAGACATGGCGGCCATCTTGGAAGACTGGCGCCCGCGAAAAACACAAATCTGAGAGGGACTATCCAAAATACCATGGTGATTGATTATGTCCATCAAAATCCTTCAAGCGGTTTCAGAGAAAATGTCATGTTCAACCTTTTCCTATGTAACTCTATGTAAACTTTGGGTTGCCGTGGTGGCCATTTTGATTATTCAACGATAACGAAAAACACAAACTTGATAGAGGCCAACCCAAGGAACATGTATATGATATTTTACAGGAATGGAATAAGTGATTTTGGAGGAGATGTCGTTTGAAATTTCCTTAAATTTGACCTAGTTTTAGCCATGGTGGCCATCTTGGATAACTGGCAGCCGCAAAACAACACAAATCTGAGAGGAATATACCAAAGATCATTGTGATTTAAGTTTCATCAAAATCCTTCAAGCGGTTTCAGAGAAGATGTAATTTTTAACGTTTTCCTATATAACTCTATGTAAACTTTGGGTCGCTGTGGCGGCCATTTTGATTATTCGATGAAACACAAACTTAAAATAAATCAAATAATACATAGAATGTACGAATTTATATGGGATGGAAAACCGGATAAAATCAAAAGGAAAACGTTAATGAAAGATTATGAAAAAGGAGGTCTTAAAATGATTGATATTACAAAATTCATCTACTCATTAAAGGCAAGCTGGATAAAAAGAATTTTGGACTGCAATAATAATGGAACATGGAAATATATATATATGAAAGAACTTGAAAAACATGGAGGAGATTTTATATTTGATTGCAATTTGAAAGAAAAGGACATTAAAAATAATTTTCAAAAAAATACATTTTTGACAGATATTCTCATATCGTGGTGCAAAATAAAATCAAACGAAAAGGAAGAATGCATCAGCAAACAAATATTATGGAATAATTCTGAAATTAAGATTTTAAATAAAACAATATATTACAATAAATGGTACGATAAAGGTATAAAACACATAGAGCATATTTATGATTTCAGAACAAAACAGTTTTATCCATTTGAATACTTTACTGAATTATATAACATTCAAGCATCAGACTTTCTGAAATATGCATCATTAATATCAAGTATACCAAAAGAATGGAAAACTAAATTAAAACATGAAAATATAAGTTTCATGAGGGGAAATCGACTCATAGAGAAACTTATTCAATCCAAACATACAAATAAGTTCCTATACAATCACCAGCTACAGTATGATATTGACATTGATATAGCCCCACAGAAGAAATGGGAATACCTTTTCCCTAATGTTGAATTAGACTGGAGAACAATATATTTACAAACTTTTAAAATAAATAATTCTAATCTATGCGATTTCTGTAATATGTATGTCGAGAATATAAAACATTTATTTTGGGAATGTACCAAAACACAAACGTTTTGGACTGAACTGGCATTATTTTTAAATGCAAGAAATGTAAATATTACATTTCATTTTCAAACAATATCTTTTGGAATAAATGATAAACATGTTCATAAACAAGCCTATTATTTTGTCATTCTGTGTGCTAAATACTATGTTTTTGTAAATAAGTGTAGACAGACTATTCCTAGATGCGAACTATTATTGTTTATCTTTCAAAACGAATCGATATTGAAAAACAAATAGCAATGATGCATGATAAAATACAACAACACAACTTAAAATGGAGTAATTTTTTAAATATCATATAAATCCTATCAAAGAAATGGAAAACAAGGCAATCTTTCTTTCTTCTCTCTTCCTTTATTCACTTCCTGCTGGTACAAATGAGTGGGCGGTTGTGTGTATATGTGTGTTTGTGTAGGTGTGTGAGTGAACACACGTGCCCTTGAGCGTACGTGGGTGTGTAAGAAGAACGTGTTTGAGAGCGTGCGTGCATGTGAGAAAAAAGACACAACAACAATTATTATTGTATCACATATTTGTACGTAGAATATAAAACTGAGCGGACAATTTATGCATGTATTATATTTCAGGTAAAAAGGGCAAAAAGCAAGTCTAAAATAGTGATTAATATAATGTATATATAGACTTAAAACACTATAAGATAGAGATGTATGAATAAAAACTATATTGAAACTAAATCTATGTCACACACTAGTATGTATCAATTGTAAGAGGACATCTTTTGGACATAGACATTGTATGTACTTATCAAATGCTCGAAAAATTTGCTATTCTAGAATTGTATGAATAAGAACCTTTAATGATGAATTGTTTGCATATTATAAATGTAACATACTGTAAAATATTTGATATAATAAAATTTCATTATAAAAAGAAACACAAACTTGACAGAGGCCAACCAAAGGAACATGTTTATGATATTTCACAAGAATGTAATAAATGGTTTCGGAGGAGAAGTCGTTTGAAATTTCCTTAAATTTGAAATAATTTTAGCCATGGTGACCATCTTGGATGACTGCCGGCCGCGGAAAACACAAAACTGAGGGGGACTATCCTAAAGATTATTGTAATGAAGTTTCATCAAAATCCTTCAAGCGGTTTCAAAAAAGATGTCATTTTTAGCCTTTTCCTATATAACGCTATGTAAACTTTGAGTCGCCGTGGCGGCCATTTTGATTATTCGAAGATTGCGAAAAACACATATTTGATAGAGGCCAACCCAAGCAACATATTTGTGGTATTTTACAATAATGGAATAAGTGGTTCCGTTGGAGATGTCGTTTGAAATTTCCGTAAATTTGACCTAGTTTTAGCCATGGTGGCCATCTTGGATGAATGGCGGCCATGAAAAACACAAACCTGAGAGGGGTCCTCCCAAGTAACATTGTGATGAAGTTTCATCAAAATCCTTCAAGCGTTTTTAGAAGAGATGTCGATTTTATAAAATTTCTAACAGACAGACGGACAGTCAGACAGATGGATGACGGACAAAAAGTGATCGCATAAGCTCGTCTGACATTTGGCCAGTAGAGCTAAATAACACAAATTTGATAGAGGCCAACCCAAGGAACATGTATATGATATTTCACTGGAATGGATTAAGTGGTTTCGGAGATATCGTTTGAAATATCTTTAAATTTGGCCTAATTTTAGCCATGGTGGCCATTTTGGATGACTGACGGCCGCGAAAAACATATCTCTTTAATTCATTAAACCACTCCTATCAAACGACATAAACGACATAAAGAGAGCTTCAGAAACAAATCGTTATAATAAATACTGATAAAGGTGATCCTTTGGGAGCAACAACCACAATTAAGAGAATAAAGCAGCAGACTCGGTTTTGTTGAGTCTGTTCATGAGAAGTAATGAAAGAAGCAACGCCTCTCACGCCCACTACCATCGGCTTAAGCGGTATTCTATTCCAAAATCAGGAAAATATACAGCCCTACTAGAAAACTGGCGACCCATAAGCGCCTCCTCAATGTTGATTACAATTAGCCTCCACGGTAATTGTCAACAGTATAAACCAGTGTTATCCTATGTCATAAGTAATGCACAAATATGCTTTATTAAACGACGATACATTGGTGGGAAAAAAGGATGAAAAGAGAAATTTGGAAATCGTCGAACACGATAAATACACAACTTATTGCAGTCTCGGTTTAATTGAGACATAAACGGAAGTGTAAAATGCTTGCTACCGTCCACACCATGTAGCCCCGGGTTGAGCAGACCTCAATATTTAAAATGCCAATAGTACATAAATCTGAACCATCCCGAAGATGGTATGCATATGACGGTGAATATGGAACCTTCAATGCGGTATTTTCACACCATTCCATGGCCAGCGGTATAAGGTCCGAGTATCTAACAAAACACGTTGCCCTAAACGAGAAAATAATGGGCGAAATAAACAAACATTAGACTACTGTTGGATATTTTAGAACACATATATGACTTTGATATTTCCTCCCATATAGGGAATATGCATCCAAATACTACAGGAATCTTTTTTTCTGAAATGGGACATAAGATACTGGCAGTAGTAAATGTACATTCAAAATGGTGTGGATTTCAACCTGGTGATCACATAATTTCTTTTTAAATAATACTCATTTCAATTAGGCCATTTTCGGGGCTGGGTTAATTACAATATTTTTTCCCTGAATGTCTGGGAAAACCCCATCCTATTTAAATAGGTAGTATTCACCTCGTTGCAAAATGTTCATGTTCGGATGACAGTAACGGCTAAAAACGGCCCGGATGACTATGCGATCTGTGCAAAATTTGGCACTTCTTGGATTGTTCTCAACAGTCACGGTTTTTTAATGTTGCAATAATGCAGGCCTATTTTCCCTTCATTCTTTTCTGGTTTTGAAAAGGCGTTCGACATTTTAAAGCATGGCTTTATAATAAACTTTCTAAAACACTTCAACTTTGGAGGATCACTTATAAATTGGGTAAAACTATTTTACGCAGATTCAAAGAGTTGTATTATTAATAATGGACACATGTCCGGTGTCTTTCCTATTTCTTGTCTGAGGATGACGCCAGGGCTATCCATTGTCCCTTTATCTGTTTATTTGATGCATATAACTTTTATATCATATGAAATATATACAAATACAGATGTAAAAGGTGTAAAAGGTGTAAAAGGTGTAAACTATGCAATATTCATCACAGACGGATAAAAAAATCGGTTACAACTTAAATTGATGTACTAGATAATTTTAGCTTTATTTCTGGTCTCAGGTTTAATACATCCAAATGTACCGTACTAAGAGCAGGCCGTCTAAAACATACTGATACAATTTATTGTGTGAAATAAAACGTTTCACTGGTGCTCTGGTAATTTAAAATCATTAGAAATGGTGTTTCATACTGATAAATCAAAACACTTCCAATCAAATTTAATACCTCAGATAAATGCTTTTTGTAATTGTTTGAAACAATGGCATCACCCTCCTTGGGAAAATTACTGTGCTAACATCCTTTGCCTTATCCAAATTGATTTACCCATTGACAATACTTCCGAACCCTGAAAAAGAATATAGAAAAAGATAAACGACATCATGTTTGATATTTTATAGGACAGCAAAAATGATAAAATTAAAAGAGAAGTAATTACTCGGGTATGAAGACGGAGGACTGAAAATAATCGATTTAAATACATTTTTGAAATCTCTAAAACCTGGTTGGATAAAACGAATATTTGACTCTGAAAAAAATAAGGGCAATTACGCCCTATTAGTATGACTGTTTCATACGAGCACACCCAAATCGAAATTTGTTCGTTTTGATATAGACATGCATGGCATGTTATCGCTTGTAAAATAGTATAATTTAAGCAATCAATTAATCATTTATTTATTTCCCGAGATAATCAACAGTATTTTCCGACATTGTTCTCATTTCTTATTTAGAAATCGTAGTATAAATGGCGGACGTGAAATCGTACTAAACATGGCGGAGAATTTTCCAAATATGAACGTGCGCGCCTTATATGGTAAAAGGAAGTAAACAATGAAAAACTTTCGAGAAGCACGTGATCCGACGTGACATGACGTTGGGTTTCATTTTGTAAAAATGATTCCGATATTTAATTTACGCATTTGAGACGATTTACACAAACTTAAATCATGTTAAAGGTAAGATAAAATGCATGTACACCTTGTGCATTAATAGCCGCGACTATGTTCATTAATCCACATTGTAGTACTGGTTCTACTCACGAAGCCATCGAGAGTAATTCATATAAATAATCCAATATGGCGGTAAGACTGAAAACAAAATGAAGTTCTTTTACAATATTCCTCTAGAACTGTCAGATGTATGGAAACTAGTAATCTGCAGTAATCAGCATATTTGTTCGGCCCAAAATAAATTCAACTTCCGGCACAATCCAATATGGCGGCATTCAAGACTAAAAAGTGTTATTTGTTTAGCATATGCCTCTAGAACCGTTAGATGTATTGAAACGAGACTGTCTACAGTAATCAGCATGACATTCATTATTATTATCAGATTGTGATAGTATTATCATAGTGTGAAGTGAAGGTGATGTCCTGCAACATGTGCGAGAGAAACCTTAGCTAAAGATAAAGTTTGTGTTAACGATGCTCTATGTTTCTGCATAAAACATGCTACCAATACATTTAGTCTTTGGAGTATATTAAGTTCAGTGAATTTAATAAAAGAAGAAACTAAATCATTTACATGTTAAGGCTGTCATTTTTGACCACGCTGTGACATTCGTACACTGAAATTGGAAACTCTTGAAAGTAGCCAAGACTGATATAGGAAATAAAAAATGCCAATGTTCGTGATATCTATTTCACAGTGTCTATTAGATGTCTAACAAATAAAAATAAGTGTTATCGATGCTCTATGTTTCTAAATAAAACAAATTACCACTACTTTCATTCCTTTGACTGTTTTCAAATCAGTAAATTGCAAAGATATCAACTGCATATTAGAGCTTTTTTGACCACGCTGTGGTATTAAAAATGTATGAAAGGAGAAATCTGGAAATCGTTGAACACGATAAATACAAAAATACTGCAGTCTCGGTTTGATTGTTCATGAACGGTAGTGAAACGTGCTTCTACCGTTCAAGCACTCTAGCCCCAGGTTGAGCAGAACTCACTAATTAAAATGCAAATAGTACAAAAATTTGAGCCATCCTGAAGATGGTATGCATATGACGGTGACCATGGAACCTTCAATGCGGTATTTTCACACCATTCCCTGGCCAGCGGCGGCGTATGGTCCCAGTTTCTAACAAAACGCGTTGCCTTAAACGAGAAAACAATAGGCGAAATAAACAAAATGGTATTTAGCTGGGAGCAGAGGTTATGAAGCCTACGTATCACAGATAACAGTCAAAAGACTAAATTAAAAAGCAGGCAACATACCCTTAGGGTGATTAAACAATACTCGGAAACTTTAAAGGCTGGAGTAGTGGAACCACCTATTTTAATGCAAATAAGACACCAAAAGTATTTGAGAATGTATCACCGATACCTGTAAGTATCGGGCTCAGCGATCTACAAAGATAGGAATGAATAACAGTTCTGACTGCAAGCACGGGGAGACGTTTTACCGCCGCCACACTGCATAGGCAACGCTACTATGATATATAAAAAATATATGAAAGGAGAAATTTGGAAATCGTTGAACAAGATAAATACAAAAAGTATTGCAGTCTCGGTTTGATTGAGACTGTTCATGAACGGTAGTGAAAGGTGCTTGCTAGCGTTCATGCCGTCTAGCCCCGAGTTGAGCAGAACTCAATAACTAAAATCATGCCAATAGTACATAAATTTGAGCCATCCCCGAAGATGGTATGTATATGACGGTGAACATAGAACATGGAAGTTCAACACATTTTCTCTTTTTGTGTTCTTTCATTTGCACTGACCGCTGTTTACTGGTAGAAAGGAAATACATAAAAGCAGTGGCAAATGAGATGAAAATAATGTAAATAAAAGATCGAAATAAAATAAAATAAATTCTAAATCATGTTCAAGTAGTAACACAGTGAGCATGTGTCAGACATATAATCTGCCAATCCTAACTCTGTTTTGATGGACCGCAAAGAGAGTAGAATTACTGCTTTCCTCTTCAAAGCTGTCTCCTGTGAGAACAAATGCTATAAAACACGGATAATCATGTCGTGCAGTATAACATTATTGCAAGGTTTGGTTAATTATTACTTGACAGTATAAAAAGGCGTCGTCTCCGTGGTTTATTTCACTTCTTGATTATATTTTCCGTTTTCTTAAGAATTGCTTTTTTCTTCACGTGTAACACATCAAAAACAAAAACATTATAATCATCAAAGGAATGATTGTTTGAATAGTGTTTTTCCTTGCATACATTTCTTACATAATGTTCCGCACATTTAGGCTATATATGATAATCGATTATTCATTGCGCAGGCAGATCACCCATTTATTCCAGGGTAGAACCAGTACTGTACGAGTATACCTCCGCCCACCGTCCATAATAATCTTCTTTCATTGTTTCGGACATATTTGGGACCCTACGATGATGTCTACTTAAATTCTGAAAATAACGGTAACTTTTATGTTGTGTCTTCAGTCTGTCTTGTCGTACCCTTAACTGTTTATTCCTTTCGGCGAAGGCCTGGAATAATGCTTGGTGTCTTCCTAGGTTATTGTTTGTTTATGCTTCATATATAAATGAGCATCGCCGCGGTGAAGCAGCTGTCATGTCATGGTGGAGCAGCTGTCATGTCATGGTTGAGCAGCTGTCATGTCATAGTGGAGCAGCTGTCATGTTATGGTGCAGCAGTTGTCATGTCATAGTGGAGCAGCTGTCATGTCATGGTGGAGCAGCTGTCATGACATGGTGGATCAGCTGGCATGTCATGGTGTAGCAGCTGTCATGTCGTGGTGGAGCAGCCGTCATGCCATGGTGGAGAATATGTCAAGTCATGGTGGGGCAGCTGTCATGTCACGGTGGAACAGCGGTCATTTCGTAGTGGAGCAGATGACATGTCGTGGTGGAGCAGCTGCAATGTCTTAGTGGAGCCGGTGCCATGTCGTGAGGGCAGCTGCCTAGTCGTGGTGGATTAGCTGCCTTGTCGTGGTGAAGCAGCTGTCATGTCGTGGTGCAGCAGCTATCGTGGCGTGATGTAGCAAATGTCATGTCGTGGGGGACAGCTACCCTGTCGCGGTGGAGGCAGCTGTCATGATAGTAGAGCAGCTACCATGTCATGGTGGAGCAGCTGTCATGTCGTGATGGAGCTGCTACCATGTCGTGGGGAAACAGCGCTGTAAACACAGCCAGTGATACAAACAGATGTTGTTGATATCGATTGTTATGGAAGTTATTACTTGTATATGTGTAATAAATTATAAACAAATCTGACATAAAATGACAGAATTTCATACGAAGCAGGAACGTTGACGCCATAAAATATAGGGATTTGCGTTTTACTAGAGTAATTATTTCTGTTTTCTATTCTGTAGAAATAATAAACCTCTTTCATTGAAACATATACCAAATTTAAAATTGTCAGTACATTATATTTATTAGATTACACTTGTATAGGTGAGAAATCCTAGTGTATAATACATATTATAAAGACAATAAATCGACAAAATTCGATATTTTACATCAACTTAAAGCATAAAACAAAATATTGTAATCATGGCATACGTACAAACAGGAAAAGCAGCACTTACAGAACACAGTCAACTTAAGCACATATTCAAAACAAACAACAATTACACTGAACAATAGCAGCAACGTATACGACACCACAATCATAAAATGACTATATGGCTACTGCCCTGAAACATACATTTTAAAAAAATACTGCTTGGGGTTTAAACCAGGTTATGTAATGCATCAAACTTCTATCTTACCCTGTTGTCATCCCAATAAAATCGGACAGTTTAAATACAGAAATCACCGACAGGCTATACCATCTTAATGTCTAGGCAGCTTGTATTGGCCAATTAAGTAGTATACAACGATGATAATGAATATATAAATAAACAAAGAGCACAAAGCAAGTACTCAGTGGTTTGGTAAGATCCAGAGCAACAACATCACAAACATTAAGTTTACGACTATGCAATATTGACGACAAACATTTAACGCTAGCATACCGTTCATGATTTAGGTAGACGTCATCATAGGGTCTACAATATGTCAGTCATTGCACAATCAAAGTCGGTAGCATAGTGGCGAAATGCAAATCACTGGCAACCACTAAACATCCAGTGCGTCGCAAAATAATACGATCACACTTCTTCATATACATTCTAACATGTTTAATGAATAGTGTGTGAATGTCACACTTCTTTTCATATACTTCTAACATGTTTAATACATAGTGTGTGAATGTCACACTTCTTTTCATATACTTTCTTACATGTTTAATGAATAGTGTGTGCAAGTCACACTTCTTTTGATATACTTCTAACATGTTTAGTGAATAGTGTGTGATTGTCACACTTCTTTTCATATACTTTCTAACACATGTTTAGTGAATAGTGGGAGTGTCACACTTCTTTTCATATACTTTCTAACACATGTTTAGTGTGAATGTCACACTTCTTTTCATATACTTCCAACTGTTTAATGAATAGTGTGTGAATGTCACACTTCTTTTCATATACTTTCTAACATGTGTAATGAAAAGTGTGTGAATGTCACACTTCTTTTCATATACTTTTACATCTGTAATGAATAGTGTGTGAATGTCACACTTCTTTTCATATACTTTCTAACATGTATAATGAATAGTGTGTGCATGTCACACTTCTTTTCATATACTTCTAACATGTTTAGTGAATAGTGTGTGAATGTCACACTTCTTTTCATATACTTTCTAACACAATGTTTAATGAATAGTGTGTGAATGTCACTTCTTTGCATATACTCCCTAACATGTATAATGAATAGTGTGTGAATGTCACACTTCTTTTCATATACTTTCTATCACATGTTTAACAAATAGTGTATGAATGTCACACTTCTTTTCATATACTTCTAACATGTTTAATGAATAGTGTGTGAATGTCACACTTCTTTTCATATACTTCTTACATGTATAATGAATAGTGTGTGAATGTGATCTTACGAAGTTTGTAAATCACGTTACCATTGACGTCAGATTGTGATAGTCCTCAAAGATTGATTACATTTCTTTTATATATAACACTCGTTTTCTTCACGATTCCCCTAATAAATTTGTTGATATAGCAATATGCGGTCCTCAGATAACGTTCACAGTTAGTTTTCTTTTTAAAATGTTACACCGAAAGAAGCAGGCCTGCCAAACCTTCTGATAGATGTGACAATAACCATTCCGATGATAGAATAGTATTGCATGAAAGTGACATATACACATTACCACATTTCAATCCTGTAATTTAATTACATGTACCTCAGCACATATGTCATAGCTTCGATTTTGTATTTGATTAATATAAAACCGGGATGAAAGAATTGTTGAATTGGAATTGGACTTGATTTCTAAGATTTAATTTCAGTTAACGAGGAGGTGGTCTACAGAGTATACATATTCTATTTATATATAAAACACGACTCCTCTGCCAGCAAATTAAACAAAATGCACAACAGCAAGTGTATTCAAATAAACTATAACGCTAAGCGCATTGGCCCATTATTTAAAATTGGATAAGTGGAATTCTAAGTGTTGCGGAATACAGGAATCATGTCTCAGCTTTAGGACCTTTCTGTCGATTTATTATACCAGAATTGGATAATATATCATTAAATGTAGCATTTTAAAAATAAATGTTCCCTTATATACTCAAAAAAAAGTATCCGCTTTGTTTTCCTTCAAAATCTGAGACTGTAAGAAATGACTAACAATTGTAGCATGATTTTCTTTTAATAACATCTTTGTTTGATGTTCACACAAAATTTCATTGAAATATACCGAATGCTTCGAAAATAAATCAAACTTTGAAAACATAGGTGTGAAAACGAAATTAACAAAACTTAACAAATGTAATGATTAGCGACACTAGCACAGATTTAGCAATCTAAGCCCATTCAAATACGCAGAAAAATGTTCAAAACCTCGCTAATATCTCATGTGTCCACCGTTACACCGAATAAACTCAAACATGCGACGTCGAATGATTCTGACGCAAAGACTGACGAAGTATAAAGCATATTTGGGACGTCGTGTACGTCAGGGTGACCCTATCCAAAGTGTTCATGACCTTGCAGCAGCACTTGTCCGCGAATGGAACAAATTAGCTCCAGAATTCGTCAGTCTTAACGTCAGAAGCATGCGACGTCGCTTTCTTGCGTGTATTCGGTGTAATGGTGGACACATAAGATATTAGCGAGGTTTTGAATATTTTTCTGTGTATTTGAATCGAACCCTCTTGTGTTTGAGATGTCGTTTGCATTTATTATTGCTTTTTCCTTCTTGTTTGTCTGTTTGCGTGTTTGTTTCTGTGTTTTGTGTTTGACTGTCCTCCTTGAATGCTACTTTCCCTGTCCGATCTTTTTAGACTGCTGAATCTGTGTTATTGTCGTTACTTTTACAATTGTTAAGTTTTGATAATTTCGTTTTCATACCTATGTTTTTAAACTGTGATTTATTTTTTTATTATTCGGTATAATTCGATGAAATTTTGTTTGAACATCAAACAAAGATGTTATTAAAAGAAAATCGTGCTACAAATGTTAATTCTTTCTTACTGTCTCAGATTTTGCAGGAAAACAAAGTTGATACTTTTTATTTTTGCTGAGTATATGTATGAAACCACCAGTTACTTTCCCCATTGAAACTAATGTTAAAATCTATCGAACATGCACCCAGTACGCCCAGTACATTTAAAGACTATTTTCGATTATTTTTAGTGTAGAAATTTAAGTTGAGGCAGTCTCATTGTCAATGAGATTGATATGATATCTGATATGGTAAGAAAGATATATTTAATCTGATAAAAGAAACATATTTTTCAGAATTTGATAACAATACTAATGAGTATAAAGCATTTGAGGGTATCATTACTTATTAAAGATATCGCTAAATAAACGAATAAACGCGATTCGTCTTTTATTTTAATACTGAGCATTTTATAGAGGCTTCTACACAGACGTAGAAGTAAAATACAGATATATGGATTGATCAGAAGTGTTGTATTATTTCTAGAGAAGATACATCATGATCAATGCCAATGGGCTTCACGTATAGGACTGTCACAAATACAGACACGTTATGCAATGAACTCTAGGATTGTCACAAATACAGACATGTTATGCAATGAACTCTAGGATTGTCACAAATACAGACACGTTGTGCAATGAACTCGAATAAACTGACACATTGTCAATGAGATTGAACTTAGGAATTGTGAGTTTCTTACAAAACACATACTACTCCGCAGCATTTTACAGAGCTGTTCGTAATCACAGAAAGTGTCTATTCTTAAGGATGGCGGGAGGTATGATGTACTGGTTCAACCCAGGATAAGTGGGTGGTTCTGCCTCCACTACTAAAAATCTAACCATCATTTACAGCTTAAAATGTGCGTAAAATGACTAAAACACCATCCGACACGACAAGGAAAGCAACAACTACCAAAGACGAGAGAGCGCGCTTGCTTCAAATGAGAGAACGGGCATAATCATTTTACTTTTCACATGCATTAATAAGGCTGAAATAAATGATGGAAAATAACTTCAGCCCAATAAGTTATGTCTTTCATATTAGTTCTAATATTTCATTTCTTTTCGACAAACATGAAGAAAGACGCCATTTCCATAGAGATTTAGTACTGAAAACATTTCATTTCCCATGTTGTCCTCAATTCCGTTTATGTATAATTAGGCCAATCATTCAGATAAGATAGATAGTGGATTTAGCCGCATTAATAAACTGGAGCTACAAAGGATACGCCTGCATAGTTTAAACGGACACACGGCAATCTTGAAGTTTGTATCAAACATTAAAATTAGCACATCGATTTATTAATCCAGTATCATTTAAACTTTAAACCTGCTTGCATATTTATAAATACAATTTTGAGACATTATTGTTCTTCGTTATTCTTCCAAATATTTAAATAGGCGTTCACGATTGAGCATGGAATTACGTTCATACTGACGCAAGGTCATCGCGTGCTCAACTCCGCCCCCTTCCTCGCTGGCTGAATGTAAACACGAGTGTGAAAATAAATCTCGATTTGAATCCGGCGGAGATGTGCTTTAGGCATATAACCCAGCCAGCATTACAGTAGAATAGCTCGAGAGATATACCTTGAATATGCTATTTTGAAAGAAATAAGTTCCATCCCCGAAGATATTTTCACAATCAACAGTATCTGTATAATAGCTAAAAGGTGAATGGTACTCAGTGTTATGTTATGATATCGAATTGTAGGCGAGTTGGAGGTGTCAACTAGTTTCATTTCACTGAGTACTTCCATTTTATTGGACGGCGTCATCGGTTGTTTATATGTCTGACGCGTCCAACATCCATTGACGCAATCGATCTAAATCCATGCTCAATCGGGAACGACTGTAGTGTATTGGTTGATTCTGGTTAATTGTAAGCAATATGGTAAAACAAATTGCTTTTAATTATTCAAATAATTAATATTATTAATTGCAAATATGCAAAATTAGAAAAAATCGAACAGGAAAATGAACATTCAAGGACGACACAAACAGGTTGACAATACGGCTACCGCCTTTGAACGGTCAGTGACAAAAAGGCCGTTGGGGGTTTGAAGCAGGTTCTAGGGTGAACCAAATATCACTCTTACCCTATTGTCTTCCCAATAAACGGGACAGTGTAAATAAAAATATCCCCGCCAGATTATTATCTCTAACAAACAAGGAAGCATTATTTTCTGTAGACTAAGTTATGTAGACAAACTAAGGGGACGCCGCGAGTTTTAAAATATCAAGATTGCCATGTGTCCCTTTAAAGGTGCATCTTGGCAGATTTGTTTACCCTATCTGATCAAACAAATGAAAACCCAACTCGCTTGCATTCTCTCCTTCTTATAGCGGTGCAAAGACCTTACAGTTTAATATGAACTTCCCTCCTTATAGCGGTGCAAGGAACCTACATCATAAGGGCCTCTCGTCGCTACGGGATCGAATCCCACTGGGAGCTCCACTCGTCAAGGTAGAAAGTGTCGATTCTTACCGATGGCTTGAGATGTACAGTACCGGTTCTACCCAGGACAAATGGGGTGATCTGTTTGGGTGGTCTGCCCCTACCACAAAACCACCGACCTTCATATATTGTCTAATATGTGTTACAAAAAAGCATAAAACACCATTCAAATAAACAAACAATGTAAGCATCCGTACAGCTGTAAAGGTATTCTACAATGTAATGTAAATCTCCTTACAGTGTTGCAATAAAACTATATTTTTTACACTGGGAATCAATTGTTTTGTTAAAATGTTACATGTTATATGTTTGCCAATTTGGGTCGGTGGCGTTTGATGTTTGTCTATGATCTTTCTTGTCGTGCCCTTAATGGTTTATTCTCTTGTTGCTCATCTTCTGCCAAGTCAATGAGTACCTTCATTGTGACTTTCTAGGCTATTGTGTTTTTGTATTATATTTAGACGAGCATAATTGTGTTTTACTTATATTGCCTATTGATGCTGCCTTGTTGGTTAGAGATTGGATCATGGCGCGGATTTCTTTATTTACACGGTCCTGTTTTAATGGGATGACAGTAGGGTAAGTGTGAGGTGTGGTGCATCCTAGAACCATTTAGAACCGTTCAATGCGGTAGCCCTATTGTCAACCCTTTTGTGTTTGTGATTTCGTTTGCATTTATTATTACTTTTGCCTTCTTGTTTGTCTGTTTTCGTGTTTGTTTCTGTGTTTTGTGGTTGACTGTCCTCCTTAAATGTTACTTTCCCTGTCCGATCGTTTTATATTTCTTTGTATTTTACGTCATAACAACGCCCGTCTTAGTGAGTTATTGCTGCGTATTTATTACGGAACTAATAATGTTAACGTGTTTTAATATCATTGACGCATTATTTTGAGCTCATTTTCTCGAAAAATGTTTTGTTTATGTTTGTCGTTCCCGGGGTATTTCCGTTGCAAGCTGTTTTTAAAACTGATCAGCGTTACTACACTATTGATTTTAGATTATATAGTTAAATGCAATGTTCACGAATGGCTTCAATATAATAATGTTTGCAAATTCCTAGATTAAACGTTTACACGTTTTCTAGTTGAAGAAATAATGCAACTGATCTAATCGATTTTCAGAACCTAGTGATACGACAGTAAACCAAGAGGTACGGCGGAAACGAGTGATACGACAGTAAACCAAGAGGTACGGCGGAAACGAGTGATACGACAGTAAACCAAGAGGTACGGCGGAAACGAGTAATACGACAGTAAACCAAGAGGTACGGCGGAAACGAGTGATACGACAGTAAACCAAGAGGTACGGCGGAAAGTAATGATACGACGTAACCTCTTTCAGATATTTTCGATGTCGTCGGAAATCTAGTCATTTTTGAAACTATGTTATGAAGCCTGTGTATCTCAGGTAAGTCAAAATTAAAAAGCAGGCAACATATCCTAAGGGTGATTAAACAATACTCAGAACCTTTAAAGACTGGTGTAGTGGAATCCCTTACCTATTCGAATTTCAATAAAGAAACCAAAAGTGTTTGAGAATGTACCACATATATCTGTAAATATCGGGTTCAGTGATCGGAATGAATAACAGTTGTGATTGCAAGCACAGGTAGACGTTTTACCGCCGCCACACTGCACATGCAACGCTACTGTGATATATAAAAATGTATGAAATGAGAAATTTGGACATCGTCGAACACGATAAATACAAAACATATTACAGTCTCGGTTTGATTGAGTTCCTCAACGGTAGAGAACGGTAGCAAGCACTTTTATATTCTATATCCCCGGGTCCACGTCCTATATCCCCGGGTTGAGCAGAACGCAATATTTAAAATGCCAATAGTACAGAAATTTCTAAGATGGTATGCATATGACGGTGAACATGGAACCTTCAATGCGGTACTTTCACACCATTTCATGGCCAGAGACGTACGGTCCTAGTTTCTAACAAAACATGTGGCCCTAAACGAGAAAACAATGGGCGAAATAAACAAAATGGAATTTATCTGGGAGCAGAGGTTATGAATCCTGCGTATCACAGCTAAGTCAAAAGACTAAATTAAAAAGCAGGTAACATATCCTAAGGGTGATTAAACAATACTCAGACCTTTAAAGGCTGGAGTAGTTGAAACAACTATTCGCAATTCAAATAAAAAACAAAAAGTATTTCGGAATGTACTACCGATATTTGTAAATAAGGGCTCAACTATCTCCAGAGAACAGTTCTGATTGCAAGCACGGAAGACGTTTTACAAGACATTGATTTAGCAAACAAGTCACAAATAAAGATTTATTATAGGTCACATGTTCAAATAATCACAGCAATTATCACCTTTGGTTTGATTCACACTCAACTTCGACGCGGCTTGCATTTGATCATTACTATTTGGCCCTTATTTTGCTTTTCATAGAATAGTATTACTTTCGAAATTGCATATATGTGTCTACTAGTAAAAACACCTAAAATACGTTTTTCTCCTCTTCGGTTACACTCGCGTCATCAATACAAATTCCACAAAATAATTCTTCATTTCTTAGAAGTAAACCATATGTACTCCTTACACCTTTAAATATTCATTCGGCAACCTTGTTTCATGTTCCTTCTAATAATATTAACAGCTCAAACGTTTCAGCTATTCCTCTTGAATCACCTATTTTGAGGAAATACCATATAAAGTTTCCTTTGTCGTTTAGTTCATTGGAAACGCAGAGTGTTTCCCTTTATTAGTAAGTACAATACAATACTAAAAGGTGCTGTAGTTGCAATTGTTTATCTTGCAAGTCCACCATTAAATCAGCTGTTAATGGTAGAATGTTTAATGCATGTCTAGCTTTACATTTTGATTGACATACATCGCACTTCATTTATGTTTTGTGTTGAAATGTACCACGCTGTGGTATACAATATTTTGGACAAAATGTCGATCTTTAAAAGTTCGATTTCGTGAACATAAATATAATGTAATCCTAAAAAGCTAAAACAAATACTTGTACCAACACTTTCTTCAATCAGGTCATACTTATAGTTCAACCTTTGAATATATCATTTATGATAATGATGCTAATAAAAGCTTTAAAATACTTAAACTTAATGTGAATCTTAATGATAATATTTATCCACAAGGAAATATTTCAAAAGATCCTAATATTGAAATGTTTTCAATATTTTCTATTCGAAAGCGTTTACGCTTTTTAGGTCTCATGGTCGTAGGCGTAATGGTAACATCAAACGTAAATCACGTGTAACTTTATCAGTCGCGGATTTGCGTACTATTTTTAAACAGTCTGAAAAGCACTCTATGCTTTCAGTTTGTGAAGCACTCATCTTCCTATTAGATAATAATAAACGACCGTTTATAGACTAATTGTTGGTATACCTATCGGTACGAACTGTACACCACTTGTCGCAGATTTGATTTTATATTGCTATGAAAGAGTTTTCATGTTGATTCTTTCACCAGATACACAGGAAGATGTTATTAGGGCCATTAATGACACCTCTCGGTATCTGGATGATATATTAAACATTGACAAGATTTTCTTTTCTACTATGGTTTATCTTATATACCCTAAAGAACTTCAACTTAGCAAAGCTAATATTTCTGATACTAACGCTTCTTTCCTTGGTTACATCTCTCCATTGAAAATGGTGAAATAATTAGCAAGATATATAACAAGAGAGATGATTTTAATTTTGATATTGTTAATTATCCCCATTTAGATGGTGATGTTCCCCGAGCAACGTCTTATGGGGTCTATGTGTCTCAACTTATTCGTTTTTCTAGAGTTTTTACTCGAGTTGAGGACTTAAATATTCGTAATATTTGTATAACTAAAAATCAACTCCATCAGGGTTACCGTTACCATAAACTTTGTAAAACCTTTGCAAAATTGTATTATTGTAACCTTGATCTTCTTTCCAAATATAAAAGTAACTTAAGAACTCTTCTGCGACAAGGACTATTACAACCTGACTTCTATGGTGACGTGATTTACAAAGATCCTTGGTCATAATCACTTTCATACTATCTTTGTTAAACTTGTTAAAAAGTTTATCAAAAGAGGTTATGACCCTATCATTTAGCAACGTACTGCATGCTTGGTGGTGGACCCTTTTACAGTTCGCCACTGTGGACCATATGATGACGTCTACCTAAAGCCCAAAAGGACGGTGACGTTTGCTGTTTGTCTGCAGTCTTGTCTTGTCGTGCCCTCAATGGTTTATTCTCTTGTTCTCTTGTTGCTCTAGCTTCTGCCAAGTCAATGAGTACCCTCTTTGTGGCTTTCTAGGCTTTTGTTTTTTTGTATTTATATATACACGAGCATCTTTGTGCTTTACTTATATTGCATGTTAATGCTGCCTTGTTGGTTAGAGAATAGTTCATGGCGGGGAATTCCTTATTTAAATTGTCCCGTTTTATTGGGTTGACAGTAGAGTAAGTGTGATGTTTGGTGCACCCTAGAATCTGACTCAAACCCCGAGCGGCCTTTTTTGCCACTGACCGTTCCAAGGCGATAGCCCTATTGTCAACCCTTTTGTGTTTGTGATGTCTTATTTGACGTTTTATTCATCTTTAAACTTCTTCTTTGTTTCTGTGTGTGTTTGTGGTTGACTGTCGTCCTTCAATGCTGCTTTTCCTGTTCCATTTTATATCTATATTTTCCTCTTTGTCCATTTCTTAACTTAGTTAATCGACGAGGAAGCAGACAAAAATTTCATTCGTACAGATTCCTTGTATAGCACTGCTTCCATAATTCAAAGCTACACGCAACATGTTCTCCGATCCCATATTGACTAGGAGTCTGATCACGTCAGGCATTTTTAAAAATGCTTTATCTTAAAAAGGGTATTGATTTCATTGACATGTCAAGTATTGTTCGAGATAATCGTGTAGTTGAATCTATTCCTAAATATTTCAAAATTCGGAAAATCCCGTAAATTGTTATAAGTAGAAAGAAAATAGAAATATTATTTCCAACTACAACACGATAGTTTCTGACCTTGATATACTAAAAAACACTCCTAAGGAATGCGAGTGTAAATACATACTGAAAAGGTGATCCGTTGGAAGCAACAAACACAAACAAGAGAGAAAAGTAGCAGATTCGGTTTTATTGAGTCTGTTCCTGAGAGGTAATTATAAAATGCAATACCCCTCACGCCTCCTAGCA
Source organism: Cyrtodaria siliqua (assembly GCA_037043455.1). Classification (NCBI taxonomy): domain Eukaryota; kingdom Metazoa; phylum Mollusca; class Bivalvia; order Adapedonta; family Hiatellidae; genus Cyrtodaria; species Cyrtodaria siliqua. Next base: position 240,740 of record JAWPHD010000535.1, on the reverse strand, counting down.
CCGGCTTAAGCGATATTCTACTTTAAAGCAACACAGAATGGGCTGGCGGGGATTTCTTTATTTACACTATCCTGGATGGGATGAGAGTAGAGTAAATGTGAGGTTTGGTGCACTCGAGAACCGGTTTAAACTCCCAGACCGTTCCAAGGCGGTAACCCTATTGTCAACCATTTTGTGTTTGTGATGTCGTTTGCATTTATTATTACTTTTGCCTTCTTGTTTGTCTGTTTGCGTGTTTGTTTCTGTATTTTGTGGTTGACTGTCCTCCTTGAATGCTACTTTCCCTGTCCGATCTTTTTATATGTCTTGATGGTCACAAAGGACCAGTAAATAATAACACTACTGAGTAGTAGTCGGGGCGACGTTTTACGGCCGCCACACAGACTAAACAAACGCTAGTGTGAATGTCAATAAATACTGAAAGGGGATCTTTTCATGAGATATAATTATAATATGCAACACCTCTCACGCCTCCTAGCACCGGCTTCAAAATGTTGCTAAGCTCCAGCAGGTCATGTCATCACTGGTAATTTTGATATTGTAGATAAACGTATGCGGCATCTGTTTTCTAATGGTCCAAAGTATAGATAACCTTTAACATTTTAATACATGTCGTACTCAGATCGCCCAATCCATTGAGGATTTTAGTATAAAATGGTGTCGTAGAGACATGCGGACCCAGACTCTCTTTCTACTTGAAAAAAGGTCAATATTTTAAATATTATTGATACACGAGCTTGTAGTCGTGTTGAGGACTTTAATACTCGTAATATTTGTATAGCTAAAACGCTACTCCACCAGGGCTACCGTTACCATAAACTTCGAAAAACCTTTGCAAAGTTTTATTTTCGTAACCCCGATCTACTTTTTAAACTATAAAGTAATTTAAGAACTCTTCTGCGACAAGGACTTTCACGACCAGACTTCCATGGTGATGTGAATTACAAACTTCGTAAGATCCTTGGGTATAATCACATTCATACAATCTTTATTAAACTTGTTTAAAGGTTTATCAAAAGAGGTTAGGACCCTATCATTTTGCAAAGCACTCCTTGTTTAGTGGTTGACCCATTAGCAGTTCGCCACTATACTTTCCTCTTTGATTGTGCGATGACCGGACACATTGGGGACCATATGATGACGTCTACTTAATTCCATATAGGACCGTAGCGCTTGATGTTTGTCTTCGTACCTTTAACGGTCTGCTCTCTTGTTGCTCTGGCTTCTGCCAAGTCACTGAGTACTTACTTTGTGGTTTTCTAGACTTTGCGTTTTTTTTATTATATATACATCTTCATTTATGTGTTTACTTAAATTGCCTATTAATTCTGCCATGTTTGTTAGAGATTATAACTTGTGGTGATATCAATATTTACAATATGTCCCGTTTATTGTGATGGCAATAGAGTAAGAGTGAGGTCTGGTGCAGGCTAGAACCTGCAGACTTTGAGCCAGGACCCATAATGTTCGATATTGTTACCAACTCAAGGGACAAATTCTACCATCACTTTTTGATAAGAACAATGTATATAGGTTACATTTTTCCATGATAGCAATCTGGAACAGGTAATTCACTTAGTTACTAGTATATAAAGAGCAAATAAGCTCTGTTTAGCATAGAATTCTGTTTAAAATCTCCATTTTGCTTCAAATTATAAGTCAATTTACCCCACCCACTATTGACACATTGTTTATTCATTTAGTTTAATCAATATTTTTTACATTATATGTGTAAACTAATAACAATCACTAATTTACATCCTTTCTATGATGATTTAAATGATAGTATTATATGAATAATGAGGGATTGCTAGTATAGATTCAGGAAAATATGTAGTATGCAACGTTTAATCGTTCATGGCATTGCAAATATTTGTTCAGTGATACACACGCCGAAGTGGAAGTATAAACCTTCCTCACAGTAACTGCAACATCAATATTAAAAAAATGTTCTGATAGAGACATATATTGCACAAACGACACAAACAGTCAAATGGAATTTAACAATGTGCGGTTTTACTCTTTTCATAACATACATTTAATATATTATTCTTTCTTTTTTGTTTAGGTGTATGCGCTATTTCAATACTTATTATGATTAAACATTTGGATTATGTATTACATATAAAGACATGAATTAAAAGTAAATTATAAAATAAATAAAGTAATAAATAAACTAGAACCGACGAAGAAAAAGTTTTAGGGAATAGCCAGACCACTGTACAAACTAGCCACTTACCATGGCAACTATTCGTTAGTATCGGTGCAGTTGCTGCAAGAGCACCTGCTTAAGATATGTATCTTAATTGTATAGGTTGTGATGTCCTTCATAGTTTATTTATATTATTGAATTTACCTAGGATTGGGAGTGTTAGTAAGATTCAAATCTTTATTTGCGCACGCATGACAGGTATCTAAAAAGAAGATTTATTGCTAATGAAGGGATAACAATTCCAACAATGACAAAAAACTGTATTGCTTTAAACTGGTCATCATTGATCTCAGTATGAGTATTTCCTCCAAAATGTTTTGCGAAAAAGCATAGTTTTACCCTTTATTTTGTGGGTGAGACTTTTCAATATGTACTTTTAAAGAAACAGAATTGAATGTTGTTTAATGGTTCATCAACACATATAAGGTTATTTAGAGCCACCTCAGAGAGAGAATGGGGAAGGATACATAGGAATTTAGGAACCTGTCCTACTTCTACTTACGAAAAGATTCCTATGTTTCTTTAGTGTGATCGGAGAGGGGAAAATGCGATACACGAGCCCGCCCGGTTTACGTCCACATCAGACGGATGAGGGAAATGGCAAGTGTTTTGCTCAAGAACACACCGACGAAATTCACTAGCGTCGGTGAGGTTTGAACCATGGTACTCTGGATGTCAAGACGCTAGTGCTATCCACCGCATCAGCAGGCTGTATGGGCTCAAACATGGTTACTGCATTAAGATACATACAACTACAATTTTAAAACGTCATGAAGATTATATCCATGAGGCTGGGTTCACAACGGTCAATCTTATCTAGCAAGTTCATGTTTGTCGAGTTGCAATATGCCGGCAAAAATTAGATATAGGGTCGTATAGAAACCACAGCGTCCAAAGGCAATGAGCAATATTTAATTATCTTTTCAATGAAAAAGACAAAATACAACAGAAAGGGGATGGAGACAGGATTACCGACTTGGAACGGTCAGTAGGCAAAAAGGCCTACAGGTTAGCTTGAATCGATTGTATGTGTACACAATCCTCGCTATTATCCTGTCTTCAGCGACCAAATAGACAAGACAGTGTAAACAAAACTACATCCCATCAAAAGGAATGCTCTAACAATAAAGTCCACATCCAGAGAAACTAACAAAAAAAAACACTAAGATGATGTTGTAAAGCTATATAAAATACAAAATAAGAAACATCTCAGGATGTATCCAGAATCGTATTGAACAACCACAGCAGTTGCAGCCAAAGAGAAAACCAATCTAGGGTACGATCACTAAACCCGAGGGACGAAAGCTCAATCACCTACCTCCCTTGGTCACGGTTTCATTAGGTGCAATCATAGAGTCCCACAAGGTTGTACAGTTATCGCACAAGGGAAAAGTGAAGCTTAGTGACTGACTGTAGAGGGGTCAATCACTAAACATGCAGTGCGTTGTAATACTAAATGGTCATACTCTTTTCTGACGAACATCCTGATTAATTTTGCAAAGTTGTCAGGAAACCCGCCTGATCCCTTAACTTCCGAAGTTTATAGACCACATCTCCATAAAATAAGGGTTGTGATATTCCTAGTCGCAGAAGTGTTTTAAGGTTGGTGTTGTACATCTCCAGTGCAAGCGTTATAGAGGCCCAGCTCATTTATGTTTAAATAAATATGGCAATTAAGGCTTTTGGATAATAAAATGCAGTTAAGAATACCCAGTACAGATTATTTTATTTAAATAATACTACTTGATATTATAATATAGCATAACATATATAAAGATAACATATTTTGTAGACACTTACTTATAAGGATCGGTACCCAGAGTATCGCTACTACTTCAGAAAAACCTATCAGCTCTTGAGAAATGAAAAGAAGACTGGCAAATGAAATTATTTCACCCAGCTAAATGTACAGTTGTCAGAGCCACAACAATTAACACATCCTATCAACTACATGGCCACAAACTTGAAGTTGTCGACAGTAACTTTTAACGAAGACCTCACAAGGAAGCACCACGTCAGTTCTACAGTAGCCAAGGCCAATAGGACCATGGGGTCCGTAAGACGTAACCTAGGTTAGTGTACCAAACCAGTGAAGTCTGCCGCATATACTAAAATTGTACGACCTACACTGGAGTAGGCATCCACCGTATGTGATCCACATAGGATAACTGATATACATAACCTGGAACAAGTCCAGCGGAGAGCTGCCCAGTTTGTACACTGGAACTATACTTATCGTACCCAAGGTTGTGTAACGAAGATGGTACAGGACCTGAATTGGGAATCCCTACAATACAGAAGGTTCAGCAACCGAGTAACTTTTCTGTATGGACTAATGGATGTAGACACAGACCTAGTAATGCCAAACAACAAGCATATCGGAGGTCCCTGGCGACTAAATCAACCTACTGTCAAGAAGGATGTACAAATACTCCTTTTACCCATGGACAATCAGGAATCTTCTTCCAACTCAATCCACCGACACTGTAGAGGCATTCATAACAAGGCTTATTACTATGCCTGCTCCTCCCCTCTTCTTTATCAACTTGTAAGTAGAACGTGTCGATTCTTACAGAAGGCGTGAGGTAAGCAGTCCTGGTTCTACCCAGGAATAACTTGGTGGTCTTCCTCCAACACAAACAATTCGACCGTCATACATAGCCTAAAATGTGCTGACAAATGGCGTTAAATATCACACAAACAAATCTTCATCAACTAAATCACCACTATATTTGAATAATTGTTATTGTAACATAGCGACAGAGAAGGTCATCGGTTGTTATTGGGCTAGCGCAGTTTTAACCACAGGTTACACCACATTCTGAGAATACAACCCTTTAATTGAAAGAAGAAGACGAAGTTCACACTTAGTGAACACGGTTATATTTACATATTTATAAAGTTACTTTATAAGCTATGTCTGACATACCGGTGCTACTACTTAAGAGTGCACATTTGTATTACAAACACCTAAACATGAACAGTATAAACTTAAAATGACTTCTTCTTTTGCCATGAGTTGACAATGCAGTGGTCTCCTTTTTGATATTAGTTCATGGATTTTTTCAATATGCGATTTGTTAACATCCTTAAATAGACATTTACTTAAGTGTTTTAATTAATTGAGTCTTTATAATGTAATACATTATCGAATAAATCCCACTCGAATAAATGATTGCAGTAAACCTATAACTACATTTGAACTACAAGCCATAAACAATAGACCCACTGGCCTTGTCTCATGTTCTTTAATAACAACAGTATTTTTTTAAATACAAATCTACGTAAAACCTGTAGTGGCCATATTTGACCCCATTGCCATCAATTTTAACCAAGCCTTTCCTAAATAACTCCTTGTAATAGTGTGACTGCCAGATCACCATTTAAATAAATTGGTAGGGGGACAATGATCTTATGCTACATGTAACATTTTATACCTCTAGCTCTTGTAGTTTCAGGGAACAATATGCATATAGACTTTCCTATATAACTCTTTGTAAAACTGTGACCCCCGGTACCATGCCATATTTGTCTCTATTGTCATGTTTGAATAAAACTGATAGAGAACCATAAGCTTAAGCTTATGTTACATGCAAATTATTAGACCGCTGGCTCTTTTCTGATTTTTAAGAGAAGATTTTTTAAAGATTTTTCTATATGACTCTATATAAATATATGACCCCTGGGACGCGGTCAAATATGATCCGAGTGTCACCAATTAAACAAATATGCTAGTGGACCATAAGCTTATGCTACATGCATAATATTAGTCCTTTAGCTCTTACGGTTTTAAGTTTTCCTTCATAACTCTATGTAAAACTGTTACCCCCGGGATTGGGCCATATTTGACCCCAGGGTCACCATTTTAAAAGTACTTGGTAGAGAAACCAGATTTTTATTTTAAAGGGGGAGATAACTCTAATAACAGGAATCAGCTACCGTGTTATCACTGCTATCATGGATTTTTTGTTTCTCTACAAGGTACTCAATAACATGGTAGTAGTAAGAATTTGTCCTTTGAGATGGTAACAAAAAAGTGTATGGCTCATGGTCTACTGGTTTAAACACCCAGTGGCCGTTTTTGCCACTGACCGTTCCAAGGCGGTAGCCCTATTGAAAACACTTGTGTGACTGTTTCATAACCCCTTTCAGATGTTTTAGGTTATCGTTCAAAATACCTCACTGTCGTCTAAGTATTTTGAAACTTGGATTTATCCATGGAGGTGTGGTATATTAGTTTCTGTCAATTTAAATAAAGTGGCTTTCTATGCAGTCTCTGCGTGGTTTCTTCCGAAAAATAGCCGGAGCCATGCCGAAATCCTAGCTTTATTTCCTATAAAATAAGTCTTTTGCGATTCATTGCTCTATGGTAAGCATATGATTCTCACAGCTGCAATGTAAATATAAACACTTCCCAACCATACATAATGTATAAACTAACAATACTTCCCAATATATGTCTAGTAATAACAATTAAATGTAGTATGAAAGGCGCCTACGTAGAGAATCAATCAGTAATGCTTTGTAATATCATCAGTGTAAAGTAATACAGCTCAACATGAACAGATTTTTTTGTAATATCATCAGTGTAAAGTAATACATCGTAACATGAACAGATATATTTGTAATATCATCAGTGTAAAGTAATACAGCGTTACATGAACATATATATTTGTAATATCATCAGTGTGAAGTAATACAGCGTAACATGAACATATATCTTAGCAGTATCATCAGCGTAAAGTAATACAGCGCAACATGAACATATATCTTAGTAATATCATCAGTACAAAGTAATACAGCGTAACATTAAAATATATATTTGTAATATCATCAGTTCAAAGTAATACAGCGTAACATGAACATATCATCAGTGTAAATACAGCGCAACATGAACATATATCATGGCAGAAGCAACCTCTTCAGTAACCATTTATTCCAAGAGTGTACCATCGCGTATATAATGTAATTTGTCTCTACAATCTTTAATATAATATCGTTATTTTGTAAGCATAAATCCATTTACGCCGATAAATCATCCAAAGAAACCCGGGGAGAATAAGCCTATTGTTTATGTCACGATCATGCCACATTCATCTGTCAAACTTCGTGACAGTACACCACGAGACATACCGCGCAGGAGCCATATTAATGCCCTGTATAAAACCAGTTTTATTCAGAGATTTTAATTTATCTGTATATATTGAGTGCTGTGTAGGGATTTAACTATGTTATTAATAGAAACAGACGTATTTTGGAATAGTGTAAAATTATAACACCATGTTAAAAGTTCCCGGATCAACGTAATATCAAATAATATTAAATATCAAATAACAGGTCAGCAATGGAGCTTAATGAAATATTTACCATTTGCATGTATAAGTTTGTTAATAATGTCGTCCGGCGATCTTGCTATATTTCTACCCAACATTGTTGTGAAAGCAAAACATATTTTTCAAAGTTGTAACTCAGAAAGTCAAAACCGACGGATGTTTTAAAGATATAAAAATCGAACAGGAAAAGTAGCATTCAAGGACGATATCACGTCACCATAGAAGTCAGTTAGTGATAGTCCTTGTCGGAGAAGAGTTCTTGAATTACTTTAGATTTAGTATAGCCAATCAATATTGTAATCTTTTCATCCCATAGGGATATATCCAGTTTTAGGTGGGACTTCTTTACTTTTAATGGTATTACAATAGGGTAAGAGAGAGGTTTACCCTAACACACAGGATACCCTAACACACAGGATAGCCTAACACAGGATACCCTCACACAGGATACCCTAACACAGGATACCCTCATACACAGGATACCCTAATACACAGGATACCCTAACACAGGATACCCTAATACACAGGATACCCTAACACAGGCTACCCTAACACAGGATACCCTAATACACAGGATACCCTAACACAGGATACCCTAATACAGGATATCCTAACACAGGATACCCTCATACACAGGATACCCTAACACAGGATGACCCTTACACAGGATACCCTAACACAGGATACCCTAATACACAGGATACCCTAACACAGGATACCCTAATACACAGGATACCCTAACACAGGATACCCTAATACACAGGATACCCTAATACAGGATACCCTAACACAGTAACACAGGATACCCTAACACAGGATACCCTAACACACAGGATACCCTAACACAGGATACCCTAACACACAGGATACCCTAACACAGGATACCCTAACACAGGATACCCTCATACACAGGATATCTCATACACAGGATTACCTCATACGCAGGATATCATAATACACAGGATACCCTAATACACAGGATACCCTAATATTAAATGAATCTGAACCCTCTTCCATCGCTCCTACTTGTTGCGGTGCAATGATATGTTGTAATACAAAAGTCCTTATTAATGATAGCGGTGCAATGATATGTTTTAATATAAACATCCTTACGGTGCAATGAACCTACATTGTAATGTAAACATCCATACATTTGTAAAATTATCCTAAAATATTTAATGTCAATTTCTTTACAGCGGTGCAATGCCCCTATAATTTTTAAACAGGCAATCAATCAATCAAAAAGCTGATTTAAGATCTTGCTTTGTGAAATCTAACAAAAAAAAGTTACATGTGTGCATTTTACGCCATTAAAACAACCGGCTTAATGCGTTTATGGCTGCGTTGGCGCATTATTTTAAGTTCAATGTCTTGGAAATGTTTTTGTTAAAGAAGCTTCAATTATGTTTCCCGGGGAAATGTCATTGTAAGCTGTAATCCAAATTAGATTTTAAAAATGATCAGCATTACCCGGCTATTGATTTTAGATTATATATTTAAATGAAATGTTCACGAATGGCTTAAGTACAAAAATGCTTGCCAATTCTCGACAAAACATTTACATGTTTTGTAGTTTAAGAAATAAGGCAACTGTTCTAATCGATTATCAGAAACTAGTCATACGACGGTAAACCAAGAGATGCAAAAGAATTAAGTGATACGCGAGTAAACCAAGAGTTAAAAGAAATTAATAATGCATATTAGCTGTGCTAAGCATAGCTCTTATGTTTTTCATTTCTGTACCTACCATAGAGCTATGACGTGGCCTACAGCAAATATAGGTAGGTGTGGGGCTCGACTACATCTGCACTTTCCGGCGAAGTTTCTGAAGACATCACGCAATGCCTGCATAAACAACCGTCGTAGTTCAACTGACTAAACCGTAAATAGCACACGTCCATGTAAACAACTCACAAAAGAGAAGGATTTCACGCAGATGTTAATATGATCATTGTTTTGTAACGACTGTACATTTTCAGACAGGTTTATTTGGGTTTCTTTCGAAATATCTCTCGTTTGAAATCCCGGTCCGTAGTTTGATACTTATTTTGTTGCATGGAGGTATGGTATACTAGTATACTGTTTAGTCAATTGACATACGGTGTGCAGGTTTTACTTGATGTCTTCCGAAACCTCGCCGGCAAGTGATGATGGAGTCATGCCGCATGCCTACCTATATTTCCTATATGCCGCGTTATGGTTCTATGGTAACCACAAAAGCTTTGCTTCTCAAAGCTAAATGTATATATACAGTTCCCAACCACATTTTACATTTATTTCCTATACATTTCTAGTTTTAACACATTACGTGGTCCCGCCTTATTTCCATTAAGCGATGGGAAAGTTTATATAAGTAGGATTTTATATCGGATATTTCGACAATAAAACACTTTTAAAAACATTTTTTACTGAAAAATATATGATATCCTGCTTACAATTACCTATTAACGGTTTTAATTTTACAATATGCAAACTGTTTACACCGAAATAAAGGTTTTATTTCATACCCCAGCCAACCCCGTTTTCGCTTCTTGGAGAAGGGGTTGGATGGGGTATGGAAGTTAATACTCGGACCACGTAATGTTGTTCGTGCACAAATGGAACTTGAAAGGCGTCTATCAAGTAAATAAATCAGTAGCACATTTTAATATCACCAGCGCAAATTAATACAGAGCAACATGAACGGAGTCTGCTACTTTTATCTCTTGTTTGTGTTTGTTGCTTCCAATGGATCCCCTTTTCAGAATTTATGAACTTATATCATGGCAGGACAACTCAATCAGAAGCACCTTCTTCAAAGTCCAAGCGTGTACCAACCATCGCGTATATAATGTAGTACCAACCATCGCGTATACAATGTAGTACCAACCATCGCGTATATAATGTAGTACCAACCATCGCGTATATAATGTAATTTATCTCTAAAAATCCGTAAGATAATACGGTTATTATGCAAACATAAATCACTTGACGCTGATAAATCATCCAAATAAATCACAGGAGAATAAGCTTATTTTCTACGTCACGATAATGCTAAATTCCTCTATCAACTCATACTTTATGTTCATAATACCAAGAGACGTACCGCGCGCGAGCCATAGTAATGCCCTGTCTAAAATCCACGTTATTCACTGAAGCCCACTTCATTGTTTATAGTGAGTGCTGCGTGCCTTGTGTAAGGATTTAACTATATGTTATTAATGGAAACTGACGGATTTTGGAGTAGCGTATAATTATATTGTAGCATGGTCACTGAAAATTCACTTTGTAATAGCACAAGAGGTGTAAATCGTTTAATTGAAAATAAGACCTGTCAGAATAACAGTTAGAATAACAAGTTAGAGTATGGCTGGGAGCTGAAATGGACATGCTAAAAAACAAATAGAGTATGGTTTCATCTCGTTTAAAATTAACCCATACTCTCTATCTATTACTTAATACCCCATGTTAAAAGTTCCACGATCAACATAATATCGTATAACAGGTCATTGATGGCGCTTAATGAAGTGTGTACCATTTCCATTTATAAATGTGTTTAGAGTGGCGCACGGTAATCTTGCTTTATTTCTACCCAACTAACTGTAATGATACTAGGGTTAGGGTTTAACTGTAATGATACTAGGGTTAGGGTTCAACTGTAATGATACTAGGGTTAGGGTTCAACTGTAATGATACTAGGGTTAGGGTTTAACTGTAATGATACTAGGGTTAGGGTTTAACTGTAATGATACTAGGGTTAGGGTGTAACTGTAATGATACTAGCGTTAGGGTTTAACTGTAATGATACTAGGGTTAGGGTTCAACTGTAATGATACTAGGGTTAGGGTTTAACTGTAATGATACTAGGGTTAGGGTTTAACTGTAATGATACTAGGGTTAGGGTTTAACTGTAATGATACTAGGGTTAGGGTTCAACTGTAATGATACTAGGGTTAGGGTTTAACTGTAATGATACTAGGGTTAGGGTTCAACTGTAATGATACTAGTAGGGTTAGGGTTCAACTGTAATGATACAATGGTTAGGGTTTAACTGTAATGATACTAGGGTTAGGGTTTAACTGTAATGCTACTAGGGTTAGGGTTTAACTGTAATGATACTAGGGTTAGGGTTTAACTGTAATGATACTAGGGTTAGGGTTCAACTGTAACGATACTAGGGTTAGGGTTCAACTGTAATGATACTAGCGTTAGGGTTTAACTGTAATGATACTAGGGTTAGGGTTCAACTGTAATGATACTAGTAGGGTTAGGGTTCAACTGTAATGATACTAGGGTTAGGGTTCAACTGTAATGATACAATGGTTAGGGTTTAACTGTAATGATACTAGGGTTAGGGTTTAACTGTAATGCTACTAGGGTTAGGGTTTAACTGTAATGATACTAGGGTTAGGGTTCAACTGTAACGATACTAGGGTTAGGGTTCAACTGTAATGATACTAGGGTTAGGGTTTAACTGTAATGATACTAGGGTTAGGGTTTAACTGTAATGCTACTAGGGTTAGGGTTTAACTGTAACGATACTAGGGTTAGGGTTCAACTGTAACGATACTAGGGTTAGGGTTCAACTGTAATGATACTAGCGTTAGGGTTTAACTGTAATGATACTAGGGTTAGGGTTCAACTGTAATGATACTAGTAGGGTTAGGGTTCAACTGTAATGATACTAGGGTTAGGGTTCAACTGTAATGATACAATGGTTAGGGTTTAACTGTAATGATACTAGGGTTAGGGTTTAACTGTAATGCTACTAGGGTTAGGGTTTAACTGTAATGATACTAGGGTTAGGGTTCAACTGTAACGATACTAGGGTTAGGGTTCAACTGTAATGATACTAGCGTTAGGGTTTAACTGTAATGATACTAGGGTTAGGGTTCAACTGTAATGATACTAGGGTTAGGGTTCAACTGTAATGATACTAGGGTTAGGGTTCAACTCTAATGATACAATGGTTAGGGTTTAACTGTAATGATACTAGGGTTAGGGTTTAACTGTAATGCTACTAGGGTTAGGGTTTAACTGTAATGATACTAGGGTTAGGGTTTAACTGTAATGATACTAGGGTTAGGGTTTAACTGTAATGATACTAGGGTTAGGGTTTAACTGTAATGATACTAGGGTTAGGGTTCAACTGTAATGATACTATGGTTAGGGTGTAACTGTAATGATACTAGGGTTAGGGTTTAACTCTAATGATACTAGTGTTAGGGTTTAACTGTAATGATACTAGGGTTAGGGTTTAACTGTAATGATACTAGGGTTAGGGTTTAACTGTAATGATACTAGGGTTAGGGTTTAACTGTAATGATACTAGGGTTAGGGTTTAACTGTAATGATACTAGGGTTAGGGTTTAACTGTAATGCTACTAGGGTTAGGGTTTAACTGTAATGCTACTAGGGTTAGGGTTTAACTGTAATGCTACTAGGGTTAGGGTTCAACTGTAATGATACTAGGGTTAGGGTTCAACTGTAATGATACTAGGGTTAGGGTTCAACTGTAATGATACTAGGGTTAGGGTTCAACTGTAATGATACTAGGGTTAGGGTTCAACTGTAATGATACAATGGTTAGGGTTTAACTGTAATGATACTAGGGTTAGGGTTTAACTGTAATGCTACTAGGGTTAGGGTTCAACTGTAATGATACTAGGGGAAGACCTGGTGTTGATACCGTTTTGGGTCGTGTGATTGGGAAATTTCGCCGAAAGTAGATTCGCCTTAAAGTCGGAAAATAAAATAATTGAGCTCTCGTAAAATATAAGATAACAAAATGTAGAAAAAGTAAAATATACTATGATAGAGTATGATATGTACAGCGATGATGAAGACTACTGCCCGGTTCCGTCTGACTTTGTTTAAACGATTTTACACTAGGGGAGGTGGATTAAAAGGGGGTGGGATGGTTCGACGTTGTTTTCCCGAGCGGGTTTACTCGAGCAATTTAAAATGTGTGAAAGGCCTCCAACGGCAAGCACACCATCGTTATTTATCAGTTTTTGTTAACGATGGTGAGCTTGGGTTGAGAGCCGTGGCTAGCACATTTTGAATTGCTTGGGTTTGGGGACTCGCGAGAGGAAAACTGCGCCGGACCCCCCCCCGCCTCCACCCCCCCCCCCCCCCTTTTCTATACTACTTATGGTTAAAGTTCAGGGATCTCAATGGTTTCTAATTATGACCCAGGGACTATGTCCCAAGCGGTGGGCATGGAGGTGGGCATGATTGGATGGTTGTATCCATCTGTTCATGCTCAGTAAATATATGTATGGTTATAGGGTGGAGATCTCAGCAATTTCCTAGTTATGACCCAGCAGTGTTGTCCCCAGGGATGTGGAAATAACCTGTACTGTCTACAATAGGGCTACCGCCCTGGAACGTTCAGTGGCAAAAAAGGCCGCTTGAGTTTAAACCAGGTTCTAGGGTGCACCAAACCTCACAAAAGATTTTCCAAGTTTTTCCCTATGCAAGTTTTAAAAAGATGTGACCCTGGGGCGGGCTAGATTTGATATCAGGGTCACTATTTGAACAAACTTGGTAGAGGACCATAAGCTTATGGTAAATGCAAAATATTAAACGGCTGGTTCTTGTAGTTTCAGAGAAGAAGATTGTTTACGTTTTTCCCTATATAAGTCTATGTAAAACATGTGATCCCTGGGATGGGCCAAATGTGACCCCAGGGTCGCCATTTGAACAAACTTGATAAAGGACCATGAGCTGATAGTAAATGCAAAATATTATATTGTAGTCAGTCCACAAATGGTATGCACATTTAATAGTGTTGTAAGTCCAAAAATACATTTAGCAATTTAGTCTAGTAAGTCCAACAAGAGGTCAATGACCTTGAAGCTCTACTGATTGATTTTGATTTCAGGAAGTAGTCGCTACAGACTTGTTTTTTGAAAATCTATTTTTAACCGTGGCGGCCATCTTGAATTTCCGGCCGACCTGAAATTTTGCTAAGATCAATAAGACATTAAGAGCAACATTCCTGTGAAGTTTCATGAAAATCCGTCAAGTAGTTTCAAAGAAGTAGTCGCTACAAGTTTTCATTATATAACTCTATGTAAACAAAGCAGCCATGTTTAAGGTCAAATCAAAACGATTTTCGACAAGGACCAACATCATGTCATACTGATCATTTTAGAAAAAGTCCCATATCAATATCTCTTATTGTTTTGAAGAAGTAGTCGCTACAAACTTTTTTATTTTAAATCTATTTTTAGCTGTGGCGGCCATCTTGAATTTCCGGCCGACCTGAAATTTTCCTAGGATCAACTAGACATCAAGAGCAACATTCCTGTGAAGTTTCATGAACATCCGTTAAGTAGTTTCAGAGGAGTAGTCGCTATAAGTTTTTACTATATAACTCTATGTAACCAAAGATGGCCACTGGCAGCCATGTTTAACGTCGAATCAAAATATTTTTCCACAAGGATCTACATCATGTCATGCTGATCATTTTAGAAAAAGTCCCATATCAATATCACTTATAGTTTTCAAGAAGTAGTCGCTACAAACTTATTTTTTAAAAATCTATTTTTAGCTGTGACGGCCATCTTGAATTTCCGGCCGACCTGAAATTTTGATAGGATCAATTAGACATCAAGAGCAACATTCCTGTAAAGTTTCATGACAATCCGCCAAGTAGTTTCAGAGGAGTAGTCGCTACAAGTTTTTACTATATAACTCTATGTAAACAAAGATGGCCGCTGGCAGCCATGTTTAATGTTGAATCAAAAACGATTTTTGACTAGGATCAACATCATGTAATGCTGATCATTTTAGAAAAAGTCCCATATCAATATCACTTATAGTTTTCAAGAAGTAGTCGCTACAAACTTATATTTTAAAAATCTATTTTTAGCTGTGACGGCCATCTTGAATTTCCGGCCGACCTGAAATTTTTCTAGGATCAATTAGACATCAAGAGCAACATTCCTGTGAAGTTTCATGACAATCCGCCAAGTAGTTTCAGAGAAGAAGTCGCTACAAGTTTTTACTATATAACTCTATGTAAACAAAGATGGCCGCTGGCAGCCATGTTTAACGTTGAATCAAAACGATTTTTGACTAGGATCAACATCATGTCATGCTGATCATTTTAGAAAAAGTCCCATATCAATATCACTTATAGTTTTCAAGAAGAAGTCGCTACAAACTTGTATTTTAAAACTCTATTTTTAGCTTTGGCGGCCATCTTGGATTTCACATCAACATGAATTTTTGCTAGGATCAACTAGACTTTATGGGCAACATTTCTGTAAAGTTTCATGAATATCCATCCAGTAGTTTCAGCTGTGAAGTCGCTACAAATAAAAGTTTACGGACAGACAGACAGACGGACAGACGGACAGACGGACGACGGACGCCGCACCACGGCATAAGCTCCGCTGATCTCTGATCAGTTGAGCTAAAAACGATATACACATTTAGCAATATAGTCCAGTAGGCCCATACATGACATAAGCATTTAGTTATATAGTTTAGTCCACAAATGATATAGGCATTTGGTAATATAGTGGTCAGGCCAAAAAGGATAGACATTTAGAAATATAGTGTGGTCAGTCCACAAAGAATATAGGTATTTAGTAATATAGTGTAGGCAGTCCACAAATGATATACACATTTAGTAAAACAGCATAGTCAGTCCACAATGATATAGGTATTTAGTAATATAGTGTAGACCGTCCACCAATAATATAGGCAGTTAGTAATATAGTGTGGACAGTCCAAAAAGGCTATCGGCATTTAGTAATACAGCAGTCAGTCCACAATGATATAAGCATTTAGTAATATAGTATGGTCAGTCCACAATGATATAAGCATTTAGTAATATATTGCAGATAGTCCACAAATAAATAAAATCATTTAGTAATATATAGTCAGTCCAAAAATGATATACACATTTTATGTAATATAGTGAAGTCAGTCCACACATGTTATAGGCATTTAGTAATATAATGTAGTCAGTCCACACATGATGATTACATTTTGTTATATAGTGTAGGCAGTCCAAAAATGATACTAATATTTAGTAATACAGTGTAGACCAGTCCACAAATGGTATATACATTTCAATCGTGAACACTCGGCCAATCCCGTCATTCTTCATGCTGTGAAGCAGTGTACGAGATGTTGCGAATGATATACATTTGTGTAATATAGTGTAGACCAGTCCACACATGATATATACATTTGTGTAATATAGTGTAGACCAGTCAAAAAATGATACTAACATTTAGTAATATAATGTAATCAGTCCACACGATATATACATTTTGTAATATGGTGTAGACAGTCCAAAAATGATATAAGCATTTCGT
This sequence comes from Cyrtodaria siliqua, assembly GCA_037043455.1. Lineage (NCBI taxonomy): Eukaryota > Metazoa > Mollusca > Bivalvia > Adapedonta > Hiatellidae > Cyrtodaria > Cyrtodaria siliqua. The sequence continues at coordinate 223,878 of JAWPHD010000535.1, read as the reverse complement.
AATATAGTGTAGACAGTCCACACGTTATAGGCATTTAGTAATATAGTGTAGACAGTCCACACATGTTATAGGCATTTAGTAATATAGTGTAGACAGTCCACACGTTATAGGCATTTAGTAATTAATGCAGTCAGTCCTCACACGATATATATACATTTTTTAATATAGTGCCGACCGTCCAACAATGATACAAGCATTTAGTGTTGATCGTCCACAAACAGGCATTTTATACTCATTCAAAGCACAACACAAAACAGCCTGCATGTACGATATATTCATGAGACAGTCCATACGGTGTACACTCAAAATAACACTAAACGAAGTATATAAAGGAATACCTTTATTGTAATATAAACAGTTATATATGTTACAATGTTTGAATATATAATAGTATTACAAGTATACATTTATTTTAAACAATACAAAATGATCACAACTCATTTCACAATATTTCATAGAATACACATGGCTAAAATGAATACAAATTCGACTATTATATACAATTTGTAAACTGCTACACTTAAAGGCAAATATTTGCAATGCTTCATTAACATATGCTGTCAGAGTACATACATAACTATAAGCATATGCTAAGTAATTGATTAACTATATTGAAAAGAAAAAGAAACGCATAATGGGTATTTCTGCTATATATTGTATGTTTAATATGCTACTGCTTATCAAATGGTACAGGGCGACATTAGGCCTGTCCTTTCGAAAAGAAGGTTTAAACAGCACCGAACACACCAGTGCTTACCCCTTTAAAGTTTCATTATCGACAGAATGCGCATTTGGCTCAGACAGGCGAGCAAATTAAGGCTTTAAACGTTGCAATCTCTTAACGTTAAACACAGTACTGCAATGGCTTGATTTTTTCAAGCGAAACTTCAACATTTATGAATTTCGTGTAACAAAGTATACTTTGATTAAAAACTCTACTACACGACAGAGTTGTCCTTTCTGTAATTAGTTGTAGCCCCTTTTTGTACAAAACACGTTGCGATATATCTGGAATATTACGTGGAATTAGGTGTATATAATAGTGTAATATAGGCAATTATTTGAATATGCGTTTCTTTTTCCTTTCAGTATATATCAAACACTCAGCCGCGTAAGTCTACAGTATATTATAATTTCGATTATATATGTAGATTCAAGTGAACACATTCTTTAGTGCAGTTTCAGATCCCTTTCTTACAATTTCGTTTAAACAATATTTTATTCAAGAAATGTGGTGAACAATATGTCAAATAATACATGGACAGGATTTGAAAACAAGCTTTTGATGAAAACTGATATAAATTCATCTCCTTACAACTGGAACATTTTAAATTACTACCCCACACGAATGAATGCGTTAAAGTGACACACAGCAATCTTGAAGTGTTTGACTTGGGTATCTCAATTTATATATTCAGTATCATTTTTACTTTTACCCTGGATACATTTAAATAAATTAAATTTTAAGTATTCATTATTTCTTCTTATTATACTATAAGTTTTAATATATTATTGGTGCAATAATATCAAAAATTAATAATATGAAGAAAAAAAATTGTTGAATACTAACAAATTAATGCCATTGAGTTTTTCAAAAATAAAGATTGCTATGTGTCCCTTTAATTAAGTTTATTATGGGGTGAAAATCATCAAAATGTATTATGTCATGCTTCCTTTTAATACAAGAAATTATTACATTGAAGCTTATATGAAAGATTTCATTGGTCTAACACATCAAAATTGTGGACGCAGGTTAAGTAAGTGATCCTGTCAATGAAAATGCAATGTTTTGGGCAATGTTCTTTCAAGGTGTATTGAGATGGGTTTTTTAGGCGCACCAACACATGAAAGGTTATATGGCGCCTAACAGGAATGAACATGCCAGGCTTATCCTCCATGTACATCGAGATAAATTTTGGAGAATGGGCCTAGAACCTTCTCACCTGCAGAACTGCAGAGTTGCTGCAAATTCTATTGTAGACACTCCATTTACGCTAGAGCCACGTTTAATTTTTTTCTGCCACTGCTCTAGTGATTTGAGCGAGATGGCACCTGAAACAATGCAGGGGTCATGATGATGACCTTTAATAAGCATGAACAAAAAATGATAAAATAAACATGAATTTGAGGGGGGGGGGGGTTCTACCCCTCTGCCTTCCACTACAACGGGATCTGCAGTGGCCCTATTCTTTCAAAGTGAAAGGGGTTTTACCCCTCTGCCTTCCACTACAACGGGATCTGCAGTGGCCCTATTCTTTCAAAGTGAAATAAAGTACCAACAATTTGATGTGCCTATGATACAGATGCCAGATGACCATGATAAAGTAAACACAATAATTTCCAGTGGTGTAGGAAGTCAGAACATATCCACATTTTGCTTTTTAAAGCTCTTAATATTTTTGGTTATTCTCATTTTAATTTGTTTTCCAAGTTTTCCGCTGTTTCATAATTTAAATTATTTCTACTTCAATGGCACTACAATTCAGATTTATAGCAACAATCCAATCATTTCCATCAATGGTATGCAATGCATGAAAAGCCATTCACCAATACAGTACACAACGACCAAGACAGTTTGTTCTCAAACTAATAAACTAACTGTAACATTTATACGTGCAACTAAACAGAATAAGAGTCTTGAACTCTCCACATATAGAATCTGTTTCATTCATTGCATAATCTATAAAATGCCATTCCCAGATATTTGATATTTTCTACTAGTTCTAGTGTACTTGTGTTTTATAAATCCTACAATTATTTCCAATATTTCATCAATCATACTCATATACCACTTCTGTCCAATCCAGTCCTCTCTAATAACACTCCTTCTGTCCCGAGTCAAATTATGCAAACATGAGATGAATAATAACTAGAAGCTGACAGCAGACTGCTACATCGTAAATGCTCTTTACATAATGCGATTCCCAAGACAATTCTTGAATTGTGGGATTGTTATAAAGGAGATTCATACCGAATTAAAATATTTTCAAAATATGTAGAAGTATCCTCTTGGTTAAAGGGACACATGGCAATCTTGAGTTTTATATCAGGCATTGAAATTAGTACAGCGATTTATTAATCCTGTACCATTTTGACTTTAAAACTGTTTGCATATATTTAAATAAAAAATTGAGAATTCTGTTTGCTTCATTATTCTACATATTTTTTTAAATATATTATTGGTGCAATATTATCAAAAGTCAATAATATGCAAAGACAATTTGCTTGGAACTATTCTTATTAATGATTGAACAAATTCAAGTTAAGAGAAAAACTAACGGGATGCGGTGAGGTTTTTAAAAATCAAGATTGCCGTGTGTCCCTTTAAGGGCTTAACTATATATTAAATGGAAACAAGCTATTTTCATAGATTTGTTAATACAAATTGTTATTCAAAAGCGTTCATTTTTCAAAATATTACATTATCTTTCAAGTGAAAAATAGAAGTATCACCCAGAAAATTCATTTGTCATACTGCAAAGGTAAATTCAATATAATTCATTGGTCAACGAGCCCATGTCTACATCTATGTCTCATGACGTGAATATTTGACTGTTTCCATACAGGTGCCTTATTGCACCTGCATTGCAATACACAAAAACAAAATGACATAGATTACGCTATCATTGTTGAAACTGCTGACCTTTTTCCTTACCCTCTCTCTCCATTTTCCATTTTGGGGGTAAAAGAAGTGTTGTTTGCAAATTTAAAAATAATACAACACCAACATTGTGATAAATAAAAATTTTAGACATTACAAAATCCGCCAAATTTGGCGACATTTAATGTTGAGGTCATGTATGTAAAGAGACATCACTTTAGAAAATAAAAAAGGGGCACAATACATGGAAATTGGCCAAATGAAAATCTGGAAGTGTTTGTTTTTTAAAATACAAATAGTAAACTTATTGTAGCAGGACAAATTCGTTACTTGAAGGGGACATGGACTCACATTTCCTGGAAAGTATATTTCCTCTCGCCTAACGGCTCAGGTGAATAAAATCTACAGGCAAGGAATCTGACCCCTTGTCTCCCGTCAAGAATCCAAATAATTAATAATATTGAAATAGAAATTAATCATTTACAAAAGCGTAAAAATGTTATCAATATTTGGTATAAATTTAATAGTTCGTTTTCATTTTAAGAGGTGTACATCATGCTTGGGGCTAAATTTGTTTAAGAAAACACAATAAAACTATGAAATGACCCAATTTAAAATGTGAAACGGTTCAAAGATATAAATGGAACACTAATAGTTTACTAGTAATTAATAATTATAAATTATGTCTTACCAGTCCACAGACGAATCCCAAAGTTATAAATAACTGTCAGTCAGGAAATCGGCAATATCTCCACATGACTTTTGCTTTGCAATACATTGCGATTTTCTTTTACTGCCAAGTTTAAAATAGCTGGCGTGAAACCATAGTTTGGCAATAACTTCTTCAGGTCATTTATTTAATATGTTTAGAGTAAATTCTTTTGGTGGATTATGGCTGATTTAGTTTATTTTTTACCAATTAAATACAGAAATAATGTATTTGAATAATTAACAAACAAAATACCAATCCTGATGTACCCTCTTAAAGGGAGTTTTCATAATCAAGGCAGATCATTTAATATTTCTATGACAGTTTTCTCTCCATCGGTGAGGTAACACATTTACCCTTTTGTATAATGCAGAAGTTTGCGCATGTTATCAAAACAAACCAACACAATTTACACAATAAACTATGCAATAATTCCCAATATAGTGTACGTAACAATGTCCAAGATATCTGTAAACATTGAAGGAAAGGGTTAGTTTACAACACCACTAACTACTTGATAGATAAGACACCTTAAGTAAACAGACAACGGATAAAGTGATCCCTAAGTGTCTGCCATGCTATGCAGGGGACACAACAAACCCAATAATTTTGATTATGGAATCTCTATGGGATCGATAAGTCAACTATGGCTACACTGATTGGATAATGCTGAATATTATGCATGCTATCAAAACAAACTCCATGATTCTGATTACAATATGACTAACTACAATAGAATACAATGAATATTTATAGAATACAATATTCATATTAAACTTGCGATAATTCCTAATATATTCAACATAACAGTAGGTATCATTTTAGGATATTGCAAAATGGAATGATTTACACATTCTTAATTCATATATTCACGAACAATAAATAAAGTACTTGCCTCAGTTATTCTTTCATTCAAGACATATTGAATCTATATTTGCATTCTTAAAATGGCATGTTTTTAAAGAATACTCTAAACAAAGTATTTGTCATGACAGTAGTCCGCAAAATACTTCTACAAATAATGCCCAAACAATAATTAGACCTTTACATATGAGGCAATATTGCATAATTTTCTAATTATATAAAGAAACAATTAGTTAATGTGTCAATCAAACACAGATGCCCCCACTGCATTTTGGATAGTAGGTTATCAACTTTATTGAAGAAGGCATTATATTTAAGGTTTAAATAACAATACACATTTGTAATTGGTTTGTTTGTTTGGAGTTTAATGTAATTTTTCAGCGCATTTTAGGCTATGTAAGACGGTTGATTTTTGTGGTGAGGGCAGACCACCCAACTATTCCTGAGTAGATCCAGTACTGTATACCTCCCATCATCCATAAGAATCAACATTTTCTCACAAGTTGAGCTCCCAGTGGGATTCGAACCCACAGCAGTGACAGGCGAGAAGGTTTACAAGGCAATGTCATTAACCCCTCGCCCATGGAGGCACTTTGTAATAGGATGGAAGTGTAAAGTGTAAAAGTATATCTAGGGTTCACGGTGACCTGCTGTGACCTGCTGTTTGTCAGAATGTATAATTCTCCTCTAGATATAACTGTGTATGAAGCTGAAGAGTGAAGGACTATCCGTGACTTAGAAATGGAAGTAACTAATGGCCTTAGCCTGAATCAATGAAGTGTAAAGTAGATCTAGGTTGAGCACAGTGACCTGCCTTTAGTCGGAATGTATAGTTCTCATCTAGATGTATCTGTGTATGAAGATTGAAGAGTGTAGGGCTGGTAACTAAGAACTTTAACCAAGGTCTGACGGGCAGATGTTCAGTTAAGCATTAATATATCTTGATAATCACAAATTTTTTATCACGTCCAAGAGATAAGAAATTGCAAATTTATTAAAATGATTGCATTAATCTGTTTTGCCGAATTCTTTAATGTTGAGCCACTCCATGGTTTGTGTCCAGAGTTTCTCCTGAAGCTCTTCATCCTCGGCAATTTTGTCAAACGGTTCTCTCTTACACTCCCTGTAAATATATACATGACAAAATACAATTCCAAATACTCCATGTAATATTTCCATAAATGTTTACACTAGATGGTCCAATAGAGGGAGATTTATGGATATTCGAAATAAAGTACAGTTGAAACTCGGTATGTCGAATTCGCTCAAGGCGAAATTCCAGCTGTGTCAAAATATTTTCAAAGTCACGTCAAATTTCCTACTTTAAGTATGCAATTTGATTCCGGTTGTATTGAAATTGTACATGTCGACATTCCGTTTAAGTCCAAATGATTTTCTGGTCCTGTCAATCAATTACCTGTGTATTGTCCAACTGTGAAATTTTCTGTGTCATCAATGTCAGCGGCGACATTAAAGTGAGCTCTTCACAAGCTAATCACACTTGTCACTGATTGTTTATGCAAACTGTCAAATTTCACTTGGTGATTGCGTATTATTAGCATGTGCGTGATGGCGATCTTTAATTATTGGTTTTGAAAACAATAATGCCTTTAATTGTGTGTAATTACTTAGGATGCGTTTCTGTATAAATGCCATCATTTGTGTAGTTCATATAATTCTCGCAAAATGTCTGAACCAAACGAATTTGGGTACATGTTAAATTCTAGTTTTAGACTGGGTATTTGTTTATGTCGAATTCCGGGTGTCTTGAAGCATTTTCACCTGTACCTTGGAATTCGAGATACCGAGTTTCTACTGTACATTACTATAAACCTTTATATAAATTAATAATGGATCTTCCTAAATTCAAATATAGAGTGAACTATAAGATTGTATATGTAAAAGATCAAAAACTGCAATTTTTCTGTAAAATAAACCTAGAAATTTGCCTATAATGGACACAAATGACCCTGTTGTAAGCTATCAGCTGAAAAAAACAACATAACTTCACCGGAATCAATGAACTGGAACAGCTTGATGATATGCACAATCTGACCTCAAACTGATACTTCCTACCAAATATTGCCAAACCTGTTGAGAAGTTTAGGAGGAGTAGTCCGGACAAGAGTGACATACATATAAAAGTGTGACATATGAACTAAAGTGTGACAAACGTACGGACGAACGGACAACACTATATGACCCATATATATGGCAAATGCATAGCGTCTTACTCTTATGTGACAGAAATATTTTATTTGAATAATTTAGTAACCTTCATTTCCTCCATGTAAAGGAGAGCATAAGCACCTCCATGTATAGGAGAGCATAAACACCTCCATGTATAGGAGAGCATAAACACCTCCATGTATAGGAGAGCATAAACAAAAGGAAACATATTTTATATATATTCTTATCTAATGCAAGCGAGTTGACAATTATGTTAAATAAGTTTTGAAACTAAAATCGAAGCCATTTAAAGATCAAGCTATAAAAATCAAACTGAATGTACAAATGTCTTACTTGTACATCATTCCAGACACGGTGGTTAATGCATCAGCGAGAACACAGAACAACGTAGACTGGGCCCCATCCTCAGCATGCTTCATGAGGTACCAGACAAACGGGGCAAACGTTAACGAGATGAAGCTGTTTTGACGGAACGGCATGTGACGGTGAATGCCCGTGCGTACAACCCCTGGATTGACACAGTTCATAATGATACCAACTTCTGAAAAATAAAATTACAAGCTCTTCTGTAGGAAGGATGGAGTTAGGAGAAAGCACTGATTACACCAGTTGTCTCAACGCACATCGAGATAATTCCACCAGAGTAGGCCTCTTGTTTTCCCACTCACTCACTTTCGTTCCTTCATCAAACAAGAGGGCCAAGATGGCCCTATATTGATCACCTGAGTACTGGCGCATTATCAAACTTCTTCGAAATCTCATGGTCATATACAATCTGTGCAAGTTTGGTTAAGATTGTTCAAGAAATGTTGCCTCTGTTGTGTAAACAACATTGATATAAAGATTAAAGGGAATGTAGCGACACAGCCAAACAAGCTCTATTATTGAGAGTTCTGATAAACTTGGAAAAAGGTGAAAGTCTTATCAAAATCGGATGATAAACAAAAAAGAAATGACCATTTAAAAGTTGTTCTAAAACAAATATGGGAGCCGCCATTTTTAGAACTATGACGTCATAGTTCCACATTACCATATATGGAATATTGATAAATATCATTTAAAAGGAAGAAAATCACTGCAATTGAATGTATTGTTTTTACTTGTCATATAAAGCATTATTGCCATTAAGCATTACATATTTGTCATACAGTTGCTGTCATTTTTTCCATATAAATCAATAATTGTTCATATTTATAAATATTCCATATATGGTCATTTAGAACCGTGATGTCATAGCTCTCAAAATGGCCGCTTCCATATCTGTATCAACAGCAACTTCAAATGATCGTATCTTCTTTGTAAAACTGTAAACCCCCGAGGCAGGGCCAAATGTGACCCCAGGGTCACCATTTGAATAAACTTGGTAAAGGACCATAAGCTCATAGTAAATGCAAAATATTAAACCTCTGGCCTATGTAGTTCCATAGAAGAAGATTTTTTTTGATTTTTTTACTACAGTACAGCTCATGCTAACCCCACACTTTACTCTTTCACGCTGAGTGAGGAATTTACAAATCACGTAATTATGCAGAGTTTAGATGATAAAAGTACTCAGAGCGGGAAAAGCTTCTAGGCGTGCTTACGCCAGGGAAGTTCGCGTAGACAAACTCGGAGTTTGCCGAGTCGAAACTGCACAGGTAAAAGGTGCAACTTTTTCTAATTGCAGTCATTTTAATGCATAATAATTCAATAACTTTAGAAAAAATCGAAGCAGAAAACAATTTTACTTTCGTTTTGGAAAAGCGGATGCGGGAAAATTTGAATGCCCTGATTATGTATACTGGGTCCCGACAGTTATATGGTGGTTCCTATTACCGGATTCGCGGCGACTGAACATAAAATTCAATCAGTAATTATTATACTGGAAATTGTAATTATATTTTTAAATAATCGTTAATAGTAACAACTTTATACTATTCTGCTGTTTATTATTAATACATCGATGGGTTCTTTAGTCAGAATTTTTTTTTAAAGAATTCCGAGTCATAAACCCGTTGTAAGTGCCGCCTTGTTAAAAGGTATATACATGGCCAAGGAGTATGGGTATTTATGTCGGTTGAAGACTGTTACTTTTGGACAACAGAAACGAACAAAACTTGTCATTAAATGCATTAAAAGTTTGAAATACGTATTTGTTACGAAATTTATTCATTGTATTTATCAGTCGTGTCAACTTTGCACAGAAAAGATTCACTCGGCGTCGCATTGTTTGTACTTTTTTCTGGCGATTGATTGCTTTTTCAAGCTTGCTGTCGGAGAAGTTGAAAAGTTGTCGGAAAATTCAGATTTCTTTTTATTCCCAATAAAAAATCATCACAGGTGTGCACTAATGGTTAATTGGATTCTACGCGGAGTCACTCGGAGTGTTTGATCACTCTGATAAGTGACTCGACAATGGCGTACTTACGCCGCATGGATTCGCCAAGTCCAAACACTGACTACGCGTAGATCCGCGCGGCACTCGATATGACCAAACTCAGCAAATCGAGTAAAGTGTGGGATTCGCGTGAGCTGTACTGTATTGTATATAAATCTATGTAAAACTGTGACGCCCGGGACTAGCCCAAATTGGACCCCAGGGTCACCATTTGAACAAACTTGGTGGAGGACCATAAGCTTATAGCAAATGCAAAATATTAAACCTCTGGCTCTTGCAGTTTCAAAGAAGAAGATTTTTTAAAGTTTTTCCCTATACAAGTCTATGTAAAACTGTGACCCCCGAGGCAGGGCCAAATATGACACCAGGGTCACCATTTGAACAAACTTGGTAAAGGACCATAAGCTTATAGCAAATTTTAAATATTAAACCTCTGGCTCTCTCAGTTGCAGAGAAGAAGATTTTTTTAAGTTTTTCCCTATACAAGTCTATGTAAAACATGTGACTCCTGGGGCGGGGCCAAATGCGACCACATGGCCACCATTTGAACAAACTTGAAAAAGGACCATACTCTTATAGTAAATACAAAATATTAAACCTCTGGCTCTGTAGTTTTAGAGAAGAAGACTTTTTAAAAAATTTCCTATGTAAGTCTATGTAAAACTGTGATCCCCGGGGCGAGGCCAAATTAGACCCCAAGGTCACCATTTGAACAAACTTGGTACAGGACCATAAGCTTATAGCAAAAGCAAAATATTAAACCTCTGGCTCAAGCAGTTTCAGAGAAGAAGATTTTTTAAGTTTTCCCATACAAGTCTATGTAAAACATGTGACTCCTGGGGCGGTGCCAAATTAGACCCCAAGGTCACCATTTGTCTTGTGGTTTCAGAGAAGAAGAGTTTTTTAAAGATTTTTCCTATATAAGTCAAAGAAATAAAAGGCAAAATCTCAATATGCAAACTTTGGATCCCCAGGGCATGGTCATTTTTAACCTGGGGACTTCATTTGAACAAACTTGAAAGTCCAGGTGTTGGCGATCATTTTAAAAGACAAACTCGAAATCTGTCCAGCAGTTCTTGAGAAGAAGATTTTTTAAGGTTTCGACCATATATGGTAACGGCGGCCATCTTGGATGTCGTGCTGACCTAATTTTAACAAATTTAAAAAGCATTCATCTAAGGATCATCCATTTGAAATTTGGTCAAAATTGGCCAAGCGGTTTCTGAGAAGTTGTTTGAAGCAAAAGTTAACGACGACGACGACGGACGAAGAGTGATCCCAATAGATCACCTTGAGCCTTCGGCTAGGTGGTCTAAAAACTAAATACTGCTACCATCTCATGAAGCATGCCTTAGGGCTATTCCATTAAAACATGCATGGGACTCCAGGAAGGCACTTTTGAAATTGAACACCCACCCATAGATGCAAAATTGAGTTCAAAGAACCAAATTTCAGAAAATAGGGTTCACCCTTATAGATTTTTATTAAACTGCCTTCCTGGGGTCCCTGATATGTTTTGATGGAATTGCTCAATGTAGTAATTTGCCTAGCGTTACAAATTTATTACCTAAACAAACAATAAAATATATATGAACATGATAATGTGTATTTCCCATTCTAAAGCAGGTCATCGCTGAATCAAAGAGGAAAGCTTTAGTGGCAAATTGTAAATGGACCAATCACAAGTTTAATAAAAATTGTATGAAAGTGATCATAACCAAGAGTCCTACAAAGTATGTAAATCATATCATCATGTCACAATAAAAGTCATGATGTGCAAGCCCTAGAAGCCCTGTGAGTGCTGTGGAGCACCCCACAGCACTGTGGTCTAGTGGTAAAGCGTTGAGCCCATGATCGAAAAGACACGGGTTCGATCCCAACCATGACCATAAAAATTATGTGTTGTGTCCCTGAGCAAGACACTTTATCTGCATTTTCTTAGTGCTGGTTCCACCCAGGAAAACATCGAGAGTGATTAAAATAAGATCAAAGAGCTTTTGTTACAACCGATGTATAATAAATAAGTTTAAACTGATAGCCCTTGTTGCAGAAGAGTAATTAAATTACTTTAATATTTTAAGTAGTAATTACTATTAATACAGTAAGTAGCCATAGTTCATACCTTCAAACTGAAACCTCTTGGCAAACTCTCTAGTAAAGAGCAAAACAGCAAGTTTACTCTGTGAGTAGGCCTTTGACGAGACAAACTCTTTATTCTCAAAGTTGATATCCTCAAAGTCTATCTCGCCGAGCTGGTAGGCAGCAGCCGTGGTGTTGATGATTCTGGCAGGCACAGACTGCTTAATCGTGCTCATCAGCAAGTGAGTCAATAGCACGTGACCTGGAAAGGTATGATAGGGCAGTGTTATATACGTACAGAAATTGGTATAGTGTACAATAGCAAGTGACCTGGTAAGGTATGATGGGGCAATGTTATATACGTACAGAAATTGGTATAGTGAATAGCAAGCGACCTGGTAAGGTATGATAGGGCAGTGTTATATACGTATAGAAATTGGTATAGTGTACAATAGCAAGCGACCTGGTAAGGTATGATAGGGCAGTGTTATATACGTATAGAAATTGGTATAGTGTACAATAGCAAGTGACCTGGTAAGGTATGATAGGGCAGTGCTATATACGTACAGAAATTGGTATAGTGTACAATAGCAAGTGACCTGGTAAGGTATGATTGGGCAGTGTTATATACGTACAGAAATTGGTATAGTGTACAATAGCAAGTGACCTGGTAAGGTATGATAGGGCAGTGTTATATACGTACAGAAATTGGTATAGTGTACAATAGCAAGTGACCTGGTAAGGTATGATAGGGCAGTGTTATATATGTACAGAAACTGGTATAGTGTACAATAGCAAGTGACCTGGTAAGGTATGATAGGGCAGTGTTATATACGTACAGAAACTGGTATAGTGTACAATAGCAAGCGACCTGGTAAGGTATGATAGGGCAGTGTTATATACGTATAGAAATTGGTATAGTGTACAATAGCAAGTGACCTGGTAAGGTATGATAGGGCAGTGTTATATATGTACAGAAACTGGTATAGTGTACAATAGCAAGTGACCTGGTAAGGTATGATAGGGCTGTGTTATATACGTATAGAAACTGGTATAGTGTACAATAGCAAGTGACCTGGTAAGGTATGATAGGGCAGTGTTATATACGTACAGAAATTGGTATAGTGTACAATAGCAAGTGACCTGGTAAGGTATGATAGGGCAGTGTTATATACGTACAGAAATTGGTATAGTGTACAATAGCAAGTGACCTGGTAAGGTATGATAGGGCAGTGTTATATATGTACAGAAACTGGTACAGTGTACAATAGCAAGTGACCTGGTAAGGTATGATAGGGCAGTGTTATATACGTACAGAAACTGGTATAGTGTACAATAGCAAGCGACCTGGTAAGGTATGATAGGGCAGTGTTATATACGTATAGAAATTGGTATAGTGTACAATAGCAAGTGACCTGGTAAGGTATGATAGGGCAGTGTTATATATGTACAGAAACTGGTATAGTGTACAATAGCAAGTGACCTGGTTAGGTATGATAGGGCAGTGTTATATATGTACAGAAACTGGTATAGTGTACAATAGCAAGTGACCTGGTAAGGTATGATAGGGCTGTGTTATATACGTATAGAAACTGGTATAGTGTACAATAGCAAGCGACCTGGTAAGGTATGATAGGGCAGTGTTATATACGTATAGAAATTGGTATAGTGTACAATAGCAAGTGACCTGGTAAGGTATGATAGGGCAGTGTTATATATGTACAGAAACTGGTAAAGTGTACAATAGCAAGCGACCTGGTAAGGTATGATAGGGCAGTGTTATATACGTATAGAAATTGGTATAGTGTACAATAGCAAGTGACCTGGTAAGGTATGATAGGGCAGTGTTATATACGTACAGAAACTGGTACAGTGTACAATAGCAAGCGACCTGGTAAGGTATGATAAGGCAGTGTTATATACGTATAAAAACTGGTATAGTGTACAATAGCAAGTGACCTGGTAAGGTATGATAGGGCTGTGTTATATACGTATAGAAACTGGTATAGTGTACAATAGCAAGTGACCTGGTAAGGTATGATAGGGCAGTGTTATATACGTACAGAAACTGGTATAGTGTACAATAGCAAGCGACCTGGTAAGGTATGATAGGGCAGTGTTATATACGTATAGAAATTGGTATAGTGTACAATAGCAAGCGATCTGGTAAGGTATGATAGGGCAGTGTTATGTACGTATAGAAATTGGTATAGTGTACAATAGCAAGTGACCTGGGAAGGTATGATAGGGCAGTGTTATATACGTATAGAAACTGGTATAGTGTACAATAGCAAGTGACCTGGTAAGGTATGATAGGGCTGTGTTATATACGTATAGAAACTGGTATAGTGTACAATAGCAAGTGACCTGGTAAGGTATGATAGGGCAGTGTTATATACGTACAGAAATTGGTATAGTGTACAATAGCAAGTGACATGGTAAGGTATGATAGGGCAGTGTTATATACGTATAGAAATTGGTATAGTGTACAATAGCAAGTGACCTGGTAAGGTATGATAGGGCAGTGTTATATACGTACAGAAATTGGTATAGTGTACAATAGCACGTGACCTGGTAAGGTATGATAGGGCAGTGTTATATACGTACAGAAATTGGTATAGTGTACAATAGCACGTGACCTGGTAAGGTATGATAGGGCAGGGTTATATACGTATAGAAATTGGTATAGTGTACAATAGCAAGTGACCTGGTAAGGTATGATAGGGCAGTGTTATATACGTACAGAAATTGGTATAGTGTACAATAGCAAGTGACCTGGTAAGGTATGATAGGGCAGTGTTATATACGTACAGAAACTGGTATAGTGTACAATAGCAAGTGACCTGGTAAGGTATGATAGGGCAGTGTTATATACATATAGAAATTGGTATAGTGTACAATAGCAAGTGACCTGGTAAGGTATGATAGGGCAGTGTTATATACGTACAGAAATTGATATAGTGTACAATAGCAAGTGACCTGGTAAGGTATGATAGGGCAGTGTTATATACGTACAGAAATTGGTATAGTGTACAATAGCACGTGACCTGGTAAGGTATGATAGGGCAGTGTTATATACGTATAGAAATTGGTATAGTGTACAATAGCAAGTGACCTGGTAAGGTATGATAGGGCAGTGTTATATACGTACAGAAATTGGTATAGTGTACAATAGCAAGTGACCTGGTAAGGTATGATAGGGCAGTGTTATATACGTATAGAAATTGGTATAGTGTACAATAGCAAGTGACCTGGTAAGGTATGATAGGGCAGTGTTATATACGTATAGAAATTGGTATAGTGTACAATAGCAAGTGACCTGGTAAGGTATGATAGGGCAGTGTTATATACGTACAGAAATTGATATAGTGTACAATAGCAAGTGACCTGGTAAGGTATGATAGGGCAGTGTTATATACGTACAGAAATTGGTATAGTGTACAATAGCACGTGACCTGGTAAGGTATGATAGGGCAGTGTTATATACGTATAGAAATTGGTATAGTGTACAATAGCAAGTGACCTGGTAAGGTATGATAGGGCAGTGTTATATACGTACAGAAATTGGTATAGTGTACAATAGCAAGTGACCTGGTAAGGTATGATAGGGCAGTGTTATATACGTATAGAAATTGGTATAGTGTACAATAGCAAGTGACCTGGTAAGGTATGATAGGGCAGTGTTATATACGTATAGAAATTGGTATAGTGTACAATAGCAAGTGACCTGGTAAGGTATGATAGGGCAGTGTTATATACGTACAGAAATTGGTATAGTGTACAATAGCAAGTGACCTGGTAAGGTATGATAGGGCAGTGTTATATGGTATAGTGTACAATATAATTGAGTATATTTAAAGGGACAATGTCCATAACTTTTAGCCTATAAAACACAAAATAATTACGTTGACAAATATAACACACCAACCATTATTGACAGTGTATTAGGCAGAAATTCAAGAACTTGGTGTGCAAATATGCAAACAGGGTGTGCAAAATAATTTGCTTACACGTGCTAGGCACCAATTCGCGACAAGTGGGTGTCTCTGGGGTAATTTATTTTTACAGATAGTGGTGAAAAAAATACATTTTAAATCATATTTCTTCTATAAATGTATACAAAACATAACAATATAGAGAAAGTAATAGTTTGGAAGTGTTGTTGAGCCAAAAAAATAAAAAATCATTTCCCCCCCCCCCCCCCCCCCCCCCCACCAATTCCCCCAAATATTGGCCGCGATTTTTCAAAAACGGCTGTGCAAAAGACGGCTGCATGGTTGGCTGGCTAATACACTGATTATTGAATATTTACTAAATAAAACCAAGATTGTTTTACGGAATTCAATAGCGGTACAAAAAAAGAATAACTGTTTCGTGGGATTGAAATGGTAACCCACACTAAAATAAGTAATAATAGTCGAGCGTCGCTACCGACTGACTAACCGGGCCAGACGTATTGCGTAAAAGATACAATATATAAAAGCTAATACGTTAATGGATGTCATTTGATCAAACGAAAATGTAAATAAAGTTTTTATAATAATAAAGAATTATTTACAAATAATAAATAAAACTCTTTTTTTTTTCAAATTTACGAATGTATTACTACAGACTTATCTGGGTCTATGCTAATGATTTCATGTAGACATTTCACTGAATAAAAATCTGATTATTTGGCTATGCTCAATATCTGCTTACTTAGGCAGGATATCAATTATGGTAAATTTGGGTTCAACTTAAGTAAATCCAGGTTTGCTCCTCCTTGAGAGCAATATATTGGCCAGTTTTGTGAGATGGTGGTCAATAAGGGATTATTATCAACCTGTCACAATCATATTAACTTACTCCCATAATCTGGCACTAATTTCATGTTGTGAAGAAACCCAAGTCTGCCTCAGGTAAGCCCAGGAAAAACCTGAGTAAAACCTCAGATTACCCTGAGGTTTGTGAATTGACGCCCTGCCTTACGGACAGTGGCCCTTTAAGAATTAGAACACTGTTGAGGGAGATTTGAAGAGCAAATACAATTATTTTCATAATGTATATACATAAAGTAGGTTTACGTGTCTATTTTACTAATGCAGCTTTGTCATTTTTTTTTCATTTTTTTTTTTAAATTTGAGCAAACATGAGGTCCTATGTGGCTACATAAAGTCTATTAAATGTTTGTAAAACAACACCCTTAACATTTGGACACACTGTCCATACTGGTACTGAAAAATAAATAACGATGCCAACCAGTACAAAGTGGGGTTATGTGACTATTATAAAAGTATAGATAGTCAAATATGCTGTAGCCACATTACCATTATGGTAAGCCACGATCACTATGTTGTAGCCACATTACCATTATGGTAAGCCATGATCACTAGCCACATTACCATTATGGTAAGCCACGATCACTATGTTGTAGCCACATTACCATTATGGTAAGCCACAATCACCATGATGTAGCCACATTACCATTATGGTAAGCCACGATCACCATGCTGTTGCCACATTACCATTATGGTAAGCCACGAGATCACTAGCCACATTACCATTATGGTAAGCCATGATTACTAGCCACATTACCATTATGGTAAGCCACGATCACCATGATGTAGCCACATTACCATTATGGTAAGCTACGATCACCATGATGTAGCCACATTACCATTATGGTAAGCCACGATCACTAGCCACATTACCATTATGGTAAGCCACGATCACTAGCCACATTACCATTATGGTAAGCCATGATCACCATGCTGTAGCCACATTACCATTATGGTAAGCCACGATCACTAGCCACATTACCATTATGGTAAGCCACGACCACTAGCCACATTACCATTATGGTAAGCCACGATCACTATGCTGTAGCCACATTACCATTATGGTAAGCCACGATCACCATGATGTAGCCACATTACCATTATGGTAAGCCACGATCACCATGATGTAGCCACATTACCATTAAGGTAAGCCTATATCACAGCCACATTACCATTATGGTAAGCCACGATCACTAGCCACATTACCATTTTGGTTAGCCACGATCACCATGATGTAGCCACATTACCATTAAGGTAAGCCTATATCACAGCCACATTACCATTATGGTAAGCCACGATCACTAGCCACATTACCATTATGGTAAGCCACGATCACCATGATGTAGCCACATTACCATTATGGTAAGCCACGATCACTATGCTGTAGCCACATTACCATTATGGTAAGCCTATATCACAGCCACATTACCATTATGGTAAGCCACGATCACTAGCCAGATTACCATTATGGTAAGCCACAATCACTAGCCACATTACCATTATGGTAAGCCACGATCACTAGCCAGATTACCATTATGGTAAGCCACAATCACTAGCCACATTACCATTATGGTAAGCCACGATCACTTTTTTTATTTTGAGAATTGTGTTCTCACCTAGATAGTTGACCTGGAATTGTTCATCAAACTTGTCCTCTGTGAGTGCCTGGGGCGGCATCATCACTCCAGCATTGTTGATCAGGTAGTGCAGGTTATCCTCCTCTGGTAATGTACATAGGACATATATAATAAACATATGACTGTATTCTCATATAAAAGGCGACACATATAATTCTCATATAAAACCTTTCATATAACATCTAGACTGATATTAAAGATTGCGAATAATATATCTAAATCTAAAATTATGTCAGTTTAGAATATTTAATTTTCGGTTTGAACATTTTGTAAATAGAATACTAGAGAATATAGGGGCGATAGATATGTACATCAGACAGTATGATTGTATGTAAGTACGTTGGAAAGTGTTAGCATTTAGCTTTGTTTGCTTGTTTTGTTATTATTGTTTTTCAAATAATTATCATTTTCTTTTTTTCTTTTTTTCTTTGTCTATGTTTTCAGGTATCTACATATATGTTATGTCAGCAGTTTTTTGTGTACATGTTTTATGTTTCTTAATTATTATTATTATTATTATTATTTGTGAGTTTGAGTATTTTGAAATCTAATGTATGAGCAGGCCTGTGGATAGAAGCTGAATGGGAGGTGGCTGCATATACAAGGGGGTGTGAGGCTGGCTGCTGATATCTGATTCTCTTATTCATTATGTTTAACCAATTTGCCAATAAGTATTGTAAATGTGTAAATAATAGAGGGCCACATGGAAGATTAGTTTTGTAACTAAATGTGTATTACCCTCTGTAAATAAAGTCTATTATTATTATTATTATTATTATTATATGACATTTATATAATAGTTCCATATAATTTTCATACGAAAATAAATTTATAAAAGTTTTGTTTTTAAAAGACGCGCATTTCATATAATTTTCTTCGAAAAAAAAATCATCAACATTTATATGACACTTTAATATATGATTCTTATATATGAATATATGATACTTCAATATATGATTATTATATATGATACTTTAATATATGATTCTTATATATGAATATATCATACTTTAATATACGATTCGCCTATATGATACTTTAATACATGATTCTTATATATATGATACTTTAATATATGATACTTTAATACATGATTCTCGTATATGATACTTTAATATATGATTCTTATATATGACACTTTGATATATGATTCTTATATATATGATACTTTAATATATGATTCTCATATATGATACTTTAATATATGATTCTTATATATGAATATATCATACTTTAATATACGATTCGCCTATATGATACTTTAATACATGATTCTTATATATATGATACTTTAATATATGATACTTTAATACATGATTCTCATATTTGATACTTTAATATATGATTCTCATATATGATACTTTAATATATGATTCGCATATATGATACTTTAATATATGATTCACCTATATGATACTTTAATACATGATTCTTATATATATGATACTTTAATATATGATACTTTAATACATGATTCTCATATTTGATACTTTAATATATGATTCGCATATATGATACTTTAATATATGATACTTTTATACATGATTCTCATATTTGATACTTTAATATATGATTCGCATATATGATACTTTAATATATGATTCTCATACATGATACTATGATATATGATTCTTACATATGAATGTATGATACTTTAATATATGATTCTTATATATGATACTTTA
This sequence comes from Cyrtodaria siliqua, assembly GCA_037043455.1. Taxonomy (NCBI): domain Eukaryota; kingdom Metazoa; phylum Mollusca; class Bivalvia; order Adapedonta; family Hiatellidae; genus Cyrtodaria; species Cyrtodaria siliqua. Next base: position 203,919 of record JAWPHD010000535.1, on the reverse strand, counting down.
ATATATGATTCTTATATACGACACTTTGATATATGATTCTTATATATATGATACTTTAATATATGATTCTTGTATATGATACTTTAATATATGATTCTCGTATATGATACTTTAATATATGATTCTTATATATGAATATATCATACTTTAATATATGATTCGCATATATGATAGTTTAATACATGATTCTTATATATATGATACTTTAATATATGATTCTCATATATGATACTTTAATATATGATACTTTAATATATGATTCTTATATATGAATAAATGATACTTCAATATATGATTATTATATATGACACTTTGATATATGATTCTTATATATATGATACTTTAATATATGATTCTCGAATATGATACTTTAATATATGATTCTTATATATGAATATATCATACTTTAATATATGATTCGCCTATATGATACTTTAATACATGATTCTTATATATATGATACTTTAATATATGATACTTTAATACATGATTCTCATATTTGATACTTTAATATATGATTCTCATATAGGATACTTTGATATATGATACTTTGATATATGATACTTTGATATATGATTCTTACATATGAATGTATGATACTTTAATATATGATTCTTATATATGATACTTTACTATATGATTCTTATATATGATCCTTTTATACACGATTCTCATACATGATACTTTAATATATTATTCTCATATATGATACTTTAATATATGATTCTTATATATGACGCTTTAATAGAATGATTCTTATATATGATACTTTACTATATGATTCTTATATATGATCCTTTTATACACGATTCTCATACATGATACTTTAATATATTATTCTCATATATGATACTTTAATATATGATCCTCAAATATGATACTTTAATATATGATTCTCATATATGATATTTTAATACACAATTCTTATATATCATACTTTAATATATGATACTCATATATAATACTTTAATATATGATTCTTATATATGATACTTTAATATATGATTCTCATATATGATACTTTAATATAATTATGATTCTCATATATGATACTTTAATGTATGATTCTCATATCTTGATACACGATTCGTATATATCAAGTTTAATATATGATTCTCATATATAATACTTTAATATATGATTGTCATATATGATTCTGATATATGATACTTTAATATATATGAGAATCGTATATGATACTTTAATATAGGATTCTTATACAAAAGGTTTTATATAAGAATCATGTACTGCTCCGTTATAGAAGTATCATATAATAGGTATCATAAGAGTTACATGGAACTTATATGTGTCAAAATTGGTAGTGAAATAGATTCATTATAATATGACAATCAAGTCTAGAACAATTAGTTCTACATATATATACAAGTCGTTGGTTAATACAAAATGTAAATAAAACCAAGGTGAAGCCCACATGTGACTTGTTTTTCATCATAAACATGCATGATATTGCTTGAATATATTTTTTTTAATTGTGTCTATTTCATTAAGTGGTCCGAGTTTAAACTTTCATACCCAGGAGAGTATCCAGGCATACGCATGTACGCCAATGCGTACAATTCGTCAGCAAAAGTGAAAAAATAAAAGTTCCAAATATGCAATAAAAACTGAAGGCTGAGTGGGGGTGGATGGGCTGGTGTCAAACAAAATGCCATATTAACGTTGCAATATAGCTTGAGAACGCATCATTTGCCTCCTAATTTTCAAAATTTTCTTGGGGGAGGCCATCCAAACCCCCACCGGCGGGAGGGGGAAAACCCCACCCACACCTAACCCCCACTCGCAGCTCGGTTCCCGTCGCTGCTCGGTTCGCAGCGACGCTTTTCATATCTGGCGTACATTTCAAAATGCTCCAGGTAGGCCCCTGATACCTCAACCAACCCCTACTTCAAGAAGTAAAAACAGGGCTGGCTGGGGTATTAAATAAAACCTTAATTTTGTCTTAAAAAGTTTGCATATTGTAAATTTAAAACATGTAATAGGTAATTTTAAATATATTTATATGGCCTATGTCAAATTTTTTCAATAAAAAACTGTTTTTAAACGTGTTTTATTGTCAAAATATCCGTTATAAAATCCTGCTAATATAAGCCTTCCCATCGCTTAATGGAATTAAGGCGGGACCACGTAATGTTAAGAAACAGTGACCATTTTGGATCACGAGTGCTAGTGGTGATAAAAAATATAAATCTGAACTTTGTTGTCAAGTTTTATTGAAATATTGATAGCAGCTACAGAGGAGTTTTCACTTTTATACATTTCCCTATATAGCTCTATGTTTCGATACAATCAGTTATATTCCAAACAGTATGTTTTGAACTATTTTAAAAATAATCAAATTTAAAGGGAATGTAGCGACACAGCCAAACCATCATTGTTATTGAGGGTTCTGAAAAACTTGGATAAGGGTGAAAATATTATCACAATCAGATGATAAACAAAGAAGATATGATCATTTGAAGTTTCTGTTGATATGGAAGTGGCCATTTTGAGAGCTATGACATCACGGTTCTAAATGACCATATATATGGAATATTTATAAATATGAAAATTTACTGATTTAAAGGGAAAAAATGACAGCAATTATATGAAAAATATTTAATACTTAATGGCAATAATGCTTTATATGACCAGTAAAAAATGTTGCATTCATTTTGCAGTGATTCTTATGGTTTTAAATGATAAATATCAATATTCCATATATATCCGTTTTAGAACAACCTTTAAATGATCATATGTTCATCATCCGATTTTGATAATTCTTTCACCTTTTTCTGAGTTTTTCAGAACTCTCAATAATAGAGCTTGTTTGGTTGTCGCTACATTCCCTTTAACTTGCAAATGTTCATTATGAAACGGTAATGCCACCAGTGTTTTAGAATCAACATCTCCATCGTTTTATGTTTTATTCAGCCTTTACCAGTACTTACTTTTCTTGAATGCATCAACAAAACTCTGGATGGATTTGAATGACTGCAGGTCACACTTCATGAACTTGACATTTTCATTCTTCGTTTTCTCCCTCAGTTGCTTGGCTGTTTCCTCTCCTTCCTTCTCATTACGGCAGGCCAGTATCACCTTGGCACCTAGTAATACATCATAAACTGCATGTTGACAGAAGATATAGTAATGGTAGCCTACCGCTAGGTAACTACAGGCCAGTATCACCTTGGCACCTAGTAATACATCATAAACTGCATGTTGACACACGATATAGTAATGATGGCCTACTGCTAAGTAACTACAGGCCAGTATCACCTTGGCGCCTAGTAACACATCATAAACTGCATGTTGACAGAAGATATAGTAATGATGGCCTACTGCTAGGTAACTACAGGCCAGTATCACCTTGGCGCCTAGTAACACATCATAAACTGCATGTTGACAGAAGATATAGTAATGGTAGCCTACTGCTTGGTAACTACAGGCCAGTATCACCTTGGCGCCTAGTAACACATCATAAACTGCATGTTGACTGAAGATATAGTAATGAAGGCCTACTGCTGGGTAACTACAGGCCAGTATCACCTTGGCGCCTAGTAACACATCATAAACTGCATGTTGACAGAAGATATAGTAATGATGGCCTACCGCTAGGTAACTACAGGCCAGTATCACCTTGGCACCTAGTAACACATCATAAACTGCATGTTGACAGAAGATATAGTAATGATGGCCTACCGCTAGGTAACTACAGGCCAGTATCACCTTCGCACCTAGTAATACATCATAAACTGCATGTTGACAGAAGATATAGTAATGGTAGCCTACTGCTTGGTAACTACAGGCCAGTATCACCTTGGCGCCTAGTAACACATCATAAACTGCATGTTGACAGAAGATATAGTAATGATGGCCTACCGCTAGGTAACTACAGGCCAGTATCACCTTGGCGCCTAGTAACACATCATAAACTGCATGTTGACAGAAGATATAGTAATGATGGCCTACTGCTAGGTAACTACAGGCCAGTATCACCTTGGCGCCTAGTAACACATCATAAACTGCATGTTGACAGAAGATATAGTAATGATGGCCTACCGCTAGGTAACTACAGGCCAGTATCACCTTGGCGCCTAGTAACACATCATAAACTGCATGTTGACAGAAGATATAGTAATGATGGCCTACTGCTAGGTAACTACAGGCCAGTATCACCTTGGCACCTAGTAATACATCATAAACTGCATGTTGACACACGATATAGTAATGATGGCCTACTGCTAGGTAACTACAGGCCAGTATCACCTTGGCGCCTAGTAACACATCATAAACTGCATGTTGACAGAAGATATAGTAATGATGGCCTACCGCTAGGTAACTACAGGCCAGTATCACCTTGGCGCCTAGTAATACATCATAAACTGCATGTTGACACACGATATAGTAATGATGGCCTACTGCTAGGTAACTACAGGCCAGTATCACCTTGGCGCCTAGTAACACATCATAAACTGCATGTTGACAGAAGATATAGTAATGATGGCCTACCGCTAGGTAACTACAGGCCAGTATCACCTTGGCGCCTAGTAATACATCATAAACTGCATGTTGACACACGATATAGTAATGATGGCCTACTGCTAGGTAACTACAGGCCAGTATCACCTTGGCGCCTAGTAACACATCATAAACTGCATGTTGACAGAAGGTATAGTAATGATGGCCTACCGCTAGGTAACTACAGGCCAGTATCACCTTGGCGCCTAGTAACACATCATAAACTGCATGTTGACAGAAGATATAGTAATGATGGCCTACTGCTAGGTAACTACAGGCCAGTATCACCTTGGCACCTAGTAACACATCATAAACTACAATCTGTCAACATGCTGCATGTTGACAGAAGATTATAAGAATCTTTCATGGGTATCTGGTGAAGATAGGGAATTCCAACCCGAGGTGCTAATGTTCTGCATGTTTTCCTGCGTACCTGATGTTGGTGCGCGCGTGACTTTTACCTTTACCCATAAAGATAACATTTTCCATCCCCCATGTAAAACGTGGATAGCCTTATCCGGTATACAAGAAATATTATAGTAATACTAGCCTACTGCTAGGTAACAACAGGCACCTAGTTTCACATCATAAAAGTGCAAAGTGAGATAAATAGATATTATCCTGCATTAGACAACATTAAACTGATCTGCAGGGATGTAATTAACCCTTCCAATAATGTCTCCCTGGCAGTAATGTTACCCACTTACATCATAAACGTCAAGACTTTCTTGCGTGACAAACAGGAATATTCCACATTTCTCGGGTAGCCAAGATCTGTTACCCCAGTAGCTGATCAATAATTACTAAACTTGGTCAGAGAAACCCGACACTGATCTTATTGTACTTCAAATTTATAACAACAAATCTTGAACGTACTTTCCGATTTGTTATGTTCATTACTATAGGTTATTGAATTTGTATGGCTAAATATTACTTGGAACAAGTTGTTTTGGCCAAAGGACGACGAGCCTGCGCCAAAACAACGAGTTCCAAGTAATATTTAGCCATACAAATTCAATAACCTTTTTATTGTATACTTTCATATTGTTTTCGATCAATGTTAATTGTATGACTATTACTTTTCATTGTATTTGTGTTATTTTTATAGCTTTTGATGGAATTCCTTTCTTGTCATTCAGTTTTATTTTGTGTGGATGATTATTTTGCGCGAAAACGACATCGACGTCGGATGACGTCATTGAAAACAACAAGCGATTTTCTAAAGTTTGTTTACCTTTCGATAACGTTAAAAACAGTGGGTGAGTGACCATTTCAATTATTTTATCAATTTCTGCCATAAAAGGTTGAACAATAAAAACACGTATTTTGTTGTTGACACTATAGAAAGGATTCCGTTATTTTATTTGAAAGTAGTTCCTTATTTCTATTTCGCGGCTCTTAGCAAGCACGAGAAAAAGTTCCCGTGCAATATCAATGCGTGCAATATCGTAGAACATTGCACACTTAGCTCAATGCAAACTAAACAGGACAATATGAAAGTATACAATAATAAACTATATGTAATCAGGCAGAAGCTTAAACAAAGCAATTATAAAGCCTGATGCATTTCAGTAAGAGTCAATGAGGATATCATTCTGTCTGATTATTGTAATTATGCCTCTCTGTAATTTTACCTCTTTTGGCTAGATCTTCAGCGACATATTTTCCAATGCCTGTGTTTCCACCAGTCACTATGGCAACCTTCTTGTCCAACTTTATCTGGCTGGTACACCTCGCACCACGGAAGTATTGTCTAAAACAACATACTCAAATAATAAATGTCTGAAACCAGTTTCATAACCACAGGAAAAGGTAAAAATATTACTGAAACAGATTGTCAGCAGGTGGCCTTACTGGATATGATAGAAAAAATGGCATGCCCCTTACTGCTCAACATAAATGCTAAATTTCGTATTATATTATATAATTTTTATTACATTTTTCTAAAATAAATGTTAAACACCTTATTTAAGTTAGTTGTTCATCACGCATAACGAAATTCCTTTGCTTATGCATCTCAAAGCATGTGTTGTTACTGACACTAAAGAATGTCAACTACTGTATTCATAATTTTGCATTGACAAAATGTTCAGATTTTACCTTATTTTCACTAGGTGATAAAAAGTGTGCTACTCGGTTTTTATCCTTGAGTTCTATAGTAAAATAAAAATCTTTGGCAGATTAAAAAAAAAGCAATTTTCAAGTTTCGATTTTGAAAGATACATATTTTGAATCAATCTGCATAAATGTGTATGAAATATGCAGGGTTTCAAAACAATCACACTGTAAATACATTAATTTTAACAGTAAACTTGGTTGAACATCAAGGATAAAGACCGAGTTTATCACCTACCAGAATGTATTGTTATGTCTTATTTCTGGTCACTTATTGGTCAGTATTTTTGATGATGCTCTGTCAAAATTATGAATTGAAGTTGTGGAAACATGGAATACAACATTTATTATTGAAACAAATCAAGCATTTAATGGATAACACAACATTGACAAAACTATGTTACGTGACTCGCTAATTTACCTCATATACTTACGTTGTCTGACGACGCTTACGAATGCAGCTTGATTAAGTACTTAAATAATTTAAGAAAACAAAGCAAAAAAAAACAACTGTAACTGTCATACAAAGGGTACTGGTTGTGTAGTAGATATCGTCATTTACCAGATGTCGTGATTAAAAATAAAACGCTTGATGTTGTGATTATTTTTTAACCCTGCGTTACAAATCACTTTACGCTATTATTTGACGATTGGAGAGATTTTTTTTAAAACTTACCTGCTCTCTTAAACCAAGTTGTTTTTGCCTTAAATGTGTATGTCAAAGCGACACATGTGTGGCAAACAATGTGTCAGGAATATAAATGGAGGCAGTACTGTTATAAACCTGACAAAACACAACAAGGGAAATATGCGCTAATGCGCAGAAAAAATAAACAATTTCTTTATATATCAGGGAACGAAATGGGCGCTCGCCCCCTCGCAAATGCGAGCTGGACGAGGTACGGGCGAGTACACAAACAGGTGCACTAGTCCGTATTTGCGAGTGCTGTAATCTGCTGTAGTCTACCCAACATCGTCAAATACACACCTTGCATACATACAACAAAAGGACAAAAGCGTCTGAAAATCCATTTCGTTCACTGAGATGTTTAAAAGATGACAGAAAATAATAAATATGGGAGACACGGCTCTTGTACTTGACTAGAAAACAGTCTAGGAAGTGATCACTTGTGATTGGCAGGAAACGCTGGCAGTGAACCAATCGCTACGCATCTTATAAATGACGGCAAATCAAAATGGCGGCGCCCATTTGTTTTCATAGGTATGTGTGCGGTCAAAGGCTTAGCATGTAAGAGATTTTTACTTTCTCGTGTCTAAATGCAAATAAAAGACAATGTAGGACGATTTTGAACCTTACAGAGGTCACCTCTGCGTGTTTTAGTATGTTTTATCAGAGAAAACAGTCGATTTACACCAGTGGTCGCGAGTGACAAAGTAACGCGACACGTGTTTCTGAATGTCACACATTTTCGTCGGTCACTTCCTAGACTGTTTTCTAGTCAAGTAGATAATATACACGAATGGTGAATTGTATATGTAATGGCTTTATATATGTTAGAATGATTTTTGTTCTGATTTTATGGATATTTATTATACGGACCAGTACTGATTGACACGGACCAGTACCCCTTAATGTCCACTGGTCCGTAAAAACCAGTACTACATCGCATCCCATTTTGATCCCTGTATATAATGAGTGTATATGTTTTAATGAATAACTGCATAAGTTGTCATAATCCCAAAAGCGCGATGTTTGGTATGACATTAAAGATAACGATAACTACTACATTCTGTGGAGAAGAAGGTCCACATCAGTAACAGAGGACAGAAACTCAGATTATTTAGTAAATTACAGAAAATTGTTAGTTTCTCTAAGTACTGGCAAAATATTTATGAGACATCTATTTTTTATTAATATATATTAAAGAACATTTAAATAAATATGACGATATCTGGTACACTGCCAGTACAACTGAAACTGGAAGGCGAGAATTACAACGTACAAATGTGCATTGTTTTTATTACCATAATACATAAATTATGTAAAAATAACGAGGTCATGTCCTCAGAGAGAGTGAAGGACAAGGATACAAGAAATGGTACTCAAAACTACTGCCAAATCTGACAGTGTGAGAGACAAATACAGGGAGGGGGGCCTGGGTCATAAAATGCAATCAAGAGCGCTTCCAAACCGGGCCTTTCCCAACAACATAAAAATGATAAATATCACGAAAACACCTGACAATTAAATTACCTCACACCGTAGATAAGCCCACCAACTAACGCAATGATGATTGGCCACCAAGACTCGAATATTGCTTCAGGGTTCGGCATACCCGCTGGTAAGCCTGGCATTGTTGGTTTACTTGCCATAATTGCTCGAAATTGTAAGAAAATTTCTTTGGAAAAAATAACTCCGTGGATACTCGCGTGTGTTCTACACAAGCGGTTGCAGGATTGAACGCGAGTATCATTGGGAAAGGTTGCGAAAGTTTGTCTGCTTTCAGTAAGCAGCTTTAGACGTTATAACATTTATCCATACATGTTTTATAAGTTGTTGACACTGCTGCAACATAATTCTAGGGAATCAAGTGACGTGACAAGGTGAACTTCAGTAGTTTATTTATATTTATACAAAACGCGAAAACCCATTAAATTATGCAAAAACTGTACATAAATAAGGATAAGTAATACTATTGTATTGCATACTGTCCTTTTTGTAACGTAAGCAGCGTATATTGCCTGATTAGGGTTTAAAGAAACAGACAACTGTTGTACCCAACAGCAGGTAGAACTCTCCCAAAGGGTGGTTCGTAAAGTTCCACTTGACCTCTTCAGAGCGGTGAGAGACGTTAATTTGGAAGAGTTGAAGTTCATTTTGTCATAAATAAACAAGTCTTTCATACCTGTCAAGTCTCACGCATTGGGCGTGGGACACACACATTTTAGTATCAAATCATACGTGCTCACGCATTCTAACTGTAATAGGACTCAGTTGGAGGGTGGTTTATAAGCATGTAACTCCTGTCTCGCCACAGAGCTAGCTTATATGGCAATATCGGTAGAGCATCCGCTTCACATGCAAAGAGTCCTGAGTTAAAACCCGTTGAGTGCCTAAATATTTATGTGTAATTTGTCCGGTCCGATTACATTGGTGGAGAATCCGGGTAGGCATTGTATGAGGTTCTGCCGAGATGCCTAGATCATTGTATATGTTTTTGTCTATATGTGTTGTGTGATATTTGATTACATTCACATTATTTAACCAAACTGTTTTTGTCGGAGATAATCTTTAATAAAATTTAGTATATTTTATACCAAAACTCATTAAAATTTAGTATAGTTTAACCAGGATTTCTGCATCAGTTCAGTTGTGTGACTTAAATGTATTCAGTCAAAATATATGATCATATGAACAGTATTACCGGCTATACCTCTGAGCTAAAATTCATAAAAGTAAACCAAAGTCAGTCTCAGACTTCAGGGGGATTCACCCCACTGACCCCCTAACTAAAGGTCAACCATACTCGTGAGGCATGAGGCTCCATCTAATTCTTGACTTACCTGTCCATAGGCGCCTGCAACTCTCATATTCAGACCGTTAGACCCCTAACCAGACCAGAATATGCTACATTCATAACTTTCACATCCTGTCATTAGCTTTTATTTTCTGAGATGTAGAGATATTTGGTAGGTGAAAATAAAGGGGTCTGCTTGGACTTTATCCTCAATCTCTATATATAGACCAGGATTTGAAGTAAATGCATCTATATTGGTGTTTAAAATCAGACAACATCAGAAGAAGATACATAGCTGTAAACAAAACCTAAAGCTTTTAATATAATTATCTCTACAATTTAGTTTTATAAAGTGCTAAAGTCCGTTAAGCATCAACGATAAACACTCAGTTTACCCCCTACCAGAATGTGGAGGTGTTTTATTTTATTGATCACTGATTGGTGAAATTATTTTGATGATGTCATGTGAAAGTTATGAATGGTCAACAAAATTTAATGTGACAAATAACCTTGCTATATAGTCTTCACTGCTGAGAATACGTGTGCTCGCACATTTCGGGGCTACCTCCCAAGCTTAAGGCCACCCACAGTTAGAATTAGCTGCCGTAGTATCTTGCCAGTTGTTCTTTCTACCAAAATGAGAAGCACTTCTGGAACCATCTGGCTCATTCAGCATCAGAACAACAACAAATCAAATTTTCTGGCAATAATTATAGTCAACCAATCAATTTAATTGGTTCAATTTAAAAAAAATAAAATAAAACAAGAGCCCTTGTGGTTGAAAGAGTCAAGACGCTGTATGTATTTGAAACCTTCTCTGCACTGTTGGTTCAAATCCCAGTGGGAGCTTTACTTGTACCTGAGAAAGTGTTGATTCTTACGGATTATGGGAGGAATACAGAACTGGTTCTACCCAGGAATAAGTCGGTGATCTGCCTCCACCACACAAAAAAAATTGTTCATCATACATATATAGCCTAAAATGTGCTGAAAATGATAAGCCCCAATCGTTCAATCAAAATTAGAAACCATCTGGAAGTAATCTATAAACTTAATTAAAATTATTTAATGAGCCGGGATAATTCATAAATTTATAGACAAATACAGTATTATTACCTAACCTTCATATAATATGTATCTGCAGTTAGCAGAGTTGATTCATGGCTCGCCATGGCCTGATTGTTTGATAAAAGATCAGATTCTGTAGTCGATATGCTTTTGCGAAAAGCAGGACACAAGAATGGAATATATGTCTGTATTTTAATGTAGAAAATGTTAACCTTTTCCTGAATATATTATCTTTTCACAATAATTTACGTTAAACAATTCTAAAAAAATACTTATTTGGAAAAAAGTGACTAGTTCTGCTGACTCGCTGGCCGGATTTCAACGAATCTTGGTAAGGATGTTCAGTATCAAGCCTAGTTCTGCATATCTTCACCATGTTCCAGTTGAAAGATTTTTGACAGAGAGATGGTCCTTTAAATGTTTTGATACACAAACATTGTCCAGACTAGTCTCTTCCTGAACGGATTTCTGCGAAATGTTGCAAGGATGATCAGTATCAAGCCTAGTTATGCATATCGTCGCCGTGTTCCGGTTGAATATATTTTTTTGAGGAGTTCTGGCTCTTTAAAGGTTTTAATACACTAATTTGTTACAGACTAGTTCTCCTGAACCCCTGGCTAGATTTCCACGGAACTTGGCAAGAATAAGCAGTACCAAGCCTCACTAGTTGCGCATTTCATTATCATGTTCCGGTTTAACGAATTTTGAGAGAATTATGGCTATTTAAAACATTTTAATACAAAAACTTTGTCCGGACTAGTTCTACTCAACCACCATTCGGCTTTCAACGAAACTTGGCTGCGTACATCGTTGTCTTGTTCCAGTTGAATGATTTTTGGTGGAGTTAAGGCGCTTTAAAGGTTTTAATACATAAGCTTTGTCCTGACTACTTCTGATCCCCTGCCTGGATTTCCATGAAACTTGGTAGGGATGACCATTACCAAGTCTAGTTGCACATATCTTCGTCTTGTTCCAGATGAATGATCTTTGGCAGATTTATGGCCCGTTCTCCTGTAGGGGAGACATCTCTTTTTACTACAAACAACCCCAGTTCTAATTTAGTATGGTTATTTAGGGACTCTATTGCTAGGCACAACAATTATATAAAATGGATTTTGACCGCCTACATAAAGGGACCGTCTACAGGCGGTCAAAACCTGTTTCATACATTTTTTGTGCCTCGAGTCCCTAAATAACCATACTAACTAGGGCCGCTTGTTTAAATTGTTAGTATGGGTCAAGTGTTTAAATTTCTGTTGTGGGTGTTGTTGTTTTTTGTTTTGTTTTTTGCAATGTTTTAACGATAGGAATTTTATGATGACAACCCTTGATATAAGAGCCGTTTTAGCCAGTAGAGCGTCCACAGGCCCTCTTGGGCTACTTGTTTTTGTAAACAGTGTTGGATTAATAATAGTGCATGCACACATCAATGTTTTCATTGTTTATACATTTAAATATATCTTGATTGCTGCATTTAAAGTGTTGTTGTATAGTTTGCTAGAATTGCCTGACATATTCTGTGCATCAGTTATTTTTATACTTAATGAATTATAAATGTTTACTTAAAATTTTGATTACAATTTTTTTTTACATGTTTTCAAAACCTACTAACAATAAGGTATAAATGTAACTTACATTATTTTATGTAACTCGCAGGCTGATCAGGGTTTACAATGTCCGGCTAATCAGTCATTTTCCTCAAAACACCCCTTTGTCACATAAATGGAATGGTCTTAACTCAAAGAACGAACAAACTGTCCATTATATACATGTAGCGGGTTGAGCGTTAAAATTCTTAAATCTAATGTTTCTCTTTGCAGCTGTGGATGTGCTACAGATAATAATGAGAAACTAATCTATGGTTGATTGAAGTCCTGACTAGAGAGGGCTGTATAGGTGTACTTATATAAGTGATGAAACCACAACCATGAAGATTCCTACAGGCTGGGTTGTTCTTAGTGCTGTGGGCACTACATTCGGTGGAATTATCATCCTAAAGTATGTATTAGTTTGGAATGAAATGTGCATGTCAGTACTTAGTCCAGCAACCGTCCTTCGGTAATCAGTTTCCATTTATTTTTCAGGTAAATCTGGGGGTGGGGGCACGTAACTCTGAGTTAAAGACTCTTTTTGTATCAAATAAATGTTTTATTAATTAATTTTTTGCTGTATTATGTTTTCAAAATGAAGGAGTCGAAGGAAAATACCACATTTTGTGGAAAATATGAGCTGAATTTGTTTCACCAGAAGAGTACAAAGCATACTCTGCCCCCACCATCCCCCACTCTGAACATGGGGGGGGGGTCAGGCCCCACTGCCCACCGCCCCCGGCTCCTACGCCTATGCACGTAACGGCATCTGCATGCTGGCGTGTTTGAATACTTCCAAAATAGGACGCTAGTGCTATAGGTTGTTAGTCCTCGCTTTCAGTTGACCATGGAGGAGAAGATGCACCCCCACTTTTTTTTATAAAGAACAATTTTTAAAGCCGCCCCATATAGGGGAACAGAATTTGGGACCCTGTCCTACACTGGTACCAGACACGTAATAAACCATTACTTCTTAGATCTCTGTCTAAATGTATTAAAGCTGGATTCCTGGTTCTTTTTCGGAAAATAGACTCGAATACACATCCTATGGACGAGGCTAAGTGTCTTGCCCAAGAATGCACTGACGAATGTGTGGCGCCGATGAGGCAGTGTAATTTCATTTACTTCACTTTTAATAGTGCGAAACTAATGCGGACGTTGAATTGTCTGCTGGATTGCGAGTGTAATCACAGACATATACATGTACTCTGCTGGATTGTGAGTGTAATCACAGACATATACATGTACTCTGCTGGATTGTGAGTGTAATCACAGACATATACAGACATATACATGTTCATGTCTGTATTTAAAATAAGCGTTGTCAGTGCATGTTTCCCACGTGTGGTTGCCGGGGTAGAATACAAACTTTGTTTACATAGTTATATAGTAAAAACTTGTAGCGACTTCTCCTCTGAAACTACTTCACAGATTTTCATGAAGCTTTACAGGAATGTTGCTCTTGATGCAGGGCTTTTTTACCTTATATAACAGAGGCCTGTAAAGGGCCTCTTCCCAACAGAAAATTGGACTGTTTTTTCCCAACTGTGGCAGAAATATTTCCCAATCGGAAAACCGCAGTCTCTCAGAATTTGAGAAAAAGCATGAATTCTGCAGTGTGTTTTTGGCTGCTAAGTAAATTCCGACTTGGAAAAGTTAATAATTATGGTAAATAATGGATGACAATATAAATAAAGTATATTAAAGTCATATTTACTTAATTTATGAAACCTTGTATTTTTCCCAAAATGAGAAATAAGCGCGTTCTTTTTTCCCAAAATGGACAGGCCTAGGCCTCTTCCAAATTTTGTTGAAAAAAGCCCTGTGATGTCTAGTTGATCCTAGCAAAATTTCAGAGATTGAAAATCATTTTGATTCAACAAACATGGCTGCCAGCGATCATCTTTGCTTACAAGAGTTATATAGTAAAAACTTGTAGCGACTACTCCTCTGAAACTACTTGACAAATGTTCATGAAACTTCACAGGAATGCTGATCCAGCTATCAAAACCTATCAGTAGGGCTTCAGGGTCATTGACCTCTTGGGGGCTTGTTGGGGGCTTGTCCGGGATCATCATGAGAAACACCAGCAGTGGTTCTCCTGTAGAATTAGAAATTCAGGGACAAATATCAATCTGGAAGGGATGTATGTAACGGGTATAGGTAAATAGTGACTAATCGATTCCTAATCGTATGTCCTTGATAGTTCAGAGGTTAGAGCGCTGGTTTGGTACACCAGAGACCCTAGCTTCGAGTCCCGGTGTTTTACCACAGGTCTGTTGCAGTAAATAATAATTATTGATCATGTTGTTTCAGGGATTACTTTAGTGGAGGACACTATCTCAGTAAGGAGAAGATAATAGGGAAGACTGTAATAGTTACAGGGGCCAACTCAGGGATTGGAATGGAGACAGCCAAGGGGCTGGCTAATAGAGGTGAGGGCAGTTGATGATATTTTGTTTAACAGGGTTTTATGTGAACCTAGAATATATCATTTAATCTAGAATCTAGGGTTATAAAAAAGGAAATGAATGAATATTACTAAGGTGTTGTTTTCTGATGTATGATATGTTTTATATGTTTCATCTGCTGAACTCTCCTGGGTTAGCTAATAATGCGGCTAACTCCAGTGTTAGCTATATATGTATGCACAACTAACCCCAGTTAGCTATGCCTGCATGACACAGTACAGGCAAAAATGTAAACATTTCTATATAGTATACCTAGTTAGCTGTATCATAACATATCATACACAACAAGTTTAATAGGAAATAATTATTTTTTAGTACAACAAAGGCATAAAAAAACCACCTTAGGCCACCATTAAAAAAAAATTTGTTTGCAGTTTCCGACCCATGGCTTTTAGGGATGGGTCGGTAGGTAGGGATATATATTTTTTTTAAAACATTTTTATTATTAACGCATGCCCATCGACGGCATGCAAATATTGTGTGCTTCACTAGTATTATCCATAGAGTTTTTTTTTTAAAAAGGGTTAAGTTAAATATTAACAGAACATGCAAGAAAAAAGAAACAAAAAAACTTGAAAAAAAAAAAAAAATTAAAAAAAAATAATTAAAAAAAAAAAAAAAAAAATATTTCAAAAAATTGTTTGGGTCGGTCGCAAACTGCAAACAAACAATATTTTAATTTAGGCCTTAGTAATATTCATTCATTTCTTTTTTATTACCCTAGATTCTAGATTAAATGATTAATTTTGTGTTCACACAAAACCTTGTTGTATGATTTACTTGCCTTTCTCCCTTCAGACTTGTGTATAATTTAGACATGAACAATGAATTTATTTTCGGGATTTCTTGCCTTTCTCTCTTGTGTATGATTTTGTTCTGAACAATTACTTAACTTCAGGTTTCATTGCCTTTCTCACTTCTGTATATTTTAGACCTAACTTTCATATAATTTCAGGTTTTCTACCTTTGAACGTCACTATGACAGACTTAACTTCCTTTCGAAGGTCACTATGACATACCTGACCTACATTTGAACATCACTATGTCAGACTTGACCTACTCTTGAAGGTCACTATGACAGACTTGACTTACTTTCGAAGGTCACTATGACAGACTTTACATACATTTGAAGGTCACTATGACAGACTTGACCTACATTTGAAGGTCACTATGTCAGACTTGACCTACTCTTGAAGGTCACTATGACAGACTTGACTTACTTTCGAAGGTCACTATGACAGACTTGACTTACGTTCGAAGGTCACTATGCCAGACTTGACATACATTTGAAGGTCACTATGACAGACTTGACCTACTCTTGAAGGTCACTATGACAGACTTTACATACATTTGAAGGTCACTATGACAGACTTGACTTACTTTCGAAAGTCACTATGACAGACTTTACATACATTTGAAGGTCACTATGACAGACTTTACCTACATTTGAAGGTCACTATGTCAGACTTGACCTACTCTAGAAGGTCACTATGACAGACTTGACTTACTTTCGAAGGTCACTATGACAGACTTGACTTATGTTCGAAGGTCACTATGACATACTTGACAGGGGCGTAGCTAGGCCTTGGCTTGGCCCCCCGTAAGCCCTAAGCGTCCGCACGTTGCTTTTGACGATTTTGGGCTGAAAATGATGGCTTTTATTGATTGATAAATAAATTATATAGTTGCGAAAAATGAATATCTTAGATTGAAATTTCCATTTTATGGCATCTGTTTTGATAACTTTGATATTTATATGTTTATAAATTTCTATTGATGGGTCTCACCCTAGTCAGGCTTCAGTTTTTATTGCATTTTTGGGGCACTATGTTTTCTCATTTTTTTCCAAGAGGCGTACGCCCGGGCGTACAGGCGTATGCCTGGCTACGCGCCTGCTTGACATACATTTGAAGGTCACTATGACAGACTTGATCTGCTTTTGAAGGTCACTATGACAGAATTGACCTACTTTCGAAGGTCACTATGACAGACTTGACCTACTTTTTACAATATAGATTCCAGTAAAGATACCATACTGTTTATACATTTATATCAAAAACAGGTCAGCATGACTCAATTGGCAACATTTTTACATTTCCTTGTTTTCAATTTTTTATCATCTTCGTTTTTAAGGTCTCTATAGACATGTACACTCATCAAATTTCATACATTAAATTAGATATAAAACAAATATATGTTCTGTCCTTCAGGTGGTCGAATAATCTTGGCGTGTCGTGACTTGGAGAAGTGTGATGTTGCCAGGAAGGAAATCACTGCTGAAACCTTCAACAAGAATGTGGAATGTCGACATCTTGATTTATCATCCATTGCTTCAATACGAGCTTTCGCCAAACGAATAAATGAAGGTTAGTCGCATTGTGTGGGTTCGCTTCCTAGCAGAGACACATCTGATGGAAATCTTCCTACTTCATTCCATCTCCCTCTGAGATTTCTGTCTCAATAAAGCCTAAAACGATGTGTTAAAAGGACATAAATCCTTTTTTTTCATTTGATAATTAATACAGGTAGAATGATTCTGGATTTGTCTGTCTCGCCGTCGCCCTGGGAGCAGCTCTTGTAACTTAAACAATTTTTATTAGCTCATTTGTTTTTGAAAAACGAGATGAGTAACTGTCGTGACTTGATCGGCGTTTGCTGCATCTGCGTCGTTGTCGTCTGCGTGAATCTTGGTTAAGTTTTGCATTAGGGTCCACTTTTTTCAGTAACTCTTGCAGCTACAGCTTTGAAACTTTGCATAATAGTTTTTCTACATCATAACACCACACAGCAAATCAAGTTTCATAACTCTGTTGTGCATTTTGAAAAAGTTATGCCCCTTTTTGAACTTAGAATTTTGGTTTAGGTCCACAAACAGACGCGTGTCAGACACGCAGGCGGTGCTCTTGTTTGATGGTCTGTTTATGTTATTACCATTTACAGGTAATTAAATGTTTAATATTCTGATGATAAGAGTTGTATTCATCCATTCTTATATACCTGTCTTAATTAAAATGACATACCACCAAATGTTGTGTTTAAAACGACGTAAAAACACCATTCAAACATCAAAGCACCAAATTTTTGAGAAGATATGTCATTAAAAAAACTTATGGACACCATACAGCCTTAAACAAGTAAAATAATACAGGCCCTTTCTGTAACTCTTTTCATAACTCTTATTGGAATTGGAACTCATTTAAGATCCTTTATTTAATTTTATTGCATACGCATTTACAAGCTCCGTTTACTTACAGTGTAACAGGAAACGTCAATATTCGCACATATTGACGTGTACTAAAGTCATAATGGGTGTGTAATGTATACTCTTTCGTGATTGGTGCATTTTTCTGTTCATGTCAAAGAAAGTATGTCATGTGATGTAAACAATTTCATTGTGAAAATTCCCATTATGTAATGACAATATATTTGTTTCAAATAAATGTTTCTGGTGAAAATTAAATGTTATAACCTATTTGATTCTCTTAAAAATGCGTATGCAATAAAAATGTTATTATATTTATTTTGGCGCAATATTAATATGCAAAAGAACTCGTGCATATATCCCAATACAAATCTAATAACCTATAAATATTTTATTTTTGTTTATACCTTGTAGAAGAGAAACGTTTAGACATACTGATAAACAATGCGGCAGTGATGGCATGTCCCAAGGCACTCACCAAGGACGGGTTTGAATGGCAGTTTGGGGTTAATCATTTAGGTAGAAACTTTTCTCACTTTTAACCTTCAACTTCCAGAAGTGACTCATATCCAGTAATAAAAGCACATACAACTGATTACACTGTATAACAGTCTAGAATTGTTTTTATTATTAGAATGTTGTGTTTCTGGGTTTCAAGAACCTCATTACTCCATGTGCAGTAAAACCTCAGTTTGTTCTGAGAAAATAATGAGCTTTAAATTAACTGGTTTCATTGGTCCAATTTTTAACACTGAACCAATCAGAATGCTTCATTCATATTTCATTTGGTTGCTTCTATCATGACATCACTTTCTGGTATTGTGACATCACACCCTGGTATTATGACATCACGTCATGCTATTATGACATCACGTCGTGCTATTATGATGCAACTCAGTGTGTTCTCAGAACAGAAGGAGCATTTTAATTGCTGTGAGAAACAGATAAAGGCTGTTTGTATCACTCTTTGAGTAATGAGTTTCTTGAAACCAAGAATCACAAAATTCTAAAAATATAATAATTCTAAAAGGATTTAATAGACTGTTTGTATGTGAAATTGTTATTTTCATAATAATCATGATAATAATAGAATAAAGAAATGTCAGAAATAGTTAATGTATTTCATTAATTAAAAGGTAACCATGCTAAGATTTTCTATCTGGGATGGTTTGTGAGTGTTTTTACGGTTTGAGAATTTCATTTTATGGTGTCATGTAGCAGATCCATAAAACTTAATTTCAAACCATAACACCAACCACATTGAAAATGGGAAAAAATGGTTATCTCAGCTTTTCCAGTCAAATGCCAGAAATAAAAAACAAAATCATACATACACACTTTATATTTTTTCTATGAAAAACACAAATTCATGGGTACCGACCTTTCGATGACTTTATCCAAGAACGTTGTTTGTTACAAATTTGGCAAATTTTGAGCAAGACGAACTTTTAGAAATAATAAGAAGAAATTTGTAATAAACTGGTATATATAATAGAGAATCATAAGGGTATCAAATAAATAAATGTGATAAAAAGTATATGTCAGTGTTCATCTAAAAGAGTTAACAATTAAAAATGTTAAAGACCCATCATTTTATTACAGAAAAAGATAGATATATGTGCTTTGTTTTATTTTTTTATATCAAAAGTCATTTAAATGACTGGCATACATACACCTGATATACAAACATCCCATCTAATTGAATTACAAACATTGTATCATTATAATTATTATATACACAATATGACCAACATACGTTAAAAGAGATGTTGATTTACCCCACCCACTTCATTTTGTATGGTATATTTTATCCAACTGTTGTATTTGCTTGTGTATACTGAAAATAGCATCTGCCATGTCAGAATTAAAATTAACGTTAACAATGTTATATCAAATCCAATTAATCCGTATCTCTAAATGTGATATATCACACAATATACAATTATAGTGTTTCAATCAGAAGCATGTCGTGTTTTCAGCCCTCATGGTATAATTCCTGCCCATATTATCTCAAAACTGTTGTAAAGTGTGCGATATACCATTATTATGAATAAATCAAACCCTAACCCTGGTATGTCGCACAATATACCAAAGTTTAGAGATCGGATGTGTAGGAATTATATTTCGAGGCTAAAGCGTCGGGCACATATAGGGTCTCCGGGATGATACAGTGGCTGATATGAAAACTGACATATAATAATCTATAATTATCGAACCTACATCAATGTGTGAGGTTCATGATTGTGAACATGTATACTAAGTATCAAGGATGTATGACTAATGATTTTGGAACATATTTTCACTGTCTTTTTTCTTTTTCAGGTCATTTTTTACTTACAAATTTATTACTGGACAAATTAAAGCGGGCACAGCATGCTCGGATTATAAACTTAACAAGTCCACTATATAAAAAGTCAAAGATAGACTTCGATGATTTGAACGGAATAAAACAATATGACCCCAAATATGCATATGGACAAAGCAAGCTTGCCAATGTATTGTTCACGGTGGAATTAGCCAGGAGGTTGGAAGGTGAGTATTTATATAATGCCATGGTTGTACTGTTGATGAAATGTAATTATTTGTAATGGTTATACATTGCATTTTTAATTGGATTTTCTGTTTATATGATCTAATTATTACGTTGGTGCATTGATATTGATGTTGTTTTTAATTAGCTAGATCAAAAGAAATAGCCATTTGAAAACTATTTCTATTATACAGGGAGGAGACACGGGTTCATAAACGCTCTAGTTTATCGATTTATGTTTATGTTGTTGCGCTAGAACGCCGCCATTTACTATTTTATCAATACATGTAAATCGATCGCAAGCGCGTTGCATTTGAAAAGTTAAAATTTCAGCCAACATCTCAAAATAGGCAGTTTTTCTCTTTTTTACGGCTTTCTGTTATAATCAACATCACGAAATGCTTTAACTTTTTGTTATTATTAATGCCTAATATTTGAAAAATTTAAAATTTAAAATTTCAGCCCATATCTTAAAAGAGGCATTTACATCCCCTCTTTTTAGGCTTTGTTTTATTATCACCACCGTAAAATTACCTTCTTGACAAAGATAAATATGTCTACTATTCACATTTTGTTCCTATTAATGCCTGTAATATAACCCGTAGTCTCGTATCTCATTTGCAATAGCTATACACTGTCACCATTTTTTATTTCACCATTCTTTGTTACACGGAACCGTCTGATAAAATGTGCTTTTATACATGCAAACAAATACATGCTCTGTATCAGAGGACACAATTAATAAATAATACTTATGTTTACATTTCGCACCTTTATTGAATTTGTAAGAGTAATAATTTATAAGAATTGGCTGTTTTTCACACACGCGCGCAACAACCGAAAGTAGTCATTTTCACGCAGTAGTGAAAGACACGCGTGACAACATAGAACGGTCTGTGTCTCCTCCCTGTATACTTACTCCCTGCTATTACTGATGTTGATTTGTAATTGATTTCTTATTTCACTTTTAATGTAAAAAAACGTTTGTAAAATATATGATTACAGAAACTAACCCGCCTAATAAATGGCAAAATTACACTACAGTACCATTTATCAAAACTCTATCCATGTGTTCAGGTCAAATTGTTACGTATATGTGCCAATTAAGGGTATAGGTTTATTCACAGGTTTTGGAAATAACCGTGATTGAATATGAGTAAAATGAATTATAAGCTGGTATTAAACTCTTAATTCGATTCTGCAGTTTTTGGGTTTGGCCTGACTGGTTAAAGCCATTTATATTGCGTTTATAGAGTTCGGATTCTCAAACTGTGTAAGTTATATATATATATATTTGACATTGTTGTCATTAGGTTTAGAAGGGTGTACATCAGTTGTAAAATAGCCTGTTGATAGCGGAATAGGGACTTTAACATAAAAGCAGAGGAATGGTCCTATATATATATAGTTCTGTTGAAAATGGGATAATTTGAGGTATAAAGAGCTGGAACGGTGTTACCTTTAAATTATGCATATTGGAACAATTTAGAATACCTAAAATGCATAAAGACATTAAAATGAGACGGTATCAAGAGAATAACTTCAAAACCATTCAGAGTATCTTCATGAAACTTCTTGTGAACAAAGTGATCTTGTGATGCCTTTTGATTTATTGGACTACTTAAATTGGGTCCAAAAAGTAAAAATATCTTTGGCAGAAACAAGCACCCCAAACAGTACCTTGCTTCTTACAGCAGTATAACCAGCTGCTTTATTGACTTCTTACAGAGTTTATAATTGATACATTTTAAAGTGTCAAAATATCAGGATACAACATTGACTCTTATACTCGATAATGTTGCAGACTCGGGTTTAATTAAATTGGTTCTGTCTCCATTTACTCCATCAGAAATTATCGATGTACCAACACAAACATAACCATCAACCATTACCTATTTCATCCACCGGTCATACAAAGCATACTACTGTGATTCTCTGGCAAGCCTTAGTATAGCCTAGCTTTCACAAAGTGAAGGGGAGTCTATACAGGAATCACGCTGTCTGTAAAGTCGCGTCCCGTCCCATAACACATTTTTGTCCTGTCCTTATAACTTGCATTCCTCAAACAGTTCTGAATGGGTTGTTCCCAAACTTCATATACACATAACAACTGATGACCTTATGTCTCTCTACATCACCCATTGTTGATTGCCTAATTTATGACATAATTATGGCCCTTTGTTTGACTTAAAATCTTACAATTTAAGCGGGGGTATTCATCACCTTCAGTGATAGTTTTAGTTGTAATTATTTACATTATTTTAGGTACAAATGTGACGGTGAACTGTGTGAATCCAGGTGTTGTGAATAGCAGTATAGGACGTCACATGGCGATGGCCAAGTCGACCGTGTCTGGGAGTATGTTGTCACCAGGGATGTGGTTTTTCCTGAAGACCCCAAACCAAGGGGCCCAGACCCCTATTTACCTTGCTGTAGAACCAAGCCTAGAGAAGGTGTCAGGAAAATATTTTCAGTAGGTGTTAGAAGTACATTTTGTTATGGAATTCTTGAATTTTCAAACCAACATATATATGCAGATTTGCCTAGAACCTGCAAAATAGTCCCCTCTTTCTCCGGGTTCAAATTTAACTCTTATTTACTTGCTAAATGCAAGTAGATTTTTGCAGATTGCATGTAGAAAATTTTAGCACTTGCTAAATTTTTTAAGTAAGAAAAGAAACCCACTAGGTCTACATTTATGCACTGAACATATTTATCTAACTTAGTTAAGTAGGTGGATATAAGTAAGTATAATTATATAGTATTACATTCCTGCATCTAGATGAATGCGAAAATGTCATTATTTAATGTATAGTAATTCTTCTAACATGAATCAAGGTTTGAAATTATTAATGCATCTTGTCAGATTAGCAACTTGGTAAATTTATACTTATAATTCTTGTCTGGAGCATAACTCAAATCCAACTACTGGGACTGCAATGAAACTTCACACAGTAATAGAGGAATATGAGAGGAGGTGCAGAACACAAAAAAAAACTCTGTACAATTTAAATTAAAGTTATTCCCTTGGTAATTTTGTACTTATAATTCTTGTCCAGAATATGTCTCGAAAACTACTAAAGGGACTGTAATGAAAATTCACACAATGATAAGGGCTAGCTTCATTTTAATTCTATTGCCCTTTGTAATACAAAGCACCCAATTCAGGAGGATTTATCGGTTCTACTGATATTCTTGTTTTTTATCTGACATGTATTTTTATGTATTTTATACACACATTTTCGAGAGACTGAACATACTACAAACACATTCTCACAACTTACATTGTACAGTCGAACCTCGATAGCTCGAAGTCAGCGGGACCATAGGGATATGTTCGAGCTATCAGTGGCTTCGAGGCATCGAGGTAACGGTAAAAATCAAATATCTATCCGAATTTGTGTACCACCCGAAATAGTGTTACTTGTGTACGTGATGTATCGTTCTCGGTATGTTTTTTATGTTCATGCATGTTTGTTTAAACCTCATAACGGATATATAACATGTAATTGTTACACTGAAAATACAAGAAAAACTGCAATAATGTGTTTGTTTTATCATTTATTTAAAGAAATATCACACTAATAGATTTTAACATACAAGCCGGAAGTCCGAATAATGAGAACAAGATAAGACTGGTTTCGGTACATAAAATTGAATAGAGCAGACAATAGCGTACCACATAATTCACTGTTGAAATATCTTACTACACATACGTTTTTGTTTATACAGTTGTTTTATTTAAAAAAAGTTTGTAATGAGTGATTGCTTTGCACACGACTTCATCAATTCATCTTTCACAACTTTGTCGTGTATGCGATATAGTCCACTGAGTAAGTGTGCAGTATTTCACATCCCTCTAGGTAAGATTGAAGTGCGTTGCACGCTTTTATTTTATCTGTCTATTATCGCTTTTCAATCATAAATGTTCGCACCTTTAACAACCAACTTTATCAGTTTTCGCGCTATGATCGAACTTGCTACAAACAAATACAAATGCGTCCAATCGTGAACGCTCGGCCAATCCCGTCATTCTTTGGGATCTCGCCTCGTGTGTATCACAGCACTTCCGTAAGTTTAAAATCTTAACATTCTGTTAGCTGGAAGGCAACGGCACAGAAAATAGTGCACTGTTGCTACATAAACATTGTGGCCGTTTGCCACACGGTTGATGTATGATTTGGGTTGCATGTTTGTTATTTACAATACAGATGAAGGTTTTATCACTACTTTCACGTAAATAAACTATAGATGGAGCAATCGGCTAAATGATATTGCAAAATATTAAAGATAACTTTGATTTTGAATGCAAGTTCGTTTTGGCGGGAATCTGACGTGCGTCACGCTAGTATGATGTTACCGATATGGAAACCTGCGTAATACATTCGAGTCATGCTGCGAAGCAGTGTACGAGATGTTGCGAATGAAACGCGTCGATTACAATTAATATGGCCGACGTCACATGGCAACGGATAATCACCTTCGATTAAGTGAGGTTTAAATTCACACAAAAATGGATCTTCGGACCGCAAAAAGTATTAGAGCGAGCCGGGGTATTTGAGAAATAATATTCGAATAATCGAGGTTAAATTACATTGAATTATGTAGGAGCTTTGTCGGGACCGGAAAAATCACCGGTGTTCGAGCTATCAAAGTTTGACTGTACGTTCATTTCTCAGCACCAAAATGAAGATATATACAGCTTTATCGTCTTTTTAACAAGTTCAATTTGTTGTTTGAACGTAGTGTTGTTTTAAAATAACGTAATCGTTGTTTTGGATGTTTTTCGACGTTGAAAATCGTTTAAAATGACGTTCTAACGGTTACAGGATGTGACGTCAAAGGTCTATATAGCATTTTTAAAACTCCTCAATAACCAAGCAGCATTGAGTATTTTAATGAAAGCGGTTAGATGGGGAAATCCTTCACGAGATGGTAGACATATGGTTCTTTCCCGAACGAGCTTATGCAAGTGAGTGAAAAAACAAAACACGTCTACCATTGAGTGAAGGATTTCCCTGTAATCGAACACAGCAGTTAAATAATCTGTTTATTATGTTTTAAATCAGTTTGTGCATGATTTTAACCAAAAGTATTTGCTTTATTGAACATTATCAGCGGATGATGTCAACGTCAGCACCAGTTTATTGATGTCATAACTCAGTGTCACAGTTTGTTATTTTGTGTTCAGAGTTAGTTAATAATATTTAGCAATTATGAATATTCTTTCACTCAGAAATGTAAAATGTAATAAAATAGGTTAATAAATCAAAGTGTTAATTTTAATAAGTACTTCAAGATTGCTGTGTATCCCTTTAAACGATTTGCAGGAACTGAGGTAGTTGTTGTTGCTTTCTGAACAGAATTAGGTATAACTCTCTGGTCTTGGTTTTAAACTACTTGCATACTATATAGCTACAGTTGCCATGGTGACTGGATGGGTTCAAGTCACAATGTATGCATCACATTTGACATTACTTATTTAAACTACTTCTGTAAGTGTGTAAGGAAGGTACGAGTACATTCACAGAGATAGCGTCTCCATGAGTACATTCACAGAGATAGCGTCTCCATGGCCGAATGGTTAACGACGTTGCGTTGTAAACCTTCGCCTGTCACCGCTGCGGGTTCAAATCCCACTGGGAGTTTGACTTGTAAGTGAGGAAGTGTCGATTCTTAGGGATGGCGGGAGGTGTTCAGTACTGGTTCTACACAGGAAAAGCGGGTGCCTCCACCACTAAAAAATCGACCGTCATATATTACCTTATATGTGTTGAAAATGATGTAAAACACCATACAACAAACAACACCATTCACAGAGCTCCAGATAAACTTCCAGTACAATGCGTGTTGTATGCATGAAAGCACTTTATATTACATATTTGCATTTACGAAATTAATGCATACTTTCTATAAAAAAAAGGTTTTGGACAGCATTATT
Source organism: Cyrtodaria siliqua (assembly GCA_037043455.1). Classification (NCBI taxonomy): domain Eukaryota; kingdom Metazoa; phylum Mollusca; class Bivalvia; order Adapedonta; family Hiatellidae; genus Cyrtodaria; species Cyrtodaria siliqua. Next base: position 177,006 of record JAWPHD010000535.1, on the reverse strand, counting down.
GTAATTTTTTTCCCTTATATATATCTTTAACTATGCTGTCTGTCTTTTTTAAATGGCACTAATTTGTGTCAAACAGCTGACAAACAGTTGTGTTTTTGTTTGTTTGTTTTTCAAGCATGTACTACAATGTAGCAATTGTTGGAGGAACATGATTGTCATTCAGTACCTCAAACTTCAATAAGCATCTATCGACTATGACTGGGCATGCTTGCTTTTCCTAAGCTTTTGAAGTGTGTACGCGGGAATTTTGTTCTCAATATGTATCGACGATTATTTAATGGGGTTTTGTACCCGTTTATTTTATTTCTAATGCGTTTTAGGTGAAAAATATGCATAAATATGCAGATGGCTTATCTGGAGCACTGCACTCATCAAAAATAGTTTAGGGGATCCTTCAGAAGTAGTGAATACAAACAAGGAAGAAAGTAGTAGACTCAGTTTTTCTAAGTTTGTTCATGAGAGATACTATAAGATGTAACATCTCTAAGCTCCCCAGCTCTGGCTTAAAGGGGCAACATTCCCTACCCTGGTAGGGAGAGATTGGAGGTGTGTCCTATCAATTACACCAGCTATACAGGCCTGTCAGTTACAGTGAATGACTCTAAAAATAGCACATGTAAACAACTCTCTCTGGATGCAGAGTTTGCAGACGACTGAAAAATGTACTTACAAAGCTAGGAGTCAAGTTTGTCAATCTAATGACTCCAAACTACTAGTATATACTTTCTGTTTATTTTATTGGAACTGTGACATATTTTTTTAGTATTATTCATGTTTTACCCTATAGTTACACTTTTATTTTCATCTAATTTCTACTGCACCGTGTATAATATAAAAAAATTGCTATGAATGTTTGCGCAAAATTGAATGTTAAAAAAATATGAAACTAGGAATAAGAAATACTTTTTCACAAATATATTTTTACCAATACACTTGTTTAATATCAGTTTACTTCTGTGCCAAATATTAAAAAAATTTATGTGGTGGAATTTTCAATATTTTGAAAAAGGGTTCCCTGATCTAACCCTGTATAAATATAAATGAAAAACCTGACCCAGCTCAAGTTTAAAAAAAATTATGTGGTGGAATTTTCAATATTTTGAAAAAAAAAGAGTTCCCTGATCTAACCCTGTATAAATATAAATGAAAAACCTGACCCAGCTCCATCTAGTGGCTTTTATACGGCAGTTGAGCCTTTAAGCAGTATTCTACTTTAAAGCCGAAGTCATTGGGCTCCATGATCCCAAAGGATCAGTAAGTAATAACCCTGCTGATTTAAAGCATGGAAGACTTTTTACACCCACCAGACAACGATTTAAAACTCTTTCACATATGAGGTATTCATGCTTCTCTATAAATGATAATTATTGATTTTACTATTGTAGAAACCTGTCTGAGAAAAAAATCACTCCGTCTGGCCAGGATCAGGAAGCTGCTAGGAGATTATGGTTGGTCAGCGAAAGGTGGACTAGGCTAAATACTTGACACCTGATTGTGTTTTCTTGAGGTGACACAGCAATATGTTTATGTCAGAGAAGGAGTTTATCGTGGAAGTAATACAAGTGTAATTTTAACAACTGCATTGATTTGTATTGTTTTTATAGCTCAACAAAACTGGTAATCAATAGAAAAGATATGAATTTGACTGAATCAGATGGTGTTAATGTATATTTAGCAGTCTTACATAATTTATGGAAACAGGTCATTCATGTACTTTATGTACAGTTGAATTTCTTTTTTGTTTATGACAGTAAACAGCGGAAATTTCATGTTGTTTCCTCTTATTTTTATTGGTATTATTTAGCCCAAGAGTCCATTTTGTTCTTTATACACAGATCTGTATTCACACTTTTAAGCTTTGTTATTCGCAGAATAAGAGAGTATATGTAAATACCCCAGCGTCGGCGTCGCAGTCCACATCAAGCTCTGCAGATAACCTGTGTTTACAGGTCTATAAGGGAGTATATGTAATCACCCCGGCGTCCCAGTCCGCATCGAGCTCTGTAGATAACCTGTGTTTACAGGTCTATAAGAGAGTATATGTAATCACCCCGGCATCCCAGTCCAGATCAAGCTCTGCAGATAACCTGTGTTTACAGGTCTATATCTCTGGTTTTCTTGTCCTTGCCCAACCAGATTTGGCTAAAAACTTTGTTATAGTATTATCTTAATGGTTGCATAAGTAATGTTGGTTCCTATACCATCTGGCCTTCCATGGAACCTAAATTCTGATAGCCCTTAAAATGGGCAATGGCCCATTCCACATTTAATGTACACGTGTAAGCTGTGTTTACATTTCTACATCTCTTACATTTCCTGTCCTAGGTCCATTAAGTTTGGAACTCTGTTTACTTATATTATTATCTAAAGTGTTGCCTAAGTCATTTTGTCTTCTTTGTATTCTGGGCTTCCATGGTACCACGATTGTGATGGCCCATAAAATATGCAATAAACGCAGATCAAGGTTTGCGTGTAATCTGTTGTATACATCTGTATATGTATATATCTGTATATATCTGTATATATCTGTATATATCTATATCTGTATATATCTATATCTGTATATGTCTATATCTGTATATATCTATATCTGTATATGTCTATATCTCTATATATCTATATCTCTATATATCTATATCTGCATATGTCTATATCCCTTAAGCTGTCTTATCTGAACCAGATTTTGAGTTTGGGTACCTTAAATCATTATCTGGATGGGTACATAGACGGTTGAATAATTGACTTAGGTGCAAAAAGTCACATGCCCAAACAAAAAAAAATACCCTAACAAACTTTGTAAATGGATCGCTTCAAGATCTTGATTTTAAAGCGATTTAGAAGCGGTCCAATTTCACATGCAAATGAGCTAATGGATCGCTATTTAATATTCATGACAAAATCAGTTGTAAACAAGAAGCAGCATTTATTTCCAAAGTAATATGGCATTTCAATTAATAAAGCGCATCAAAATCGCTCTTGGATTGCTTTATGATCACGATCCTGATTAAATGGGAAATGCGTCACGATCCATTAGTGGTTTTAAATGGATCGCACTCCTTATACAGGTTTTAATGGATCGTGTATGGATCATGATCCAAAAGCGATCCAGTGTTCTATGGAATGGATGTCTGTTAGTATTATGTAACACTATAAAACCACTAGTGGATCACGATCTAATACCCATTAGAATGGATCGCTCTAAGAGTGAAGATAGATTTTAATGTACATGGAATGAAAAAACAGTGCTTTATAGCAAAACCATTTTAAATAAGACTTATTTGAGATCAAATGGTCTCAGCTTTCAATGACTCCTAATAATTAGTTTGGTATATTTTGTTCAAACTCAAACTTGGCTTCTGCAACTCCAGTCACACAACACAATTTCTAATGTCTAATGCAATGTTAAAGAAACTAACCCACCAAATAACGGCAAAATTACACTACAAAATCGTTTATTAAAACTCTGTCCAGATCATATAATAATGTATATTTGCCGATTAAGAGTTTTTTCACGGGTTCTTAAAATACACGCGATTTAATATGTGTAAAATGAATTATGGGTAGGTAACTCTTAATTCGACTGTCCAATTTTGGTGTTTGGCCTGGCTGGTTAAAGCTGTTTATATTGTGTCTACAGAGTTCAGTGGATTCTCAAAATATGTAAGTTATAATATAATATATCTTGTGGTCAGTTAGTTTAGAAATGGTGTACATATGTTGTAAATCTACTACCAGCTTTTTAAACTGTTAAAATGTAAGCACAACAGATGGAGAAAAAAATCATGCCTTGACCGGGAATCAAACTCATGGGTATATTGCTAACTGTGCCAGTGTCTTACCAGCAAAGTTTTTAATTGAATGTTGTTTAACGGCTCATCAACACAATACAGGTTATTTAGAGCCGCCCCAGAGAGAGGGGAAGGATAAATAGGAATCCGGGAACCTGCCTTACTCTTATTATCGAATAGATTCCTATGGTTCTTTATCGTGTTCGGAGGATAGACCGATACACGGGACCGCCGGGTTTACGTCCCCATCCGACGGACGAGGCTAAAGAAAAGTGTCTTGCCCAAGAACACACCGACGGAACTCAGTGGCACCACGGAGGATTGAACCCGGGGCCTCCGGTTACAAATCCGCCGCGCTACCGACTGCGCCACGCCAGCCCCTACCATTGAGCAAGTAATACATGGTTATATTGGCAACTGAACATTCATCATGGACCTGATGTCAATGTTTTTTTTGGGCAAGTAAGAATATACATGTAGACTTAGTAAAATCAATGTTTGCCTAGACTGTTTTAGTGTGGAACTGCGCCATGTTGCCTTGACTCTCCATGTTACCCTTCCAAGTCCCAAGTAATGTGAGGCCGCGCCATGCTGCCTTAACTCTCCATGTTACCCTTTCAAGTCTCAAGTAATGTGGGGCCACGCCATGCTGCCTTAACTCTCCATGTTACCCTTTCAAGTCCCAAGTAATGTGGGGCCGCGCCATGGTGCCTTGACTCTCCATGTTACCCTTTCAAGTCCCAAGTAATGCGGGACCGCGCCATGCTGCCTTGACTCTCCATGTTACCCTTTCAAGTCCCAAGTAATGTGGGGCCGCGCCATGCTGCTTTGACACTCCATGTTACCCTTTCAAGTCCCAAGTAATGTGGGGCCACGCCATGCTGCCTTGACACTCCATGTTACCCTTTTAAGTCCCAAGTAATGTGGGGCCGCGCCATACTGCCTTGACACTCTATGTTACCCTTTCAAGTCCCAAGTAGGGGGCGTCTGTGGCCGAGTGGTTAACGTCTCTGACTTGAAATCACTTGCGTCTCACCGCTGTAGGTTCGATCTCTCAGGGGCCTACGAATCTTTATGTGAGGAAGCTATTCAACTGGCTTGCGGAGCGTCGGTGGTTCTACCCAGGTGATCGCCCGTGCACGTAAAATGCCCGGAGCACCTGGGGTCTTCCTCCACCAATGGAAGCTGGAAAGTCGCCATATGACCTTAGCTGTTGGTGCGACTATAAAATCCAATTCAATCAATTCAATCAAGTCCCAAGTAATGTGGGGCCGCGCCATGCTGCCTTGACTCTCCATGTTACCCTTTCAAGTCCCAAGTAATGTGGGCCGCGCCATGCTGCTTAGACACTCCATGTTACCCTTTGAAGTCCCAAGTTATGTGGGGCCGTGCCATGCTGCCTTGAGTGTCCATGTTACCCTTTCAAGTCCGAAGTAATGTGGGGCCGCGCCATGCTGCCTTGACTCTCCATGATACCCTTTCAAGTCCCAAGTAATGTGGGGCCGCGCCATGTTGCCTTGACACTCCATGTTACCCTTTCAAGTCCCAAGTAATGTGGGGCCGCGCCATGCTGCCTTGACACTCCATGTTACCCTTTCATGTCCCAAGTAATGTGGGGCCGCGCCATGCTGCCTTGACTCTCCATGTTACTCTTTCAAGTCCCAAGTAATATGGGCCGCTCCATGCTGCTTAGACACTCCATGTTACCCTTTGAAGTCCCAAGTTATGTGGCAAAGTTTAATGGACCGCTAGCGAACCGCTTTGTAAATGACAATGTTTTAATGGATTGCTTTAGGATCGCATGGTTTATAAACCAATTTCTTTTGGATCCCTCACAAATCGCCAAAAAAAACGCTTTAGGATCAGGATTCTTAAATAAGACCATGTTTGCGATCATGCAAAACGATCCGTTTCATGGATCACATTTGGATTCGCTTTAACAAACTGCAGAACCATGGTTTTGAAGCGATCCTGAAACGATTTTGAAGCGATTCATCATAAAATAATTTTGTGTGGGTTGGCTCCCTGCGGCTAGAATGTTTTGGGGTTGTGGGGACTTTTTTGATTTTATGTTTCTGTGTTACACCACACAAACTGCTTAGTATATAAAGTACACAATTGCTCATCTCAATTATCACCGTCCTCCAACCAACCATTCTGTTCTCTCAGATTTACTCAGAAGTGCCTTGTGTTGTTGATATTGCTCGCTGGCAAAAAGTGCTTAGTTCTGCATATCTCTATTATCAACTCTTGGCGGGGATTTCTTTATTTACACTGTCCTGTTTTAATGGGATGACAGTAGGATTAGTGTGAGGTTTGGTGCACCCTAGAACTGGTTTAATCCCCAGTGGCCTACTTTGCCACTGACCGTTCCAATGCGGTAGCCCTATTGTCAACCCTTTTGTGTTTGTGATGTCGTTTGCATTTATTATTGCTTTTGCCTTTTGTTTGTCTGTTTGCGTGTTTGTTTCTGTGTTTTGTGGTTGACTGTCCTCCTTGAATGCTACTTTCCCTGTCCGATCTTTTTATATTTCTTTTCACACTCACTCGAAATAATACCATATGCATTTCACAGGATTCTTTATTTTCCTCGTGTGGTTGCCAGGATAGAATACAACCTGCAATCTCACAAACATACTCACATGCAGAACACCACCATTCATATTCATTTTGTCATTTTTTATCATGCTAATTCACGCTAAATTTAACATGACACCGCGTATGCAAACGTGACTCCATCGTAAATGGAGTCCACTAAAGGATTTGCAGCAACTCTAGGCCCATCCTCTAAGCAAAATCTACCATTCATTTAAACAGGGAGTAAGTACAGGGACTCCCTGATTTAAAGGGAATGTAGCGCCACAGCCATACAAGCTCTATTATTGAGAGTTCTGAACAACTTGGAAAAAGGTGAAAGAATTATCAAAATCGGATAATAAACAAAAAAGATATGACCATTTAAAGGTTGTTCTAAAATGAATTGGGAGCTGCCATTTTTAGAACTATGATGTCATAGTTCCATATTACCATATTTGGAATATTGATAAATATCAGTTAAATACGAAGAAAATCACTGCAAATGAATGCATTTTGTTACTGGTCATATAAAGCATTATTGCCATTAAGTATTACATATTTTTCATACAGTTGCTGTCATTTTCCCCTATAAATCAGTAAATTATCATATTTATAAATATTCCATATATGGTCATTTAGAACCGTGATGTCATAGCTCTCAAAATGGCCGCTTCCATGTCCGTTTCAACAGAAACTTCCAAATGATCATATCTTCTTTGTTAATCATCAGATTTTGATAATTCTTTCATCCTTATTCAAGGTTTTCAGAACTCTCAATAATGAATATGGTTTGGCTGTGTCGCTAAATTCCCTTTAAATAATATCTAGAGTTTTAATCAAAGGGAAACAACTGTTACTTAATTCATGTTGATATCCAATATGAGTTATTTCCCTTGATTAAAACATAGTTTAACCCTCTACCAGGTCTTTAATTATCATCCCAGCTTCTACCCAGACATGCCGTCCCTGAGGTCAGTTTTTTCCACATAATTGTTTTGTTCTGAATTAGTTTAGTTTAAACTTATTTATTTTACATCGATTGTAACTAAGCTCTATGAACTACTTTGAATCACTCTCGAACCAGTACTAAGCAAATGCAGATAAAGTGTCTTGCTCAGGGACACAACGCATATGGCAATGACGGGGAATTAAAGGAAAATAGGCATCTTGCATTTGACTGGTCCTTGTCCGTCCGTACCGCTTTAATTGTCCGGAGAATTATTGAAAACTACTAATGGACAAACTTGAATGAAACTTCACACAATGAGAGAAAGTGCATAGCTTAGGAACCATAAGTCTGTTACCATAACTTTGTTTTTGGCATGCTCGACTGGACTTACCCAAGGATGCTACAGATTGCTGATATCTTGGAGCAGGGGCCTGTGGACGCTTTACTGACTAAAGATAAAGTTTCCGTATAAGGGGCCATAACTGTGTCAAAAATCATTCAATCGAAACATGGCGATGACATGCGCAATAACGCTTGGTACTGATCAGCCATGCTAAGTTTCGCTGAAATCCGACCAGAGGGTCAGGAAAACTAGTCTGTACAAAGTTAGTATATTGAAACGTTTATAGGGCCATAACTCTGCCAAAATTCATACAACTGGAACACGGCGATTATCTGCGCAACTAGGCTTGATACTCATCATCCCTGCCGAGATTCGTTGAAAACTGGTCAGGAAATCGGGAGAACTAGTCGGGACAAAGTTGGTGTATTAAAACCTTAAAAGGGGCCAGAAATCATTCAACCGGAACATGGCGATGACATGCGCAACTAGGCTTTGTACTCATCATCCCCGCCAAGATTTATTGAAACCCGGCCAGGAATTCAAAAGAGTCTAGTCTGGACAAAGTTTATGTATTAAAACCTTTAAAGGGCCATAACTCCGCCAAAAATAATTCAATCGAAACACGGCGATGATATGGCAATTAGGCTTGATACTGATCATATTTGCCGAGTTTCGTTGAAATCCGGCGAGGGGAACTAGTCCGGACACAGTTTTTGTATTAAAAACTTCAAAAGGCCAAAAATCCTTCATCCAAAACACGGCGATGATATACAAAATTATGATGATACTGATCATCTCTGCAACGTTTCGCAGAAATCCGACCAGGGGTTCAGGAAAATTAGTCTGAACAAAGTTTGTGTAGTAAAACCTTTAAAGGGCCATAACCCCGCCAATAATAATATTAGCAGTAGACCGGAACACAGTGATGATATGCACAACTAGGCTTGGTACTGATCATCCCTGCAACGTTTCGCTGAAATCCGGCCAGAAGTTCAGGAAAACTAGTCCGCACAAAGTTTGTGTATTAAAATCTTTAAAAGGGCAATAACTCCGCCAAATGTCATTCAACCGGGACCGGTGATGATATGCACAACTAGGTCTAGTACAGATCATTCCCTTAAAAGTTTCGCTGAAATCCGGCCAACGGCTTGGATAAATAGTCCATACACATTAAGTGTATTTAAAATGTTTAAGGGCCATAACTTTGACAAAAATATTTCAACCGAAACATGGTGATGATATGCACAACTAGACTTGGTACTGCTGATCCCTGCAAAGTTTCGTTGAAATACGGTAAAATGAAGGCCCTATCGTCTTAAAGCTACAGAGTCCCTATATCAATCGATTTCTTCTTTGTAGGCGTGTCTTTATTTGTAACTTCATGTTCACCAGCTCATGTCGAAATCGGGTATTTAAGCGAGCAAATATAGCGCATGAAATCATTTACTGTATATACATCGACCAGTGCACATCGTACCTATACACAGGTAACAGTAATTTTTACCGAAAAAAAAAGTTAGCTTCTTTCGGGTCTCGAACACACGACCTTCTGATTTCAAGTCCTGTGCTCTTACCACTGAACTACAACGCTACTTGAGAAAATAGTATACTAACTACCATATATTATGAGGCAAAACAACTTAACATATTTGAACGCAACTAAAGTTGGATCAATACATATGCAGTCCATATTGTCGCACGTGTAAATTAACATTGCCTGGTGTAATACTGTATCTTATCAATATGAAACTAATACTTCGTCTCAAATAAACCATATATCGACTTGTTATTTAGCGCTTGATGAGTTTGTGTGCGCGCTCTTGTTATTACGTAATGCCTATTTAGTGTTAAAAATGCTACAAAATACCAATAAATAGCAGTGGTCTAGAGGTTCAGCATACATCTTCCAAATCTAACAAGTGCAAAGGCTGTGGTTCAAATCCCGTTCCGGGCCACTATTTTTTTTATCACATATATTCTTGAGCCGTATATTTATCGATGTTACCTGTACGAAGGCTAAATAAAAATGTGAAATTTTACGTATCGATTTCTCCTTATATACCGACTTTTGGGGTGTTCGTCGATTTGAAACTACTTCACACGTGACTCATTCATATTCATGAGTTATTATCAGTTAAAATAGGGACTGTACAGCTTTAACGAGGTAAAACAACAGCATTTTTAACCAAATCAAGGGCCATAACTCTGTTGTTACTGATTCGATTTGGCTGGTTTTCGAATCTATTCGAGTTTTCATTAATATTAGTAATCTGGTAACGTTTGGTAAAGATCAGATGAAAAATGAAGGCCCTATCTTCTTAAAGTCACAAATACTTCTACCAGGGAGAAAATCCGAATATTGTGTTTCAAAACCGTCCTCACAGCATGCTGACCTGAGTTTTCAGGTGAAAGAGGGTCAAGACCTCAAGAATGCAATGGAATTTCAGTACTATGTAAGACATATACATGTTTTAAACCTGCATAGTAGAAATTAGATGGAACAAAACCTGTGTGAAGGAAATGGAAGAAAATGTAATCAAAAACGTTAAAAATAAATTTGGTCAACTATTTTGAATAAATACACACACACAAACCAAAACACACATTTGATTCCATCCGTAATGAATTTATTCAATAACGCAATGTTCAGCACAGCATAAATATAAATCCAGTCATGACAGAAATGCGTCCGTCAGCAATTTTTTAAAAGATGACTACCATCGCCACATATGACGCATGGCATGCTTCAAAAGAGGTCAAAAAAGCAATGACAAAAATCACAAAGGGACCTAAAAATCGATTGGAAAGACATGGCATCCACAACTCACTGACAAGTTGGCTGGAATAAAATCTCAACCATACTGGTGTATGAAAAACTGATGGCAACCCAGACACATTAGTGAGATATTTAAACAACATTGTGTGCCATTACCAGGACAATCATATACATTGCCATCCAACTTCACGATGCAAAACACAATAATATTATACACTTTCAAGGACTAAAATCACTGATTCCAGGGCAGTAGAAATGTCGAGTGGAGCAGTTAAATCACTTTACATGTATAAAAATCCCCATAAATATGTACACCATAGAAATACTCACTATATAGAAAGTTTATAAATATATATTTCAAAAACATTACACTACCAAAATATTTCCTACATTATACGTTTAGGCTTAGGCATTCTTGATTGGAATGAGAATGTTGATAGACCTTGTTTCCACACATATCACTCGGTGCACTACTTTAAAGGCTGTGTGGTAGACGAAAAGCAGAACAAACTGCCAACTATGTACTGGATTCCTAAATTACGTAAAAATCCGTATAAGGCCCGCTTTATTTCGAATTCTAGTGCCTGCACCACCACAAACATATCCAAACTTTTAACTTTTTGTCTTACTGCCGTTAAAGATCACGTTAAACAATGTTGTGCTAAAACTTATGAAAACTCTGGAATGAATTTGTTTTTGTTCTATTAACAATTCAGGAGACTTTCTTGATAACATTTGCAATAAACGTAAAGTTTCATCTAAGCACTTCTGACTTCTCTATTCTATATACAACCTTACCACATCACCTTATCAAAGACAAGCTTATTGCTCTTATTAAAAAACATTCGCTAGAGAAGGAACTACATTTTTGGCCTGTAATATTAAAACGTTTTATAATAACGGCAGTTTAGACATTGTTTCTTATCAGGCATTTAATAGATGATGTTATCCACGGAAGATCTTAGGCATAATGCGCATGAGTTTGTTTGGAATGCATTGTTTTGCTATATGTATTGTATGTTCATCTATATCTTGTGTATGTTCATCTATATCTTGTGTATGTTCATCTATATCGTTATCATGAAGCATATTCCAGTCTGTATTTATGGCCATTTGTCTCAAGGTATCATAATCACCTTTGTCATAATTCCAAATATGCCTCAAAAATGATTTGATAACATTCTTTTCGAAGTTGAGAATACAAAATATGGGACAGTGCTAGCGAACGTCCTGTTGTAAAAAGGGTTCACCTACGCCGCTTATTAATACATTGTTTTTGTTATTAACCAAAATAATGTCGATTGTTGAAGTTGAATTTTCCGTGTAATGAGTTGGTTCGTTTATGCATTGGTATAGTGAGAATTGTTCACAGATAGACGTTATTTGACGACGTGAGTTAGCATTATTATTATTAAAGTTAAAGTCGTCAGTAATAATTATATCATTACTGCAAGGTGAATTGAATTTTCAATAATGGAATTATGAATATTATCTGCATTTGGCGGTCTGTAAACAATCCGAAAAGAATATGTATATGTTTCATATATATTTCTACCCATATACATTCAATACCTAACGGTTCAAGGTCATGACTACGTTTGTAATGTATAGAGTTTTTAATATAGAGTATAACATCACCGTGACTATCGCCATTGCGATCTTTCCTCTCCGGGTCTGAAAATGAATCAAACGTAAGATCTGAAGTTAATATCGACTGGTTTAGCAAGGTTTCAGAAAATGCCATATGTCAAATTCGCTTAGCTCTGTCCTTAAAACATCGACTTTGTGAAAAAAAACTTCGATCATTATAGTGGACGAAAGACAAATGTCTTGTTAGGTCTAGTGAATCGATCGCAAAGGAGGACTGAGATGTCGTACTGGAATTTGATGACAAAGTCAGACCAGGGATGTACGTCTCCCGCTATTGTCAGTAATAACGTTAACCAAGTTACATTTACTGTAAAGTATACGGTAATAAATAAGCGAAATGAAAATTCAATATTATCAACTTGCTTCCGGCTTAACGGATGCTTTCTTTTAATTATGGGATATTGTTTGATTACGTGAGAAGTTCCGATTTGATTTTTAATACGATGAAGTACGGCGAAGAGACTAATGTCGTCTTTGTAGATCGGTATGAGGACCAAAATTGGAAAGTGAAACTTCATATGAAACGAGTTCACGCTGGCAACTGTGGTATTACTAGTTGTTTTCATGCATTTACATAACCATTTATATATAATACCATACTAAGTGTTTGAGATATATTATGAATTATAAAAATGCAATTTATTAGACGCACGTATTTAGGTATTAATAGTGTCCAAGATAACCAACATGGTTTGACAAAGTTCCAGCGACTACAAACACAAAATCAAGTTGCATTTAAGTCAGTGCTTAAACTACATAATGTTATGTGCAAAGCACATTTGCAAGAACTCCTTGATCTGTATTGAAGTGACTGAAGTCAAACTGGTGTCCGCTGAAACACTTGTGCTCTGAAATATACTTGGCTCTGTCCCTGTAGCCCATTCCCATGTATACTCTGTAGAAGGGTCCATAATTGTTTCCCACTTCTAGTTCAAATCGAATAATGTCACTAGTTCCGGATTTGCTCACCACTGTGAAGTTTGATAGGCCATTTGTGTAGTTGCTGTTGAGAAGAGAAACACTAGTGAGGTTATAATGTATCTAGTATGCTTAATACACTCAAACTCCGATGCATGATGCTGTTGAGAAGTTTCCGTACATAGACATATCATCACGACAGTATCATACGGAGCATTCTGAAATAGACACAGTGTTTTACAAACTTCGTAAGATTCTTAGTCATGATCACTTTCATACTATCTTTGTTAAACTTGTTAAAAGGTATATCAAACGAGGTTTGACACTATCATTTTGCAACGTACTGCATGTTTGGCGGTGGATTCATTTACAGTTCGCCACTGTGCTTTCCTCTTTAATTGTAGGATGACCGGACATGCTGTGGACCCTATGAGGACGCCTACCTAAAGCCCATTGGGATGGTGGCGTTTATGTTTGTCGGCGGTCTTGTCTTGTCGTGCCCTCAATGGTTTATTCTCGTGTTGCTCTGGCTTCTGCCAAGTCATCGAGTACCTTCATTGTGGCTTTTTAGGCTATTGTTTTTTTTGTATTTATATATACACGAGGATCTATATGTTTTACTTATATTGCCTATTAATGCTGCCTGGTTGGTTAGAGAATAGTTTATGGCGGGGATTTTTTACTTACACTGTCCCGTTTTATTGGTATGACAGTAGAGTATGTTCGAGGTTTGGTGCACCCTAGAACCTGCTTTAAACCCCCAGCGGCCTTTTTTGTCACTGACCGTTCCAAGGCGGTAGCCCTATTGTCAACCCTCTTGTTGTGTTTGTGATGTCGTATTTGACCTTTTATTCATTTGTAATGTTGTATTTTTTTGTAATGTTATTCTTTGTTTATGTGTGTGTTTGTGGCTGACTGTCGTCTTTGAATGCTACTTTTCCTGTTCGATTTTTTAATCCATATTAGTATTACCTGTACTGATAGAAGAGCATCCGATTTCATGTGAAGACGCGTCTATCGGTGATTTTGTCGATTGTTGAAGTTGAATTTTCCGTGTAATGAGTTCGTTCGTTTATGCATTGGTACAGTGAGAATTGTTCACTTGATGACTCGAGTTAGCATTATTAGTATTAAAGTTAAAGTCGTCAGTAATAATGATATCATTAATAGTTGTGTCCACAGGCGAATTGAATTTTCAATAATAGAATTATGAATATTATCTGCATTTGGCGGTCTGTAAAACAACCCGAAAAGAATATGTTTATGCTTCATAAATATGTCTACCCATATACATTCAATATCTAGCGGTTCCAGGTCATGTCTACGTTTATAATGTAAAGAAGTTTTAATATAGAGTATAATATCACCATAATTATCGCCATTGCGATCTTTCCTCTCCGGGTCTGAAAATGAATCAAACGTAAGATCTGAAGTTAATATATGTCAAATTCGCTTAGCTCTGTCCTTAAAACATCGATTTTGTGGAAAAACAACCTGAACATTATAGTGGACGAAAGACAAATGTATTGTTAGGACTAGTGAATCGATCGCAAAGGAGGACTGAGATGTCATACTGGAATTTGATGACGAAGTTAGACCAGGGTTTGAAAGTACCTCTCCCGCTATTGTCAGTAATAACGTTAACCAAGTTACACTTACTGTAAAATATACGGTAATAAATAAGCGAAATGAAAATTCAATACTATCAACTTGCTTCTGGCTTAACGGATGCTTTCTTTTAATTATGGGATATTGTTTGATTACGTGAGAAGTTACGATTTGATTTTTAATACGAAGAGACTAATGTCGTCTTTGTAGATCGGTATGAGGACCAATAATGCAATAAAAATTGGAAAGTGAAAAGAAATATAAAAATATCGGACAGGGAAAGTAGCATTCAAGGAGGACAGTCAACCATAAAACACAGAAACAAACACGCAAACAGACAAACAAGAAGGCAAAAGTAATAATAAATGCAAACGACATTACAAACCCCAAAGGGTTGACAATAGGGCTACCGGCTTGGAACGGTCAGTGGCAAAGTAGGCCACTGGGGGGTTTAAACCGATTCTAGGGTGCACCAAACCTCACACTTACCCTACTGTCATCCCATTAAAACAGGACAGTGTAAATAAACAAATCTCCGCCATGATCTTATCTCTAACCAACAAGGCAGCATCAATAGGCAATATAAGTAAAACACAAATATGCCCGTGTTAATATAATACAAAAAAACAATAGCCTAGAAAGCCACAATGAAGGTACTCAATGACTTGGCAGAAGCCAGAGCAGTAAGACAAGCTAGACACACATTAAACGATCTACCATTAACAGCTGATTTAATGGTGGACTTGCACGATACATAATTGCTACAACTGCACCTCTTAGCATTGCACTTATAAATAGAGGGAAACAACCTGCGTCTTGAATGAAGTAAATGATTTCTGAAAGGAGAGTTTATATGGTATTTCCTCAAAACAGGTGATCCTAGAGGAGCTACGGAAACTTTAGAGCCATTATTAAAAATCCTAGTAATATTATTAGAAGGAACATGAAACGAGGTTGCCGAATGAAATATTTAAAGGTTTAAGGCGTACATATGGTTTAGTTCTAAGAAATGAAGAGTTATTTTGACGCAGAGTGTAACCGAAGAGGTGAAAGATTTATTATTAAAGTGTTAACTAAAAGACTCATAAATGTTTTTATGGAGAGTAATACCATTCTGTGAAAAGCGAAATAAGGGCCAATAAGTATTTATTAGAGATACGAAATAAAATCGTTTCAAAGATCCATAAGAAATAATATTAGTTTGCTTACGGACTGTTAAAAGAGGTCCAAAACTCAGGTCAGTGTCTAATTCAAGATAATGAGGAAAGTTTAGGAAAACCCTAATAAAATGGGCCAAAATGTCGATGAGCACATTTAAGGAAAAAATGGATCAATGAATGTCATACAATCCCTGTAGGATGTAAAAAAAAACTCAATATTGATTGGATGTACGGGAAGTCATTTTACCCTCGCCACACGGCACAAACAACACTATTGTGCATGTAAAGAAATATAAAAATATCGGACAAGGAAAGCAGCATTCAAGGAGGACAGTCAACCACAAAACACAAAAACCAACACGCAAACAGACAAACGAGAAGGCAAAAGTAATAAAAAATGCAAACGACATCACAAACACAAAAGGGTTGACAATAGGGCTACCGCCTTGGAACGGTCAGTGGCAACAAAGGCCACTGGGGGTTTAAACCGGTTCTAGGGTGCACCAAACCTCACACTTACCCTATTGTCATCCCATTAAAACAGTACAGTGTAAATAAATAAGTCCCCGCCATGATCTAGTTGTATCGCCTTTTCGAAGAAAAAAAGAGACATAGGTGTTGCTTTTCCGGCGGCGGAGGCGTCAACATTCAAGTTTTGCGTTTAGGTCATTTTCTCACAAACTGTATGCACTAGACCTTTCAAACCTTGCTTATAGTTGTATCATGGGTGATACATCGCAACGTGACAAGGCAAAGGTGGAAGTGACCTTGACCCTCCAAGCAGAGGGCAGATAACTTGCTAATTTTTAGGTTCAAGTTTTGCGTTTAGGTCACTTTTTCACAAACTGTATGCACTAGACCTTTCAAACTTTGCTTATAGTTGTATCTTGGGTGGTACATGGCAACGTGACTAAGCAAATGTTGAAGTGACCTTGACCCTCCAAGCAAAGGGCAGATAACTTAATAATTTTTAGTTCAACTTTTGCGTTTAGGTCACTTTTTCACAAATTGTATGCACTAGACCTTTAAAAACTTTGCTTATAGTTGTTTCTTGAATGCTACATCCAAACGTGTCAAAGCAAATTTGGAAGTGACCTTGACCTTCCAAGCAAGGGCAGATAACCTTATACTTTTTACCTTCAACTTTGGCGTTTAGGTAACTTTTTCACAAACTGTATGCACTTAGACCTTTCAAACTTTGCTCATATTTGTATCTTGAGTGGTACATTGCAACGTGCAAAGCAAAAGTGGATGTGACCATCACCATCCAAGCAAAGGGCAGATAACTTTAATTGTTACATTTACATCACTTTCTCATGAACTAGAAATATGCACTAGATGTTTTAAACCAAATTTAGAGCTTAATATTTAGAAAAAAACATATTCTATTTTGACATAGATGTGTCTTCGGTAGTGCATCTTTTTTTTGGATGCCTGGATTTCATCTATGACCTTGACCTACTTTTTCGAGCTGATGATTTTAAGCTCTACTGGCCAAAGGCCTTCATTTTTCATCCGATCTTTACCAAACTTTACCAGATTGTTAATATCAATGAAAGCTCGCACAAGTTCGAAAACCAGCCAGATTCGACCAATAACATCGAAGTTATGGCCCTTGATTTAGTTAAAAATGCTATATTTTGCCTCGTTAATACCGATAGGGCTTTCATTTTTCATCTTATCTTTACCAAACTTTACCAGATGTTTTGCTTTTTTTTTATTAGTATTATTAGTAAATTGGTATTTTTTTTTATTTTATTTTTTTAATAGATAGGTTAAGTCCGGTACGTTCGGACACCTTCATATTCCGACGCTTGTTTTGACGCATATTTGTGCGCCAGAAGCTTTATGAAATAAAATTGTAACGAAGGGCCATATGCGGATCGTTTTTCGAATGGCATGGGCTTAATCATGTCGTATACCACTTATTAATCTATGTTTATGCTTGTATCATCAGATCTCGGGAACAGTCGGACGCTTACCGGTACACTCGGACACCCATGATGGTACATTCGGACACACTCATACGAGTACTTTCAGACTTCCGTTTGCAGAGACTCTTTGCAATCATTGTCAATATAGATTGCTCGTCATAAGCCCGTTCATTGGTCAAACTTCATTGGTCAAACATAATTGGGGAGCTCTACGTCATATGATCGTGTAAATGTACACTGTGGTTTGTTATTGTTTATGCTTACTCCCTGCTACTAGTAATTATAATAACAATAGTTATACTCGTAAAGCCCAATATTTACACCCAGTGATGAAAAGCTGTAATCAAATTGGGGAAACCAACCATCTATTTTTAGAACGTTCGCACAGTGGTACAGTCAATAAGCTGGGCACCACACTACCTGAACCTTCGTGCAAGCGTACGGTTTTCCTACAAAAAATTTTTACAATTTTTTTTTTTTCAATTTTTTTTTTTTTCAATTTTGTATTAATTTTTTTTTTTAATTTATTGATTTTTTTTCAATTTGTTTTTAATTTTCTTATGTCATTATTTATATTTTTTAATTTTTTTTTATGTTAACGCCGTGTTAGCAGCATGCATTGCTGTGCCTATTGCATTTTGTATTTCCCGTTTTTTTTCTTTAATTTCTTGTCGGCGCTACTCCTCCTAAACGCCATTTTGGATTTCGACGAAACTTGGCAGGAAGCATCGGTAAGATGTCTAATTGTGCATATCGCGCTTTTGTTCCAGTTTGATGATTTATGACGGAGTTATGGCACTTTGACATTTTTCCTTTAAATTTCTTGTCAGCGCTACTCGTCTTAAACGGCTTGTTGGATTTCTACAAAATTTGGTAGGAAGCCTCAGTATGATGTCTTGTTGTGCAAAGCATGGTATATCAAATGAAATTTTGGACAGACAAGTTCGAAAATCAGCTAGATCTAGTTAGTAATGGCAGGTTATGGCCCTTGATTTGTTGAAAAATGCTATATTGTATGTTCCTTTGTTAAATCTGTAGTTACTTCATTTTTTATCTGATCTTTACCATATTTGTTTAGAATGTTAATATAACACCCCCCCCCCCCCACCCCCACGCCCCACACCCACACCCATTTATATGAAATTTCATTCATAGAGGAAAGTGGGACAAATTAAAATATGCCCATGCCCGACTAGACACAGCAGACATTGCCCATGATTACCAGGTGAGCGATCTAAGGCCAACCTATCCCTGTTGTTTTTGTAATGTTTTAAAAAAACTACCGATGGGAATTTTATGTCGACAACCCTTGATATATATCAAGAGCCGTTTTAGCCAGTAGAGCATTCACAAGCCCTCTTGGGCCTCTTGTTTTTAATAGAATGGCATTTTGTTTTTAAACAAATGCACTTAAATGTCATCTCAGCGAACGGCAAACTCGATTGTTTTTAATTGCTAAAATGTTTACAAACTTTCATTTAAGCATCATTGACCTTTTTATTTTTAAGTCCAGCCCCCATTAGGCGAGACATGTGAATCCACGGATTTCTTGTTTTAATTATCGTGTCATATATATCTATGATTATGAATACTCAATTACAATGTATCTAAGAATCCTAGACGAATTTAACCTGCACGAAACAATACATTATAAAACATGAACTATTTAAAGTGGCACACTGCACTAATGATTTTTAAAAATGTTATTTTTCTATCCGACTTTAATAATACAAATGATCATATTTAATGTCTTTTTAAAATAGTTAAAAAAATAAACATTATTTTAGTATGGTGCATCAATTAATTTGTGAAGGCGGTACATCCTGTACATCTTGTACATATTGTACATCTTTTTTTATAATGAAATCTAGACCCAAAACGTTGTGTCAAGAGGCATATATATATATATGCTATTATTATTGCTGATGGTTATTAAACAAAGGTTTTATTGACTATTTAGTTAATACTCACCATGTTTGGTCCATGTTTGTATACTGAACAAACAAAGAAACGCAACTCGGGAATTTTCGCTATATATTGTATATACTGCACATTTAATTCCACATAATATTCGAAAGAAATCCAAAAATGATTTGTAAACAAAAAAGTTGCAGTAAGTTAGGGAAAGGACACAACTGTGATGCTGTAGACGTTTTATCGCAATACACTTTGTAAATTCATAATTGTTGAAGTTTTTCTTAAAACAATTGAGCCATTCAGTACTGTATTTAATGTAGAGAGTTTGCCCAAGTTTGCATACATACTTGAGCCAAACGCGTACTCTGCCAAAGATGAAACTTTGAAGGAAGGAATACTATTTGATGTACAAAGAAATATAAAAAAAGATCGGACAGGGAAAGTAGCGTTCAAGGAGGAAAGTCAACCACAAAACACAGAAACAAACACGCAAACAGACAAACAAGAAGGCAAAAGTAATAATAAAAGCAAACGACATCACCAACACAA
This sequence comes from Cyrtodaria siliqua, assembly GCA_037043455.1. Lineage (NCBI taxonomy): Eukaryota > Metazoa > Mollusca > Bivalvia > Adapedonta > Hiatellidae > Cyrtodaria > Cyrtodaria siliqua. The sequence goes on along the minus strand of JAWPHD010000535.1, from coordinate 156,837 downwards.
AGGGGTTGACAATAGGGCTACAGCATTGGAACGGTCAATGGCAAAGTAGTCCACTGGGGGGTTAAACCGGTTCTAGGGTGCACCAAACCTCACACTTACCCTACTGTCATCCCATTAAAATAGGACAGTGTAAATAAAGAAATCCCCGCCATGATCTAATCTCTAACCAAACAAGGCAGCATCAATAGGCAATATAAGTAAAACACAAATATGCTCGTGTAAATATAATACAAAAAAACAATAGCCTAGAAAGCCACAATGAAGGTACTCAATGACTTGGCAGGAGCCACAGCAGTAAGAGAATAAACCATTAAGGGTACAACAAGAAAGATCATAGACAAACATCAAACTCCACCGTCCCAATGGGCTTTAGGTAGGCGTCATCATAGGGTCCACAGTCTGTCTGGTCATCGTACAATTAAAGAGGAAAACATAGTTGCGAACTGTAAAAGGGTTCACCACCAAGCATGCAGTACGTTGCAAAATGATAGGGTCATAACCTCTTTTGATAAACTTTTTAACAGGTTTTACAAAGATAGTATGAAAGTGATCATGACCAAGAATCTTACGAAGTTTATAAATTACATCACCACAGAAGTCAGGTTGTGATAGTCCTGGTCGAGCCCAATCTTCGTGGCTTTAAAGCAGAATATCGCTTAAAGCTACAGACCCTCTATATAAATCGATTTCTTCTACTCAGGCGTGTCTTTATTTGTAACTTCATGTTCACCAGCTCATGTCGAAATCGGGTATTTAAGCGAGCAAATATAACGTAGGACATCATTTATTGTATAGACATCGACCAGTGCACATCGTACCTGTACACAGGTAACATTATGATTTACAGAAGAAAAATATATATGCCTCTTTCGAGACTCGAACACACGACCTTCTGATTTCAAGTCCGGTGCTCTATCACTGAGCTATAACGCTGCTTGAGAAAATGGTATACAAACTAAAATTTATTATGAGGCAAAACAACTTAACATATATTTTAACGCAAATCAAGATGAATCCATAAATATATAGACCATCTTGTCGGACGTGTAAATTAGCATTGCCTGGTGTAATACTATATGTTAGCAATATGAAACCAATATTCTGCCTCAAAACAACAATATATCGACTTGTTATTTAGCGCATGATGAGTTTGTTTGTGTGCTAGTTATTACGTAATGCCTATTGAGTGTTAATAATGCTAAACCAAACCAATACATAGCCTTGGTCTAGTGGTTAAATGTACGACCTTCAAAACTTAAAAGCACAACGGCTGTGGCGCAAAAGTTGGGTGTCGTTCTTCAGGGCTGCAAAGCAAAGAAAATAGGGGGAAAAGAAAGGGAGAGAAAAGCGGAGGAAAGAGGGAGGAGAGGGAAAGAGATAGAAGAGGAGTTTGTTAATGAATTGTCAGAAAAAGGACAAGGGTGGGATTCAGACGGGGGTGCACCAGCCCCACAACTACGGTAAAATCTGAAAGTTATATAACTATGTTAACATGTTTTTGTTATGTGTTTTTAGTTTGTTTTCTATTAGGTTGTTAATAGTTTTTCTACAAAGATGCACCCACTCCCCCACTAAAACTGTGAAGTCATGAAAATACACGTGAAATGGCGTTTTCATTTGGGAACAAGGGTGGGAGGGATTCACACGGGAGCGCACTCCACCCCCCCCACCCCACCCCCCCCACCCCACCCCCCCCCCACCCTCACCCAATAATCTGAAAAAAAGTAAATTCTTATGTAAACATACTTTTTTATGTACTTTTGTTTGGTTGTTACATGTAAATTCACCCCCCACCCCCACCCCCTCCACCCCATAATCTGAAAAGTTACATGTAAATTCTTATGTAAACATACTTTTTTATGTACTTTTGTATCATTGTTACATGTAAATTCTTATGTAAACATACTTTTTTATGTATTTTTGTTTGGTTGTTAACAGTTTCTTTCTAAAACGATATGGCCGCCCCCTGCCCCTTAAAGTGAAAAGTCATGAAAATGAACATGATTTTTTTTTTATTAGGGATTTTTGTTTGTCATGTTTTTGTTTTTTGTTTAAATGTTGCGCAGTTTGCCATCAAAAATGAAAACTAACAAACTTTTTTGTATTAAAAACGTTATGATTAAGACGTAATATATTAAAAAAAGTTTAGTATAAAACTATGATAATAATCTGTTAAGATCATATTATTGCTGTAAACATGGTATAAGTTATAAGCGTTTTCTTATAATATGGGCTATAAAACATATTATTCATCCTTTTCCAATAAATTTGCTATAAAACAGGGTGTTAATGTAACCTCGGTAAAATATAGTGTTCTTTCTTATACTGCTGTTGCTGTGTGTTGTTAATGTTGCTGTTAAGTGTGTTGGTAATAAGTTATCACTAAAAGGAAAGCTCATTTGTATTAATTTTGTATTTATACTGCAGAGCCTGATTTGGTACACCAATAATAACAATATATTATTGATTTGAATGGTTTAGAAACGTTAAGCAGAACATACGGAAAAAGTACGGACTACATCTGAAGGACATATGTATTGACATTGGTAGTAACAGAAACGTTACGGGCAAGTACTTTTTGTATCACATATATTCTGAAGCCGTATATTTATCGATGTTACCTGTACGAAGGCTAAATAAAAATGTGATATTTTACGCATCGATTTCTGCCTTATATACCGACTTTTGGGGTGTTCGTCGATTTGAAACTATTGCACACATGACTCATTCATATTCATGAGTTATTACCAGTTAATATAAGGGGTCTGTAGCTTTAAGCCGGTGCTAGGAGGCATGAGAGGTGAACTGACTCAATAAAACCGAGTCCGCTTATTTTAGCTCTTGTTTGTGCTTGGTGCTTCCAAGGCATCCCCTTTCAGTATTTATTTACATGTTTATATAGACGTATCGATCGGAATCATATTGCTCATATAATTCTTTTCCCAATAAATATAATTTGTAATACGTAATAATGACGGTAATAGTTGCACATTTTAAAACTGATTATTATCCAGAACATTACAACTAGCAAGAAATAACAAACATAAACACATAAACTTCCTCTTTAATTGTACGATGACCTGACAGGCTGTGGACCATATGATGACGCCTACCTAAAGCCCACTGGGACGGTGGCATTTGATGTTTGTCTATGATCTTTCTTGTCGTGCACTTAATTGTTTATTCTCGTGTTGCTCTGGCTTCTGCCAAGACATTGAGTACCTTCATTGTGGCTTTCTAGGCTATTGCTTTTTTTTTGTATTATGTTTACACGAGCATACTTGTGTTTTACTTATATTGCCTATTGATGCTGCCTTGTTGGTTAGAGATCAGTTCATGACGGTGATTTCTTTATTTACACTGTCCTTTTTTGAAGGGATGACAGTAGGGTAAGTGTGAGGTTTGGTGCACCCTAGAACCGGTTTAAACCCCCAATTACTTTGCCACTGACCGTTCCAAGGCGGTAGCCCTATTGTCAACCCTTTTGTGTTTGTGATGTCGTTTGCATTTATTTTTACTTTTGCCTTTTTGTTTGTCTGTTTGCGTGTTTGTTTCTGTGCGACTGTGGTTGACTGTCCTCCTTGAATGCTACTTTCCCTGACCGATCATTTTATGTTACTTTCGACACAAAAAAAAACAATTTGCAGATACGTTTTTTATGCTGCTGTCTATTGCTTGATAATATTTACGTAAATTCGTTATAGTCAATGATTATTTCATTCGTTTCCATGATTTTGGAATTAGACAATATTGATTCGTTTTATTTTGACAGGTTGTCCCAGCTTTGGAGATTGCTGAGCCCGATACTTATATTTAATTATCAGTGGTACTTTTTTCATTTTTTTTCTTACTTAATTTTTGATTCAGTGGTTCCACTTCTCCAGCCGATTAAAGGCTCTGGGTATTGTTTAACCACTTATAGGATATGTTGTCTGCTTTTTATTTTAGTCTTTTGACTGTAACTTGTGATAGGCAGGCTTCATAACCGCTGCTCCCAACTAAATTCAATTATGTTTATTTCGCCCTTCGGGGCATTTAGTTTTATTACATACTGGGACCATACGCCGTACGACATGGAGATGCGTTACACACCATGTCCACCGCCATATGCATGTCATCTTCGGGATGGTTTATACTTGTGTACTATTGATTTTATGAATATTGAGTTCTGCTCAACCCGGGGCTAGAGGGCGTGAGCGGTAGCTAGCATATTTCACTACCGCCCATGAACAGTCTCAATCAAACCGAGACTGCAATATTTCGTATGTGTCGTTTTCGGCCATTTCCAAAGATCCATTATCACACTCTTTTTTTATAGCACAGTGGCGTTGCTTGTGCAGTGTGGCGACAGTAAAATGTCTCCCCGCGCTTGCAATCAGTACTGTTATTCATTCGATCTTTGGAGATCGCTGAACACGATACTTATATTTAATTATCGGTGGTACTTTTTCATTTTTGTTTTGTTTTCTTACTTAATTTTCGATTCAGTGGTTCCACTACTCCAGCCGATTAAAGGCTCTGGGTATTGTTTAACCACTTATAGGATAAGTTGTCTTCTTTTTAATTTAGTCTTTTGACTGTTACTTCTGATATGCAGGTTCATAACCGCCGCTCCCAACTAAATTCCATTATGTTTACTTCGCTCTTCGGGGCATTTAATTTTATTAGATACTGGGACCATACGCCGTACGACATGGAGATGCGTTTCATTACACTCCATGTCCACCGCCATATGCATGCCATCTTCAGGATGGTTTAGATTTGTGTACTATTGATTTTATGAATATTGAGTTCTGCTCAACCCGGGGCTAGAGAGCGTGAGCGGTAGCTACCATATTTCACTACCGCTCATGAGCAGCCTCAATCAAACCGAGACTGCAATATTTCGTATGTGTTGTTTTCGGCCATTTCCAAAGGTCCATTATCATACTCTTTTTTACTGTTCTCTAGGAAATCCATCTCATGATAACATATAAGGCTAATATGACCTACAGTGATAGGAAGATGAAATTTAAGTATGTTTATATGATTTATAGCTTTTTAAAACCGAATCTGATACCTTTCCCTATAGTCTGTGTTTGTTGTTTCCAAGGGATCCTCTTTTCAGTATTTATTTATTATACTGACATTATCACTAGCATTTAGTTAGTGTTATGTGGCGGCTGTCAAAAGTCACCACGTCTACAAATCAGTAGAGTTATTATTCATGAACAGTCTCAATCAAACCGAGAACGGTCCACTTTAATACTCTTTTATTACTCACTGGCCATTTGGGATCATAATCTGTTCATACCACAGAAGAATTTCTTAAATATACATCACTAATATCATGTATTCCCAAAAACATGTGGTTGCGAAACCCGATTGCCCTTAAATATAATCTACACTATTTACTAATAGAACAATAGTGCATCGTTGTTTTCCGGGGAAAGGTTAGGATTAGGGTTTTCATACCGTCTGATTTCACTGTTCCATATTTTTTAATTTAAAGCGTGAAATGGAAAGATGTTGTACCCAGCAATATAGTAAATGTATTATAAGTATAGCAAATGTATTTTTAAAGAAAATACTCCAAGTATACAAGTGTTTCGTTTTTTAAGCATTCGGTGTATACGTGGAAGATACCCGCTAAATATCACCTTTCAACAAGGATGATTATATCAAAAAAAAGTGCTACGCTAACTGGTTAATATTGAAACACCTAACAAAAGAAAAAGCGCATGCAGAAGCTGACTTAAATGATTTAAACTATATACTCCGATGTTTGTTTGGTATTGATTTTTGTTTTCTGTTTTATTATAAATGGTCAAATACATCTCCTTTACAACGTTTTTTTCACTTTATTATATGTGTTTAAACCAAAATATGTATATACACACAATGCATGAAAAACAATAAAAAAAAAGTTACATTATAAAATACCTTTACAAATATTGTTCTATACAATTGTTGTTTTAATTGAACTCTATGATTGCTGCATATCCTTCATTTTACTGTTTTTGAGATTTTAGCATATACATTAACCATGCTCAGGAACGTAGCCTCCGTTTGTAAATGTTATTTTTACTGCTGGTTTATTTAGATTGGGTTTATAGAGGCTGGTCCCTTTGTCTAACTTCTGTAAAGAAAAACACATGCTCTTAGACTCTTTATAATGAAATCTAGACCCAAAACGTGGTGTCAAGAAGCATATATATATAAATGCTATTAGTATTACTAATGGTTCATAAACAAAGGTTTTATTGACTATTCAGTTGATACTCACCATGTTTGGTCCATGTTTGTATACTGAAAAAAAGAAGAAACGCAACTCGGGAATTTCCGCTATATCTTATATATACTGCACATTTAATTCCACATAATATTCCAAAGAAATCCAAAGAGGATTTGTAAACAAAAAAGTTGCAGTTAGTTAGAGAAAGGACACAACTGTGATGCTGTAGACGTTTTATCGCATTACACTTTGTAAATTCATAATTGTTGAAGTTTTTCTTAAAACAACTGAGCCATTTCAGTACTGTATTTAATGTAGAGAGTTTGCACAAGTTTGCATACATACTTGAGCCAAACGCGTACTCTGCCAAAGATGAAACTTTGAAGGAAGGAATACTATTTGATGTACAAAGAAATATAAAAAAAAGATCGGACAGGGAAAGTAGCATTCAAGGAGGACAGTATATATATGTATTTTGGGTGTTCTGGCTCAAGCTCTCGCTCTGCTCGAGTTTGAGCCAGAAACACCCAAAATACATATATATAATATAAAATCACCATTTCATGGTGATTTTACTTGATTTATTAAAACTTTTTTAAAATAGGGGTAGTGAAGATTGCAAGTTTAATTTGTTTATAAGTTATCAAAATATAATTTAAACCTCAATATATCTAAATCGAAGACACTCAGCGTTGTACGACTTTAACTTCCAGTATTCGTGTTTCATTCTAATCGAATGAGCACCACAACCAACACATACTTGATATCTTGCAGAAGTGCCTTTTTTACATTTTAGGCACGGTAACACATGACTTGTTTTTAATCTATATTTATGCAAACTGCAATAATCGGAATCTTTTGTTGGCTTGCTTTTACATGGATTATGTAATCCAATTTTAAGAAATTGACAAACATTACTTTCCATTGTCTATTTTTTATATAATTATTTTTATATTAAATTTTTTTTTTTAAAATATATAACAAATAAAGTATGGAAAACGAGGAGACTATAAGAAATTTAATACGCCTGTATGATACAGGTGTAATAGATAAGCAAACACTATCTAACGGTATAAATGCATTAAAACCTCTTAAAGAAGTTCCAAAGGAAACTCCAAAAGAGGTTAAATCTCAAACATTAGAAAATTTACTTAAGAGACGACGTGCTAAGAAACAACGTAAACGAGAAAAGCAAAAATATGATAAATTGCAATATGAGCAAAATCAGAAATATGCTAAATCACGAGACAATGTTATAAATGAATTGAAAGAGCTTAATGATAGAAAATCTAAAGAAGAATTAAAACTGGTTGACAAACCAATGTGTGGCTATTTTAAAGCATACGAAATATCTGCCGAGAAATACAAAGACCCTCAAAAACTATTTCATGATAAAAAAATTCATTATTACAAAACAAATAAGCAAAGAGCTGACAGAGATGAATGGATTAAAGTTTTCATTAGGTCTTACTGTAGATTTATTCAAAGATGATGGTGATACCAAAAAATACACCACGGCAGTATTATACAGTGAACAAAATGCAATCTTAAACTCTGAAAAAATAAATGAGTCTTACGATAAATCATCTGCAAATATACAAGAGAGCCTTGAACGATTTACAAACACAGCATCCGGATTAGAAATTGATCACTGTGTTACGTTTTACTTAAATATTGCAAAGTACGAGCCGTTAAAAGGTTCTTCATATATTCCTTTGCCTAAAGCAGCAGCTGATAAGAAGGCAATTATCAATGTAAAAAACGACGATGATCAGTGTTTGTTTCATGCAATAAATTCAGCTTTAAATCCAGCTAAAAAGAATTCTGATAGATTATCAAAGTATCCTAGTACAGAGTTCTTTAAGAAAGAGGGTATTGATTTTCCCACTCCAATTTCTCAAATTTCCAAAGTAGAGAAACAAAACAACCTTGCTATCAACGTTTATGGATATACCATAACAGGAAAAAATAAAAAGGTATCTGTTTTTCCATATAAAATATCAGAACAACCAAAAGATATTGAACAAATTAATTTGATCTTAATATCTGAAGACACTGAGGTTGAATCAGAGAACGAAGACGATCCAAATAATGAAGAAGGAATTATAGATGACAACTATAACCCTGATGATTATTCCAAAGAACCAAAAAAATTAACAACAAAATATCACTATTGCTGGATTAAACATTTAAATAGATTACTTTACGATCAAAACAAACATCATGGTAAAACTTACTTCTGCGATCGTTGCCTTCACGTCTATTTTGGAAAAGAACTACTTACCAAACACAAAGAAGACTGTGATGGTATCAACAAAAAATCTTGCAGAATAGAAATGCCAAAAGAAGGTAAAAATACTGTAAAATTGAAAAATCATCAAAATCAGATGTCTGTGCCTTATGCAATATATGCTGATTTTGAGAGTATAATCAAACCGCAATCAATCAAATTTGGAAAGAAATCTGAAATCACAAATGTACACGAAGCTTGTGGTTTTGGATACCAGGTTGTCAGATATGATGGCAAAGCTGAAGAACCTGTTATTTACAGAGGTGAAGATGTTGTTGAAAAGTTTTTAAATCACTTAGAAAGTGAGAAGAGCAACATTAATAATATATTTGCTCACCCAAAACCATTAATCATGACGCAGCAAAATGAGGAAGATTATGAAAAAGCAACACACTGCTGGATATGCGAGGATGAAATAGGTAGGAAATGTGGTACAAACTGTAAAGTAAGAGACCACTGTCATTTTACAGGAAAAAACAGAGGTGCAGCACATAAAAACTGCAACCTAAAACTAAAAATAAAACCAAATAAAACAATCATTCCTGTTGTATTTCACAACCTCAAAGGATATGATAGTCATCTTATAATGCAAAAAATACATAAAATGACAGGTAATATTACATGCATTCCAAACAACGCTGAAAAGTATATTTCATTTAGTGCCGGACAACTTAGATTTTTGGATAGCTTTCAATTTATGGCTTCGTCTTTGGAAAAATTGGTTAAAGCAACAGACAAATCTGATTTCAAAATTACCAAAAATCAGTTTGGGGAACAAACAGATTTACTTTTACGAAAAGGTGTTTATCCATACGAATATATGGACAGTATGGAAAAATTTAAGGAAACGCAATTACCGCCTATAGAAAAGTTTTACAGAGTTCCAAAGATTACGAATATGCTCAACAAATATGGAAAGAGTTTAACTGTAAAACTCTTGGAGACTATCATGATTTATATCTAAAAACTGATGTAACTCTGTTAGCAGATGTATTTCAAACTTTTAGAAAAACATGTATGAGTGCATACAAACTTGATGCTTTACATTACTATACAGCACCTGGATTATCTTGGGATGCTTTACTCAAACATTCAAAAATAAAATTAGAACTTTTGACAGACATTAACATGCACTTATTTATAGAAAAAGGAATGCGAGGTGGCATAATTATGGTATCAAAACGATATGCCAAAGCAAACAATCCACATGTAGTTGATTATAACCCTAACGAGAAAAACAACTTTTTAATGTATTTTGATGCAAATAATCTTTATGGATGGGCAATGAGTCAGCTGCTTCCATATTCTGGCTTTAAGTGGGTGAAAACAGAAACGTTGCCAGAGCCAAAAGAAGGAAAAGGATATTTTCTAGAAGTTGATTTGGAATATCCTAAAGAGCTTCACGAAGCTCACAATGACTATCCGCTTGCACCGGAAAGATTAGCAGTGAAAAAAGAATGGTTGTCTGAATACCAAACAGATCTGTTAGAAAATAATGGCATGATAAATACAGAACAACTAGTTCTCAATCTTAAGGACAAAGAAAAATATGTGATACATTACAAAAACCTGGAACTGTATCTTTGGGCATGAAACTAAAGAAAATACACAGAGTATTAGAATTTAATGAAAAACCATGGATGGCATCATACATAAATTTAAACACAGAACTTAGGAAAAAAGCTAAATCACAATTTGAAAAAGATTTTTACAAGCTTATGAACAACTCTGTGTTTGGCAAAACAATGGAAAATCTACGCAAGCGGACTGATATAAAACTAGTCAGAACTGACGGCTCTGAAAATGAAAAGATAAGAAAAATAATAGCCAAACCCAACTTTAACAGGCGTATAAAATTTTCAGATGAATTATCAGCAATACATGTAAACAAAACAAAATTAACATTAAACAAACCAATCTATGTTGGGATGTCAGTAATGGATTTATCAAAGTATATGATGTATGATTGGTATTATAATACCCTAAAGAAAAGGTACGGAAATGACTGTACTTTATTATACACAGACACTGACAGCCTACTGGTAAACATCAAAACAGATGATGCATACAAAGATATGGTTGAAATGAAAGATGAATATGACTTAAGTGATTATCCGAAATACCATCCAATGCATGATGATACAAACAAAAAAGTATTGGGTAAAATGAAAGACGAATGTAATGGTGTTGCTATAGTTGAGTATGTTGGATTAAGACCCAAACTATATTCTGTTTTGAGAGCGGATGAGCAGATGATTGAAAAAGTAATAGATAAAATGAAAGATGTATGTCCTGGTGTTTCGATAGTTGAGTATATTGAATCAAAACCCGAACTATATTCTATTTTGGGAGCGGATGTGCAGATGATTGTAAAAGTAACAGACAAAATAAAAGATGAATGTGTTTCTATAGTTGAATCCAAACTATGTTCTATTTTGAGAGCGGATGAGCAGACGATTGAGAAAGTAGTAGATACAATAATAAATAAAACAAAAGATGATGGTGATTCTATAGCTGAGTATATATCTAAGAATATTGGATTAAGACCCAAACTATATTCGATGTTTAGAGCGGATGTGCAAAATGTTAAGAAAGATGAAAATATTGGATAAAAATCCATATATTTTTTGGCGCAGGTAAATAAATCTGCCACACAGCTTGTTTCTTTAAAAATTCTAATGCCTTTTTTTCACTAACACCAGCCTCTTTTGTTAGTTTTTTAACTGCTGTGTAACCTCTCCAAAATCCTTTTGGGCTGTAATAAATCTTTTCCATTTTTTTCTACTAAAGATTAAACTTTATATAACTATAAAGATAAAATGGATATCACAACTGCACAATTTGATGAACTGCTCGAAGAGCAAAATCAAAATAGCACAAAGAAATGGACAGACTTGGAACTAAATAAAATATACACTATTACAGATACGAAAATAGTAGAAACTGAATATGGTCCATCCATGGTATTGACATTATTAGACAATGGTGAAGTATGGGCGCCTGGTCATCTCAAAGATAAAATAGAGAAGAGTGCTAAACCACCATATTATATGCGACCACTTGGATTGAAACCATGTAAAAACAACAACAAAAATAGGTATCATGCATATGACTTAGTCTTTCCAAAGGTTATTTCAAAGTAAACATATTTAGTTATTCCAAAGAAATCCAAAGTAATTATAGTTTTAAACTATTTTTTTTTATGAAATCAATTTGTACGCCACAAATCCAGTTGCAGCCATGCCCACCACAATAAACGTAATCTCTCTATTCTGTTGATCAGGAGATGGTGTATAAAAATCACTCAACTTGAGCTCCGGTTCCAAAAGCAAATGTTTGCCAGTTATGTAATAAAACTGTTTCATAGCTTGGTCCACATCATCAAAAGTCTGCTCTGCATGATGTTCTTTTTGCAGTTGCTTGTTAATAAAAATTGCGAAAAATGCTTGAAAAAAGCCGTTTTACGTGTATGAAACCGTCAGTATATTATGTAGATGTACCATTTTTCAGGCGGATATCTCTAACTGTCGTAGATATAATTTGCAGTCTTATTGTTGTTCAGGCAGTCTTGTGAATCATTCTCCGTTTCTAACCATACCAGGGCATGTTTTTTTCAAAAAGATAATTATTATAATTATTCTTAAATATGTTTCAATCAAAACCGACGCATGAACATTAGCGTAAACGGGGGTCCTAGCAATGCAGCGATATATGATGACGCCATCCACAATAGGTACACTGATTATCCAATCAACATTCCGCTTGACTGAAGCCGACTCTTCAGTTCCATTATAGTAACATTACCAGCACATGACAGCACTCTAGATAGATGAGATTCAATTCTTACACTTTGTGAAGTTCAAGTGTATTCAGGTTCGTTCTGAAGTAGTAAAATACCAAATACTGTGTCGACATTGCAATTGAATATACTGGTATATACAGGTGCTAAAGCAATACTCTAAAACTGGAACGCTCAGTTAGTAATCGACAGCCATTGTTTCATGTGCAACTGGATACTACATATTTATTACATTTCTATGAGTGAATAATCAGGATTTCGCAGTGAACGAGAACATTCGACAAACTGAAGAAAAGTCGATTAAAAGGATACACAAACGCATTTAAAATGTAACACATAGATTTATGTAATTGCTGAGTTCAGGAATAAATCAATCCTTCACTCGATGGTAGACGAGTTATGGTTTTCTTTCTCTCCCATCCGCTCGTTCGTAAAACAAACCACACGACAACCATCTCCATATACTCGGTCTGGAGTTATTAGTTATCAAGGTGCGAACATTAAGGGAAATTGCTTACATCTGTGAAAGCTATCACTGTATGTTTGTATCTAACGTTATACTGCGCATACGTTTTCAAAACAGTTATTTCCAATTGTTCTGTTACAATCATGTGTACTCTAGTTGGATAATCCGTATTAAAGATGTCTTCTTTGAAACAAAAGAAAAACTATTATTATGCCGCTTTTACTTCAGGTGGTTGTCAAAGTGTCCAAGTACCACTAAATGCAAATGGTCAGCTCCTTTCTGTGGAAAATGAAGGCAATATAAATACTATAGGTTCTGTCTTAAAGTTTTCGTGCAACTTTGGATATGAGTTAAAAGGGTCCGCAGTGATTGTTTGTCAAGATAATGGACAATACAACTCAATTCCTAAGTGTGCATTTTTGCAAAATAGACAGTATCGCAATCCTGGCTACATCGACAATGGACGTAACCTACAGAGGTGAAACGGTTACCAGTGCAACAGGGCTGTTATCCTTATGTTCTGTTCTAAATATTACATGTAACAACGGATACCATATACAAGGTATAAGTAATCAAATAAAATACCAGACGGGCACGGAAAATGGGATGCTTTCAGGCCATGTTTCAATATTTCGAGGTGCAGCTTTCCTGGATCATTGATACATGGCTAGTACTGTACACATGTAAGGGTAATGCATTCATAAAGAGCATACTTTTAATGTTTGAACCACAGCTATTATATACTGTGTTGCAAAAGAAAGTGGACACTGAGTTTTGTTTAGATTTAATTGTATAAAGATTTTTTAAGAATTAAATTGACAAATTTCAAAATGAATATGCCATGTTTGGTACCAAAGTTTTTATCATTCCATTGCCAATATCATGTTGTCATTTGTTTTTCAATAGGTCGAACCATTAAGGAGGATAGGGTGATATCGAGGATAGGGTGTAAAGTACAATTTTCAACGTGTACGCTTTCTTTTGCAACTGAGTATAGATGTGAAATATCACTAAAAGGTTCCGGGATTTACTAGAAAATAATCAGATATTTATCACAGATACATTTACATTTGGCACTGTCATTTTGATACATTGCAATACATCTGAACATTTGTAACATCCAAGTAATCAGAGGACATGTCAAAAAAAGACAAAGCGTGGAGTTAAGTGACTGTATTTGTAACATCGACATCGCTATCCTGGAGCTCTAATAGATGGATATTACACGTACACTAATACCACTACATATACGTTAAAAATACGTCGATTGATATCAACACCAAACATTCATTGCTACAATGCATACTATATTCGATCGGGTATTCGGAATGTGACATGCACATCAAACGGCAACTGGGAAAATAATAAAACAATTCATATACTTAAAACTACGCCAATGTCAATCGGATCCACCAGCAATGTTGTTTGTAAATATGAACTGTTTATTTTTGTAGGAGCACTTGCATTGAATATGGAATTGGAGTGGTAAGGAACCAAGTTGTGGTGAGTTAACACTGTTTAAAGTTTCTTTGCTCAATTCTGGCATTATGTCTATTGAAACGTCCGTCGACATTGCTTTTGGTCGGAGTTTAACATACTACGTGTTGCAACACTGACACTTTTCCAAATACATAAACAACGACGAGACATGTTTTTGGTTTTATAGTTATCATCAGATAGTAGTTGCTGAATACAAACATATTAAATAAGGAACTCATAATATAACTGCCATCGATGGGAATATTAGCAAATTATTCTTTCCCTTTTGTTAATTTCCGAACGGGTAATCATAACCGGGTCGCCGCCGTTGAGGTTGAAAGGTAAACCAACTTAATAAAAATGATCTTCCAATCGTTACATGTACCAGTTGTAGATACTACTTATACATATACTACATACTGACAAGAGGATTTCTTGGGAGCGACAAACACAAAAAAAAATCGAGAGAAAAGTAGCAGGCTCGGTTATATTTAGGTAATATAATGTGCAATCCCTCTCACACTAACACCGGCCTAAACGATATTCTACTTTAACATTTATTGGATTCAATGATCCCAAAGGACCAGTTTTTACTAATTTGTACCGCATTACCTTATATTTAATTAATTAAATTATAATAATTAATTGTAAATTACCAAATAAATTCAGCGAATTACTCTACAGGTTCACCCTACCGATATGCGGCCATATTTTTATCAGAGCGTTTTTTTACACGTTCATAATCCCCTCATTGCCCTTAAAACACCTGTTCACATTCCTCAAAAATATCTTGAGGTGTTAATCCACAATCACAAGGTCTAGTAATCTGATTTATTATATTTTTATCGTTGAAAGATTGGGATTTCTCAGTGAAAGAATATTCATAATCGTTAAATATTAAAGGGAATGTAGCGACACAGCCAAAATGATATATAGGGTCCTATAGAAACCACAGCGTCCGAACGCAATGGCATCGTAGGTCCACACTGTACAGCAAACAAGGACTAGATACTACAATGAAATAGACAAAAAACATCAGAAAGGGTGGTGAAGACAGGGTTACCGACTTGGAACGGTCAAACCATCTTTATTATTGAGAGTTCTGAAATACTTGAATAAGGGTAAAATAATTATCAAAATCGGATGCTAAACAAAGAAGATGTGATCATTTGAAATTTCTGTTGAATTGGATGTGGAAGCGGCCATTTTGAGAGCTATGACATCACAGTTCTAAATGACCATATATGGAATATTTATAAATATGAAAAAATACTGTTTTATAGGGAAAAAATGACAGCAGCTGTATGAAAAATATGTAAAAATTAATGGCAATAATGCTTTATATGACCAGTAAAAATAATCGTTCATCTGCAGCGATTTTCTTCGTTTTAAATGATATTTATCAATATTTCATATATTGCAATATGGAACTATGACATCATAGTTCTAAAAATGGCGGCTCCCATATTTGTTTTAGAACAACATTTAAATGGTCATATCTTTTTTGTTTATCATCCGATTTTGATAATTCTTTCACCTTTTTCCAAGTTTTTCAGAACTCTCAGTAACAGAGCTTGTTTGGCTGTGTCGCTACATTCCCTTTAATAACTAAATCCGTGGCGTTGAGTCATGACGTCAATAACGTGTTGGTGATGTCGACGTCGTCCGCCGATAACGCTAAATAAACAATAATTCTGGTTAAAATCGTACATAATGTGATTAAAAATGTAATTAATAGATTATTTAACTGTTGTGATCGATTATATGAAAATCCTTCACTCGATGGTAGGCGTGTGTTGTTGAACCACACGCCTATCATCTCGTAAAGGATTTCCCTATAATCGATTCCAGCAGTTAAATAATCTCTATATATATAGAAAAAATACCTATATTGGATCTGTGGTGAAATTGACAGCATGTGCCTAACCCCACCATTGCCTATAATATAACTGAACAAATCAAAGAAATATCTCGGGACGTAAATCCACAATCGAAGGAGCTAATTTTGCGGACAGACTGACATAAAGACGGAAGATTGACGGACGGACGTTCAAACTATAGACACCTCCGGTTTAACCGTTAGTGGACTAATATAAATAGGATCATTAGAAGTGTTGATTGAACAAAGTAAGTTTAAAACCACTTTGCTTTTTGTCTGAGCTGAAGTATATAGTGTAGTTATCTTACCTGAGTAATATGAAGTATATAGTGTAGTTATCTTACCTGAGTAACATGAAGTATATAGTGTAGTTATCTTACCTGAGTAACATGAAGTATATAGTGTAGTTATCTTACCTGAGTAACATGAAGTATATAGTGTAGTTATCTTACCTGAGTAACATGAAGTATATAGTGTAGTTATCTTACCTGAGTAACATGAAGTATATAGTGTAGTTATCTTACCTGAGTAATATGAAGTATATAGTGTAGTTATCTTACCTGAGTAATATGAAGTATATAGTGTAGTTATCTTACCTGAGTAATATGAAGTATATAGTGTAGTTATCTTACCTGAGTAACATGAAGTATATAGTGTAGTTATCTTACCTGAGTAATATGAAGTATGTAGTGTAGTTATCTTACCTGAGTAATATGAAGTATGTAGTGTAGTTATCTTACCTGAGTAACATGAAGTTTATAGTGTAGTTATCTTACCCGAGTAACATGAAGTATGTAGTGTAGTTATCTTACCTGAGTAATATGAAGTATATAGTGTAGTTATCTTACCTGATTAATATGAAGTATATAGTGTAGTTATCTTACCTGAGTAATATGAAGTATATAGTGTAGTTATCTTACCTGAGTAACATGAAGTATATAGTGTAGTTATCTTACCTGAGTAACATGAAGTATATAGTGTAGTTATCTTACCTGAGTAACATGAAGTATATAGTGTAGTTATCTTACCTGAGTAATATGAAGTATATAGTGTAGTTATCTTACCTGAGTAATATGAAGTATATAGTGTAGTTATCTTACCTGAGTAACATGAAGTATATAGTGTAGTTATCTTACCTGAGTAATATGAAGTATATAGTGTAGTTATCTTACCTGAGTAATATGAAGTATGTAGTGTAGTTATCTTACCTGAGTAACATGAAGTATATAGTGTAGTTATCTTACCTGAGTAACATGAAGTATGTAGTGTAGTTATCTTACCTGAGTAACATGAAGTATATAGTGTAGTTATCTTACCTGATTAATATGAAGTATATAGTGTAGTTATCTTACCTGAGTAACATGAAGTATATAGTGTAGTTATCTTACCTGAGTAATATGAAGTATATAGTGTAGTTATCTTACCTGATTAATATGAAGTATATAGTGTAGTTATCTTACCTGAGTAATATGAAGTATATAGTGTAGTTATCTTACCTGATTAATATGAAGTATATAGTGTAGTTATCTTACCTGAGTAATATGAAGTATATAGTGTAGTTATCTTACCTGATTAATATGAAGTATATAGTGTAGTTATCTTACCTGAGTAATATGAAGTATATAGTGTAGTTATCTTACCTGAGTAATATGAAGTATATAGTGTAGTTATCTTACCTGAGTAACATGAAGTATGTAGTGTAGTTATCTTACCTGAGTAACATGAAGTATATAGTGTAGTTATCTTACCTGATTAATATGAAGTATATAGTGTAGTTATCTTACCTGAGTAACATGAAGTATATAGTGTAGTTATCTTACCTGAGTAATATGAAGTATATAGTGTAGTTATCTTACCTGAGTAATATGAAGTATATAGTGTAGTTATCTTACCTGAGTAATATGAAGTATGTAGTGTAGTTATCTTACCTGAGTAATATGAAGTATGTAGTGTAGTTATCTTACCTGAGTAATATGAAGTGTATAGTTTAGTTATCTTACCTGAGTAATATGAAGTATATAGTGTAGTTATCTTACCTGAGTAATATATTTGAGGCCGTGACGGTTAGCAATAGCTTTTGCCTCTTCTGCTGTAAAATCTCCTTTGACCAACCATTCGTTGCTGAATGTGGAAGCTTCACCTTTAAAAGTTTGCGTTAAAAAAAAAGCAAAAATTAAATTAATTCTTATTATGTTATATCATTGTGTTTTCGGTAACCATTTCTTCTACGATAGAAGTTTTACTAACATAACAACTACTTTACAAAATGCTTTTCTATACGTTGTGAAATCTGCCGACGAAATCAATAGTTCCAGCTGATAAGCGACTAGTTTAAATGCAAATACAAATATATTGTGTATTCTAACAACACGTGATCAGATATCAAAGGGCGTAACCGGTTTTGTCACTTATACAATCTTACTTATACAAAATAAAGAAATAGTATTTACTAACTCATATTATTTAATTTGCATTCTTAAGTTTTCAAATAAAAACACAATATTAATTGATATTTTATAAAATGTTTTATTGATAGTATACAATAAAATGTAAATTGATAGTATACAATAAAATGTAAATTGATAGTATACAAGTATGCGCCAGTTTTTCATGAATTTACATTAGAAACACATAATGAGGAAGTTTGCACATGGTAATAACATATTGGAACATTCTTTTTGTCCGACTTGTGATATAGGCAAGTTTAAGTGGAGAATTAATGCAGTGTGTAGATGACATAATTACAATTTATCATAAGAAATATTTCCGAGAGGTGTTCAAGTTATAACGTAACACTTTCATTTTGTACCTGATTCAAACATCTTGACATTCTCGCCGAATATGTTCATTTTAATGTCAAGTCTAATGTTTCTTTCGATCTGCATCCGTATTTTCGTATTTTGGTAAAATGGTAAAGAATGACATTTTGAAGAAAAATCTTCGATTATAAAAAGTAACGGAAAAACAAATTTAAAAACAAATGCTTGTAATTTATCGTTTAAGTAGTCTGATATGTCCATGTGGTAACGCAAACAAAATGGAATGTAGGATTTCAGCGAAAATTAACCTGAACTAAAACTTTGAAAAATATTAAATCTATAAAAATTCTAGTTCGAAACATCAACTGCAGGAATTGTATGATGTCCTCTATAAAAAATAAGTTTCGTTACTTTCTAATAAGAAAAGAACTGAAAAAAAATATATAACTTAAGATTTAGGGGCAAAACTATCACTTTTGAAATAATGATGAAAACAATATAAACTTTGACCAAAATAGATCTTATATGGTGTGTGATAATACAGCAAAAATAACGATTAATTTTTTTGTCTCATAAAATATGAATAAAATGCTTATTTTTGGTAAATATACAAAATCATCGGTAATATACTAGCAAACTGTACTATATTTTGTCAATTTCTTAAAATTTCGATAAAATTCTAACTTTTAATTCAATATTTATATTTTTGACTTAAAATAAAACATACGATCATATTTAAAATTCAAACACAGTTTTAAACAATGACGATATGCATTTAATGACATTATTTGGTTTAGGGTAAAACTCTACGGCAATAGAAACATATAGGTTTACAATTGGAAACTAGTGGGTACCTAATTCAAAGTGTAATTTAAAGCGAACCGCGTGAACTTGTAGATTAGTTTTAAATGCATATTTTCTAAATAACAGTTTCACAACATTAAAGCACACATGTTTTATGATAACCATTTGCGCTGAAAAATAACATCTTGAACAAAAGTGTTACGTTATAAGTTGAACACCTCTCGTATACTGATAAGCGTTTGAATTAATAAAAAACTTATTAGGAGAAAATAATAATCTGCATATATTTTAACGATTTGTCAACGTCTTATATCGCTTGAGATAAGCGATATAAGACGTTGACAAATCGTTGACCGATAATGTTATCAAACAGGGACATATCCTTTTCCCGTTGCTTTACAATTATTTGGCTGATATTGTTGAATGTATTTAATTCATTATTTCGCACAATACGTATTACACACAAGCATTTGATAACTCTCATTTTAACGATATATGCTATGCTTTAGACAAACCAATATGGTATTGTGTTTTAACCACATCGACATGTGTCAACGAAGAAAGTGTAGAAGAAAACAAATCCTTTAGTTATTTTTTTAGTTACTAATCAAAATAACTCTAAAAAGGAAACAATTAGGTACTAAATAAATAAATCTACTAAATCACGTGTTTGGCCTGTAACAATATTAAAGCGTTTTTAACATGTTAACTAACGACAGGTTAGACAATTACACTATCTGGACTTGCCAAAAGTTTGTGAAGCACTAATTTTCCTATAAGATAATATGTTTTCGTCTGGTATAGAACTACCTTTTATAGACACATTGTTGGTATACCTATGGGTACGAACTGTGCACCACTGGATTTGGTTTTATACTTCTATTAACGAGACTTCATGTTGAGTCTTTGGCGGTGCTTGTGCAGTGTGGCGGCAGTAAAATGTCTCCCCGCGCTTGCAATCAGTACTGTTATTCATTCGATCTTTGGAGATCGCTGAGCCCGATACTTATATTTAATTATACGTGGTACTTTTTCATTTCATTTTGTTTTCTTACTTAATTTCGATTCAGTGGTTCCACCACTCCGGCCGATTAAAGGCTCTGGGTATTGTATATGTTGTCTGCTTTTTAATTTAGTCTTTTGACTGTTACTTGTGATATGCAGGCTTCATAACCGCTGCTCCCAACTAAATTCCATTAGTTTATTTCGCTCTTCGGGGCATTTAATTTTATTAGATACTGGGACCATACACCGTACGACATGGGGAAGAAAGATACTCCATGTCCACCGCCATATGCATGCCATCTTAGGGATGGTTAACATTTTGTACTATTGATTTTATTAATATTGAGTTCTGCTCAACCCGTGGCTAGAGGGCGTGAGCGGTAGCTAGCAAATTTATGAACAGTTTCCATCAAACCGAGACTGCAATATTTCGTATGTGTCGTTTTCGGCCGTTTTCAAAGGTCCATTATCATATTCTTTTTCACTAGATACTCAGGTAGATGTAATTGAAAAATAAGATATAGGGTCCTATAGAAACTAGCTTCCAAATGCAATGGCATCGTAGGTCCTCACTGTACTACAAACAAGGAGCAATGGAATAACACCTCTCGGTATCTGGATGACATATTTAACATTGACAATCCTTTCTGCTCAACAAATCTAACATTTCTGATACTGCTTCTTTTCTTGATTTACATCTCTCTATTGAACATGGCGAAATAATTAGTAAAACCTATGACAAAAGAGATGCTTTTAATGTTGATATTGTTAACTATCCTCAGTTAGAGAGGGTTGTTCCCCGAGCTATTTCTTATGGGTTTGTGTTTCTCAACTTATTATATTCTCTAGTGCTTATAGTTCAGGACTTTAATATTAGCTTTACCCTTTTCGGGATTGAATTTTAACTTCAAGTATTCCAAAATAATATTCCAAGACATTGTATGTCTCTATACCCAATACATTTCTTTAATTTTCGCAGTGCCTAACAGGTCCCGCAAAGTTCTCCCCCATGTCAATTAAACACCAGTATTTCGTCTACAAAACTATCTGTGTTTGGCAATTCCTTTACAACCTTTCTCAATATTTACAAAAACACCGTAGCTGGGGCACTGACAAATCCATATGACATGACACTGAACTTAAACAGTCCAAATTGAGTCGCTTTAGCTAGTTCGGAAAGTGGAACTTGCCAATACCCTTTGCTGAGGTCACATTTTGTAAAGTAGTTGTTCCCAGCCATTAGGCTTTGATTCAATCTAAACGAATACGTGCGTTTAACTCCCTTCAATCGATGCAAACTTGAACGGATCCATCTTTAGTTGTAATCAAATTGGGAGCGTTTGTAAGTTACATTCTATGCAAATAATATTACTAACACAATCTTTTTTTTCCGTAATTGATCTAGGTATTTCTAATTTGCCAGTAGGTATTAGACCTTACGAACCTCCTTGGAGTAACAACTTAATAAAACGCTTAATTAGAACGAGAAAAAGATCATATCGAAAGGTCAAACGGTCAACTCTTAAACAGCACTTGGATACATTTAGAAGAATTCAAAACAAAGTTATAACGTTAGTAAGTGAATAACGTTACCCTCATGTATATAATGTTATATATGTGTACATGGTTATTGATTCAGCTGTCAAGTTGTTTCTATTAATAGTACATATATAAATAGATGGATTGTGTACTATTGATTTTTTTTACCAGACTGTTTTTATTGACAACAAGTGTTTATATAATATTCTAGTAATATCTTAATTATTGTTTACATCTTGTGATATATCATATGACTCATTCAAGTTTATTGAAATATTCTAAAGCTTCTACGACCTTCTCTGAGGCATCACATGACTGTTATGGTTATTTAAAAATAACTTGTTTGTCTTACTGCAATATTCTAAATAGTATATGACATTCTTTGACAGTATAAATGCAGCCTTTTAGGGGTTTTGTGGGGTTTCGGTATTCAGTATTCGGATCTGAGTATCCGGTACGGTATTTTAATTGAGAATTTACAAAATATTGGATGCTGTGGATTAACATATATTGTGAGAGGATAAAAAATATCGTGCTCATCTATAATAAAAGTGACATTGAATTATTTGGACTATTGTGAATTAATAAACCAGGAAAGACTTGAAGTATAATCGGGAGAAAGGGACACTTGACTATATTGATTATAGTGACACTTGGCATTTTAGATTAAAGGGACACTTGACACTATTATTTGGACTTTATTCATACATCGGATTGTAAAGACATACTGGATCCATTTTCTGTAAGTGAATAGTTTTCATTGTAGAATTTGAATATATTTGCTGATTATATTTTAAAAAACAGTTGTTGCCGGTTTCGCTTCCGTTCTTTTTGCATATTTAACATTGACAATCCTTTCTTTTCTGCTCAACAAATCTAACATTTCTGATACTGCTTCTTTTCTTGATTTACATCTCTCTATTGAACATGGCGAAATAATTAGTAAAACCTATGACAAAAGAGATGCTTTTAATGTTGATATTGTTAACTATCCTCAGTTAGAGAGGGTTGTTCCCCGAGCTATTTCTTATGGGTTTGTGTTTCTCAACTTATTATATTCTCTAGTGCTTATAGTTCAGGACTTTAATATTAGCTTTACCCTTTTCGGGATTGAATTTTAACTTCAAGTATTCCAAAATAATATTCCAAGACATTGTATGTCTCTATACCCAATACATTTCTTTAATTTTCGCAGTGCCTAACAGGTCCCGCAAAGTTCTCCCCCATGTCAATTAAACACCAGTATTTCGTCTACAAAACTATCTGTGTTTGGCAATTCCTTTACAACCTTTCTCAATATTTACAAAAACACCGTAGCTGGGGCACTGACAAATCCATATGACATGACACTGAACTTAAACAGTCCAAATTGAGTC
Organism: Cyrtodaria siliqua; assembly: GCA_037043455.1. NCBI lineage: Eukaryota > Metazoa > Mollusca > Bivalvia > Adapedonta > Hiatellidae > Cyrtodaria > Cyrtodaria siliqua. The sequence goes on along the minus strand of JAWPHD010000535.1, from coordinate 133,227 downwards.
GCTTTAGCTAGTTCGGAAAGTGGAACTTGCCAATACCCTTTGCTGAGGTCACATTTTGTAAAGTAGTTGTTCCCAGCCATTAGGCTTTGATTCAATCTAAACGAATACGTGCGTTTAACTCCCTTCAATCGATGCAAACTTGAACGGATCCATCTTTAGTTGTAATCAAATTGGGAGCGTTTGCAAGTTACATTCTATGCAAATAATATTACTAACACAATCTTTTTTTTCCGTAATTGATCTAGGTATTTCTAATTTGCCAGTAGGTATTAGACCTTACGAACCTCCTTGGAGTAACAACTTAATAAAACGCTTAATTAGAACGAGAAAAAGATCATATCGAAAGGTCAAACGGTCAACTCTTAAACAGCACTTGGATACATTTAGAAGAATTCAAAACAAAGTTATAACGTTAGTAAGTGAATAACGTTACCCTCATGTATATAATGTTATATATGTGTACATGGTTATTGATTCAGCTGTCAAGTTGTTTCTATTAATAGTACATATATAAATAGATGGATTGTGTACTATTGATTTTTTTTACCAGACTGTTTTTATTGACAACAAGTGTTTATATAATATTCTAGTAATATCTTAATTATTGTTTACATCTTGTGATATATCATATGACTCATTCAAGTTTATTGAAATATTCTAAAGCTTCTACGACCTTCTCTGAGGCATCACATGACTGTTATGGTTATTTAAAAATAACTTGTTTGTCTTACTGCAATATTCTAAATAGTATATGACATTCTTTGACAGTATAAATGCAGCCTTTTAGGGGTTTTGTGGGGTTTCGGTATTCAGTATTCGGATCTGAGTATCCGGTACGGTATTTTAATTGAGAATTTACAAAATATTGGATGCTGTGGATTAACATATATTGTGAGAGGATAAAAAATATCGTGCTCATCTATAATAAAAGTGACATTGAATTATTTGGACTATTGTGAATTAATAAACCAGGAAAGACTTGAAGTATAATCGGGAGAAAGGGACACTTGACTATATTGATTATAGTGACACTTGGCATTTTAGATTAAAGGGACACTTGACACTATTATTTGGACTTTATTCATACATCGGATTGTAAAGACATACTGGATCCATTTTCTGTAAGTGAATAGTTTTCATTGTAGAATTTGAATATATTTGCTGATTATATTTTAAAAAACAGTTGTTGCCGGTTTCGCTTCTGTTCTTTTTGCATTTTACCCGTAACAATAAAACAAACATACTCCGATAATTTCCCTCATAAACTTAATTTATCTGAAATTCATTTGAGTGGCTGGTGGACAACACTCATTGTTTTGTTTTACAATGCTAAACCTTCCATACCATGTTACATAAAGTATGATTCAGTCCTGTCGAATAGTAAAATAGGAAACAAACAATTTACTTAATGCATTTTTTGAAAGCCATACGATTTTAAATGACAATAACTTTGAAGTCCCTTACATGACTCCTAGCAAAGTTGCCCCGTCTACAAATCAGTAGTGTTATCACTTACTGGTCCTTTGCGATCATCATGCCCAATATTTGTGGCTTTAACGTAGAATATCGCTTAAGCAATAAAACAGAGTCTGCTACTTTTATCTCTTGTTTATGTTTGTCGCTTCAATCATATCCCCATTAAAATATTGGTTGACATTTACACTAGCGTTTACTTACTGGTCCTATGGGATCATCAAGCTCAATTGTTGTGGCTTTAAATTAGTATATCACTTAAGCCGGTGTTAGGAGGCGTGAGAGGTGTTTCATTTGACATTACCTCTTATGAACAGACTCAATAAAACCGAGTCTGCTACTTGTATCTCTCGTTTGTGTTTGTTGCTTTAAAGGGATTCCGTTTTCAGTATTTATTACTATCCGATTAACTCCAATAACTCCATATTTAGTTCCGTGTCCGTCTTGTCTCCGAATTGCTAAACCAACTGGTCCTTGTCCAGCCGTGTCCTCCATGAACTTTATAATGAGCTATTTATTCCATATTCTTATTTGTGAGCTTTTTAATAAATCTATATTGTTATAAATTTAAAATGTAACGAGACAAGAAGCAAAAGCAAAACCAGCTACACAAACATATAATTAACACATTTATTTACATTAAATATTCACTTACAAAATGCATAAATCCAGTTTTTCATTATATCCAATTTGTGAATTAAGTCCAGATACAATTATCTAATGTTCCTTTAATCCAAAACAGTAAGTGTCTCAATAATCCAAAACAATAAGTGTCTCTTTAATCCAAATGTTAATTGTCCTTTCAGTCCAAATTAATTTCCAATGTTTTCGGTTTAGTTAAAATATCCAATTTCACTTTATTATGAATGAGCACAATAATAAGTAAATTCTCCCACAAATATATTTTCTAAAAGCATCCAACTCGAAATTAACATTCATGAAAAATATTGAAACTGAGAGCTGCTGAGCTGCTCCCAGAGTCTGTTATACTGTTATATACTGTTCCTGAAGATTTCCCCTCTAAAACTGTCCAATGCAAACGGTCCACATAATCATAAATAACATGTCTACATCTATTCTAATTTAAGCTTTTCTTCAAGGTCAAAATCAATAATAAATATACAGCTGATCTCATCATATGTTTACAACATATATAGGGTAACACTATTTGATGAAAAAAATCCACATACTTTGAAAGAAGCTTACGTTTGTGCCTTTTTCAAGAATGACGACTCATCTTCTGTTAATTACTACCATCCTATTTCTCTCTTAAGTAACATTAACACAATTTTGGAAAGATTGGTCTTCAAATATGTGTTTAATTTTCTTCGTGTCATTAGCTTTCCATTTTCTCCCATTTCTGCTCATGTGAGATAGGCATTTTCCTCATGTGAGATAACTCTATCTCACATGACATGTGACTTATGACGTCATGACGTTACGTCGACGTCGTCTTATTCTGGCGTTAAATCAGCAAAGTCATTGATTTTATGCCGGTAATAAACACATAGGCCTAATGGGAGAAAAATAATCCATCATGAGTGATCCATGTGAGATAGGGAAATCTCACCCTCGGGATCAGAATTGCAACCAGGCACTCGGCAGAGCCTCGTCCCTGGTTACAATTCTGACCCTCGGGTGAGATTTCCCTATCTCACATGGATACTCATGATTGATTCTTATAGTCTCTGCAGTCTGCAGTTCCAGGTTTATGCCGCGTGACTCGACCTTAAATCAACTTATTTATGTTTGTGATGTCATATCATGCCTTTTTTGTATTCATCTTTGTAACTGTTGCTTGTTTCTGTGCGTATCTTTGATTAACTCTGGTCTTTCAATGCTTCATTTCCTGTTCGACTTTTATATCTACTTTTACCTCTCTCTACAAGCACTGGATATTGGTAAAGGAGTCAGTCCTATTTTCTTTGATATTAGTAGAACGTTTTATCGTGTAAGGCACAACGCTGTTTTATTTAAACTTAAATCTGCATAATATGTAGGTATAAAAGTCGAATAGGAAATGCAGTATTCAATGACCTAAGTAAACCAAAAGCAGGCATAGAAACAAACAACAATTTTAAAGATGACTGAAAGGCAAGACACGACATCACAAACATAAAAGTGTTGACAATAAGGCTACCGCCTTGGAGCGGCTAGGGGCAAAAGGGCCGGTTTATATGGTGCACTATACATATTCTTATATCTGCTGGGATGTCAGAGGCACATAACAACTGGTTTTCTAATTACCTCAAAAATAGACGTCAGTGCTTTGTAATTCCCGGTGCCACATCGGAGTAGTTTTTTATAAATGCAGGAGTATCGGAAGGCTATATTTAAGGTTCATATAAACGAGCAGCTTCATTTTGTATTTTGTCCAAATTTCTCCTTTTATAATCATTTCATACTCTTTTATATGTCACCGTAGCGTTGCTTGTGCAGTGAAGCGGCAATAAACACCTCTCCGTTCTTGCAATCATAACTGTTATTCATTCCGATCTTTGGAGATTGTAGAGTCCGATATTTATATACAGATATCGGTATTACATTTATAAATAATTTGTTTTCTCACTTGAATTTCGAAAAGATGGTTCCACTACTCCAGACTTTACTCCAGAACAGTTATAAATTCCGATCTTTGGAGATCGCTGAGCCCGATATTTACAGAATCATTGGTACATTCGAAATACTTTTTGTTTCCTTACTTGAATTTCTATTGAATTTCGAATGGGTGGTTCCTCTACTCCAGGCTTAAAGGGTTCTGAGTAGTGTATAATCACCCCTTAATACTTTTATTTCAGACACATTGTGTACTTACATACACAGTTGCATACACATATATATATATATAGCTGGTAAACCATGTTAAACGGAAAGAAAATATAATAGAAAACAGTCAAGATAAATAAATTTCAAGAAGAGCAAAAACGAAAATAACGAAATAAATGTAGTCAATACAAACCTACATTCTAAATTAACTATTAATTTTACATAATTATATATATATATATATACATACATATATACATATACACACATATAGATATATACATGTATAGACACATATACATACATATATACACATACATATACATATATACACACATACATACCTTAGGATATGTTGCCTGCTTTTTAATTTAGTCTATTGACTGTAACCTGTCATACGCAGGCTTTACAACCTCCGCTCCCAGCTAAATTCCATATTGTTTATTTCGCCCATTGTTTTCTCGCTTAAGGCAACGCGATTTGTTAGAAACTGGGACCATACGCCATACGCCACATGGAATGGTGTGAAAATAACCGCATCGAAGGTTCCATGTTCGCCGTATTTATCGTATTCGGCGATTTCCAAATTTCTACTTTCATACTTTATTTTTCTACTAGAGCCACAACTGGAATTAACATTATATCAGAACGTTATTCATTTCTACAACTTTTAATAAGCATTTGGTGACAAACAATGAGAAAAATGATCCGATATAAACCATAGCAATCAAATCCAATGGCACCTTAGGCCCGCACTGAACCACGAACCGAAATAAAAAAGCATACATTGTCCTCAACGAAAAGACGCTACAAAAGTAAAGAGTGGTGATGACAGGGTTACCTACTTGGAACGGTTAGTACGCAATATGGCCCAAAGGTTAGCTTAAATCCATGTACACAACCTCGCTATTATCCTGTGCTACTTTATAGATGTTGTAAACAGATGATGAGATCAGCTATATATTTAGTATTGATTTTGACCTTGAAGAACAGTTAAAATTAGAAACATATGTTTACTGCTACCATATTAGGAAATTGTTTATCTTGTATGCAAATCTTGTATGCAAATTCATTGATGATGAAATGTTGACTGCTCTCCTTGGATAAAACAGTTGAGGATCTTTAGGAACAGTCTATGACAGTATATAAACGGGCTCTGCTAGCAGCTCGGCAGATTAATTTCAGTATTCTTCATTCAAATTAATTTAGATTTGGATGCTTTTAGAAAATATTATTGTGAGAGGATTTAATACATATTGTCCTCATTTATAATAACAGTGACAGGATAATTTCGACTAAACCGGAAATATTGGAAATTAAATTGGACTGAAAGGTTAATTAACATTTGGATTAAAGGCGCTTACTGTTTTCGATTAAAGATACTCTTACTGTTTTCGACTTAAGGAACATTGGATAATTGTATCTCTCCATTGAAAATGGTGAAATAATTAGGAAAATATATGACAAGAGAGAGGATTCTAATTTTGATATTGTTAGTTATCCCCATTTAGATGGGGATGTTCCCCGAGCAACTTATTATAGGGTCTATATGTCTCAACCTATTCGTTTTTCTAGAGCTTGTACTCGCGTTGAAGACTTTATTATTCGTAATCTTTGTACAGCTAAAAAGCTACTCCATCAGGGCTACCGTTACAATAAACTTCGTAAAACCTTTGCAAAATTGTATTATCGTAAACGTGATCTTCTTTCCAAATATAAAAGTAATTTAAGAACTCTTCTGCGACAAGGACTTTCACAACCTGACTTCTATGATGACATGAGTTACAAATTCCGTCAGATCCTTGGTCATGATCACTTTCATACTATCTTTGTTACATTTGTTAAAAATGTTTATCAAAAGTGGTTATGACACTATCATTTTGCAACGCACTTCATGCTTGGTGATGGACCCAAGTATGAGCAAATAAAGGATTATCAATATTGAGTATGTCATCGATATACCGAGATGTATTGTTAAACGTATCAGAAATGTCACTCTGGCTGTGCATCCAAATGTAACAGGAGGTAAACACTCGTTTCTTGACGGGACTCGAACACAGGGTCTCTGGCTTACCGTGCCTGTGCTATAACCTCGTGCAGTGCTCGAGAAAACATGGCTGGCAATATAATATTCACCATCTACCTGTACCTGCTTACAAACGTATTTGTTTATTGTTGTGAATTCTTGATTTTGATAGACAGCGTTTTGTAAATGATACATTTTCTGTTCGTTTACGTTACCTACCTTTGGTCCCTGCGTGGCTAAACTCAAGACAGCAATAAGAGGCGATATAATTATAATACATATATATGAATACTCACAAACAAACGCCTAGAAAGCCACAATGCATGTACACAATGGTTATGCAGTTTGCCGAAAAGTTGTTGCTGAATTGTTCATATTACTCAAACCATGGGTTCTCTTTTTGGAAATAATCGCAGTTAAGATATATTTTCAAGCAATTATTCAATGTTGCTTCATTCAATGTTTGAACAGTACTGATAAAGGCTCAAATATATTGACTGCCCATTTCTCATATCAAACTAAATTAAAATTGCATAGACGGGGTATACGATAAGCGCATGCACCTTCCATTTGAAGCGTATCTTTAAAAAAGAAATATGCGTCAGTTGAAACAGAAAAATGGCCGAAGAGTTACACCTATTTTAAATTTATAGTGTAGAAACTGTCGAAGCGTTACACATATTTAACAGATAGTGGAGTGTTAGACAAATCATTTGTATGCATTACATTGCACTGATAAAGCACAGCAATGGCTATTGAATTAATGCTTTGGATAGCTATTTCACTACTCTTTGGTACGTAGATATGTTATATTTTTGATAGGAATACATCAAAGCCTTTAATTAAACATAATGTTAGTAGGTATTTAGGTCATATTGCCTTCTGACCGTTCCAACCTGTCTTCACCACCATTTATGTTTGTATTGTCAAGATCACTGACTATTTAATTTGCGGATTTGATTTTTTTTTCATATATATAGCATAAGCCACATGTTACGAAATACACTTACATATAAATGAATGAATGGCGACAAATCATCACATTGGAAAAAACAAAAACATGTATACATCAGAAAACGATTACAATATATACAAAAAACTAGCAATGAAGTGGGTAGATGTCTATTCAATGTATAAGTATACTACTTACAAATCGCAGGTAATAATAATAATAATAATATAATAATAACAATAATAACGATAATACTAATACTAATATATTTTAAAACAATTGTATAGGTGGTGGCTGACATGATATGATATTCCTGTCTATATATATAATCTAACATGTTAAAGTAATTACTCAATATATATGTTATGTATGAATATATACATATTATTATTTTCAGATTGTAACAAAAACTCTACATCAGCTAAATATGTTATTAATTGTGCCGAAATAATTCAGTACTCGTTAAAAATAAATAATAGTTATATAGATTTATCGACCAGTGGGCGGAATACAGTGTCCGCAAATCCCGTGCAGCGCGTTTTTCGTGGTATCCAATTTGAAAAGATTCGTTATGTATCTTCGGACTATTACTTTATCATAATGGTGAAATGTCTTGAGTTGTTTTTATTTTACCGGATTGATTTTTTTATGTTATTATTATTGATACAAATAACGGATTTTATAAGGATTACCTATATTCAGCCTTGAAAGGTGAGTTTATTTATTTTTCTATTTAACAATAGTTGTGTATCCTTTGACGGGATTTGCGCACGTTTAAAAATATCTATGTCGCTTGTCTATCATGCATGTTGTCACAAAATGTCACGGGTAGAGCGTATTGGTCGTACATAGCTCTTGTAAGGTGTCAGTTGCACCCTAATCTATTGTTGAGTTGAAACCAATTCACAATATCCATGATATATTCATGTAACACGTAAAAGCGTGCACATTTTAAGTGGCCGCCAGAGAGGCCGTGTCATAAGTTTAGTTATGTGCTATTGCATGTAAACGTATAGGTCTATCTTCCTTAAACGGCAAAATTGTGTAAGGGTCTCTCGTGTAGATTTGAATACTGCGAATTTAGCCACGTATGTCACGGACTGAACGGGGGAAATAATGGTTTGGGCGTTACGTTTGCTAAAAAATCCATTGTCTTCTAGTTCTTGCCGGGATTGCTCGATAGTTGTTTTGTTTGGAGCAGAAGTTGGACGGCGAAATTCACAGGTAATATGTGGTGGGTATTTATTTTATTAAACTTTTATCGTACATTTGTATTCAGTGGGCGGCTCCATCTTGGTTGGCGGTTACGACATCCGGTTAGCTTTGATGTTTCTCAAACATTAACTTTAGACTAGCATATGATTTTGAAGTTACTTTATTAGATGTAATTATTGTAATTGATCATTAATTGTAGAACAATATTAATTTGATAACAGTGGATAATAGGTGCATTAGTGAACGTTGGCGTATAACTCAGTGATTGTAATACACGATTGTTAACATTAGTTAACAATGAGATGAGTGACTAGGATAAATGTTCGTATGCATAGCGTTGTATAATGTGGTCATTAGTTAACATGCGTGCATGCATAATTCAGTGAGTGTAATATACGAGTGATTTGATAATGTTTTATATTACATGTATTAGGGGCATTGATTAACAGCGACGTACATAGCGTATACATGGCGTTGTAAAATATGTATACATTGCTACTCATCATTAGTACAGCTTACATATATTTATTAAATAATGATTTGTTTGGGTAATGATAATTATGCAAGATTGTTATGTGTGTCAACCGACATCTAAAACGTATCTATAATTACAGCCTAAGCCATCCAGGGTTGGAGATTAGCCATCCAGGGTTGGATATTAGCCATCCAGGTGTGGATCTAAGCCATCCAGGGTTGGAGTGAAGCTAAGCTTCCACGATTAACGTAAAGAGCGGTGGAGACGGTCCCCGTACCTGCGCAGCATGGCCAGGTTTTAGTAGCGACAACCCCCGGGACGCAAGGTGGGCCCGTTATCAGTCCTCACTGGAGGAACATCATCCACAACCTCAGTGGAGGTTAATCATCTTACATATCGCGTCATCAACCCTTATAGAAGGCATTTGATGACAATCACCCATTGGATTCGCGCATCATCATCTTCGTGAGCTCCCGCGCATCACAGTTATCGCGCTAGATCATAGATCAACATTGTTATCACTTTAACAACACTTTAGTGTCGTAAACATTCAATATTTTTTACAATACTAAGAACGTCTTAAACGTTCATGAGAACATTCTTTTCATAGTTCATTTGTCTATTCGCTTGTTTTTTTTGATAATTGTACATATATTTAACATATTTTAAAAGTTGCATTAAACTTATGTTAATGCATTCACCGTCATTGATTCTTTCCTGAATTAGCCCCAACCACTAGGGTCATCCTGTGACACATGTTATCAGGAAAATTTCATTTGTTCTAACAAGTGTTTATGCACACGTTTTCTAAACATTAAACGAGTACAAACAACTATGCTCCAACCAGGATACACACAGGCAAGCAAGCACACTCACGCTCGCACTCACGCGCAAGCACGTACACTCTTATGCAGGAAAAACATAAAAAGCAAATAGTATATTTACAGTTTTACAAATTCTGCAGCCCTACCGAAACGAAATGTAGAGCACGTTTTGATTTGTGATTTCGTTAATATTGTCAATTGTCGACCAATGGAACGCCGTATTACCGAAACGAAAAGTAGTAGTGCGTTTGGTCATGCAAATTACTTTAAATAGTTTAAATTGCGTGGATTAAAACAAAATAACAATTAAACACAAACGAGTTTAAATTTTAGTTGTTAGGAAAAAAAAAGCACATACCTTCGTTATGTTTTATTATATATTTTGCTATTGAACCTTTAAGATGTTCATAATTTTGTCCACGAATAAAATTAGCTTTCTCATTTCAGAATAACTTTCTTGCGATAATAATGCTGTAAATTTTAAGATATTTGGGCGGTTATAATAGAATGGTTTAATGTACTTTTTTCTTTGATTAATGAATTGAGGACATACTAAAAATAGTGAAACTCATCTCTTATATCATTAAATTGGTTACATTGCCTTTGATGTGAAGGTATACCTCTCCATCTTCCAGTTTCTATGGGTTACTGGTGATTTCTGGTTCGAAATACCATTAGTATTTTGCATAAATAAGTGGGTAGTAATTGTATATATTTACTTTGTTTAAATTCTGTTTTAAACTGTTTATATCTTAGTATTTGACGTTCTTTCTATATCAGATAGCCAACTTTGGATAAAGGTATCGTTAAGCTGCTGATATGAAGCTTTAATTAGCCATTTGGAATTGATTAAAGACTGGCTGTACCAAATTCCGGAGTAGCAGAATTACATAATATATTTTTAAAATTGTCCATCCACCCCGGTTTGACCTTGTTTGAGTAGTAAAAATTATACATTAATAAATAAATGCTGGACGATAATTTATTTCTGTCATTGCCATTTATCTATAAGCTTTGACCAGAATGCTACAACTCTGTTTTTAACATCTACATATAAAGGTGTTGTGCCAGTCTCTTCCATATATCATATAAGAGGGAGTAGATTTTTTTCAGATTAAAAATGTATTTATAGAATGTATGCTGAATTCTTTCTAGGACATCAATATTTTCAAACCCCCATATTTGACAACCATATATTAAAATCGGTTTTATTGTTTTGTCAAATAGGTTAAATGATATTTCGTATGGTAGTGATATTGTTTTTATTTTTCTTAATAATGCGAAAAGAGCTTTGTTAGCCTGTTCTGCTAGATATTTGTATGATTAAACGATCCACTTTTAGAGAAAAGGATTCCTAAGTATTTATATTCATTGACTATCTCTACTACATCTTCGGCGATTTTAAATATTTTATTTCGTGATGGGTTACCCTTACTAAAAATCATAATTTTTATTTTACTTACATTTATAGAAAGCTTCCACGTGTCGCAGTATACTTTGAAATGATTAAGTGCATGCTGGAGATCTAATTCATTGTCACTAAATATAACAGTATAGATAAATATGTACATCATCAATTACGGTTTCTTTATTTACACCACTAACATTTCTGTCATTTAGATATTGCTCTAAATCATTAAGGAAAATGATAAATAAGAACGGCGACAAATTTTCGCCTTGGTGAACGCCATTTAAACATGTAAAAAAGGTGGAGTTACCATCCTTAGTGACTACGCTAGACTTAATGTTGTCATACATATTGTATATAACGTTAACATATTTTCCATTAATATTCTCATGTTGCAGTTTTTGCCAGAGACCTATTTTCCAGACATTATCAAACGCTTGTTTAAAATCAATAAAACAACAGAACAGTTTTTTTTATCATCGTAAACAAGATCTATAAGACTTTTAAGAATAAAAAGATTATCAATTGTTGAATGTTTTTTCTAAACCCAGCTTGGGTTGATTTTATGAGATATGATTTTTCTGCATAGGCATTTAATCTACTATTCAAAATGCTAGTAAATAATTTTCCAAAGCAACTTAAAAGTGAAATTGGACGGTAATTCTCTGGTAAGCATGGGTTCCCTTTATTTTTAAATATCGGTTTTATAATTCCTATTGTCCAACTTTCGGGTACAATTCCCTTATCAAAGACAATATTAAACAGTTTTTTTTGTAAACAGGAAGCATTACATGAACCAATGCCTTTAATTGCTCATTGACAATATTATCAATGCCTGGAGACTTATTATTACGTAAGTTTTTGACTGCTGTCATTATTTCCTGTTCAGTAATAGGCTCATTTATTTCATCATTAATCGGGTTATTCTCATCAGCGTGTATATCATTTGTATTGATTTCTGTATTATCTTCAGTATTATTTTCATTTACGTCCTTAAAGAACTTATAAAAATCTTCTAATGAAGCAGTTTCTGGTGAAGTTTTTGTATTAGCAATTAATATTTTCCAGTATTGTTTTGGATTTGCGTTTTTCAATGCTTTAAGCTTTTCACTCATATCATTGTTGTATCTTTTTAATGATACTTTCAACTTATTTTTATACTGTTTGCTGACTTCTTTTAACAAGTTTTTGTAATATGTGGTTTTATATTTAGTGTAAGCTCTTCTTGTTATATGGTATACATTGCGTTCATTTCGGCAGAATCGATTGAACCATGTTTTTTTACATGTGATTTGCCTTGGACTTTTATTCTGATGAATATATCCGAAGGTTTCTGTGGAGCAATTTTCAAATAGTGTATCTATTTCTGTGACTAAGTAATTCAATTCTGATTGGTTATAATTGTTTTCATCAATCATTGTATCTAATTTAGTTTCTATGTCTGCAGACTTTACAGTATCAAAACTGTCCATATATCAATCAGATTTTTTGGTTTCCCAACGTTTAGTAGATGGTATATGTTCTTGCTGTATTTGTTCGGTTTCACACTTAATGAACGCCGTTTTAAATATTAGCGAAATGGGACAATGATCATCCGAGTATAGACTACAAAACATTTTGTTTGTGGTACAGTGCGGACCAAAGGTGTCATTGTGTTTGGGTGCTGTCGTTTCGTTTCTATAGGACCATTAATTGTGTATCGCGTAAGATTTATATCGTATATAAAGTGGGTCTGTATATTTCGGTTTGCATTATTTGTTCTCTCTCTTTTTCTAAAAGGATGGATCAATCAGGACATCACAAACACACACGGGATAACAAAAGGCTACTGAACAGGCTTGTTAATTCATATCCTCTTTTAATTAACTGTTCAAAAAGTTTAATACGGACTGTATAAAACAGCTTATAGCAAAGGATCTTACAAAGTTTGTAAATTAAATATTTTATATATACCAAACAAACGTTAATGTAAATGATTTATTCTCAACGTGTTCTTGTTTCTTTCTAGAGCTTGTAGTCGAGTTTATGACTTTTACATTTTAACCTGTTCATAACTGAAAATACATGTTTTATTGAAAACATGCAATAACCTGTTTAATATGACATATTAAATGTTATAATTTTACAATATGCAAAATAAATATAAAAAGATCGGACAGGGAAAGTAGCATTCAAGAAGGACAGTAAACCACAAAACACAGAAACAGACACGCAAACAGACAAACAAGAAGGCAGAAGCAAACTTTTCAGCCGAAATTAAGGTTTTATTTCATACACCAGCCAACCCCGTGTTCGCTTCTTGGAGAAGGGGTTGGATGGGGTATGAACGTTAATACCACGTAATGCCTTTGCAAAATTGTATTATTGTAACCCTGCTCTTCTTTTAAATTTAAAAGTAATTTAAGAACTATGCTGCGAATAGGCTCAACACAACTTTGTGTATCGATTTCTTGACGACGTACTTATTTGCTCATATAGTCTCTAATATTCATCCATCAGAGCTCACGTTGAAAAAAGTCAAAAGTTCGGATAGCATATCGGCATTCCTGGATCTTCATGTCTCCATTTTAAAAATACTACATACATTTTATTCCATGATAAGACAGAAGACTTTAACGTTGACGTCGTTAATTACTCACATTTAGATAGGGATATACCTCGTGCTAAACCATACGGGGTTTATATATCTCAGAGCTCTCATTTGCTTTCAGCTTTTAACGATATTAGGGACTTTAGTAAACTCCTTCATTGAAGTGTCGTTATTACAAAATACGTAGATATTTCTCAAAGTTCTATCACAGCAAAGAAACCCTACTGGAAGAATACAGCACCAACCTAAAAACATTCCTGCGACTAGGAATATCTCAGGCTTTATTAGATGGAGATGTGATCAAACAACTTCGGAAAGTAAATGGGTCTGACGGGTTTCTGGATAACTTTACACAATTAATCCGGTAATTCGTCAGAAAATGATACAAACCGTTAACACTGCAACGTACTTTAAGCTTAGATATTGACTCCTCTATGCTTCAGTTGACTTTTGTACGATGACTGGGAAACTTCGTGGCACTCTACGATAGCATCTACTGAAACCTGAAAAAAGAGGTAGGTGCATGAAAGGTCCCTCTGGTTGTACACTAGAATCTAGATACATTTCTAATTATGTTAAATGTATTGTTTGCTAATTCTCTAGATGTAGACGATATTGTTAAATATTTCTTTTTGATGGGGTGTACTATTATCATCTTATTACAGACCGTGTTGTGTATTGTTTGTTTAAAGAATATTTAATTTGCTTCTTCGATTTTTTCTTTTTCTTTCCATATGACGGTATGGCTTATATTTCGTATTTATCGTGTTCGGCCGTTCCAATGGTCAACTCTCATACTCTTTTAATGTATTCCATTAGGATCCTATTATTTCATATTATTCTCTACATCCAATGATATTTCCCACTTTGCTAATACCGCGCTTGATCTTTGAGTGTTGTCCGAACAATTGACTGCAATGTGCCCCAACAAACACCATCAAAGGATAACTGAATATATTGCTTAAGAGAGTAAAAGTCTCACGTAGGAGAAAAAACAAATCGCAGTATGATATTACAAATCCTAGTTGGGGTAAACAATCATTCATTTGTAGGCGATAAACACATCTTACATAGGGTAGTTGTTCTCTTCTGGAAATAGGAATCTTTCAGGTTTGTCTAAGTAAACATATCTCTGCATTTTATTGGTAAATAATAAACTCGATATACCATAATGTTTTTATGATGGCCTTTTGGTAGATTAACACACAAATGTGTTTTCTTGCTAATAAAATTCAAACAAAAAATGTAGGTATGAATCGTTTTCCTACGAGGGTACCACTAGTATCCGTTGACCATTGATTGGGGATTATTTAAGAAACTTAAGTTGCGTAATACAGAGATTACATCGTAAGCATCTAAAAATAAACATCTCTACAATGGAAGAATTAATAATGATAAATGAAAACGCCTTTTTAAAAAGTAAAATATGTCACAGCTGTATGGCGATAGCATTATGACTGGTTGCTACATCTAATAGTGCCTGCGACGCATTTGATTAATCAAACTATGCATTTGAAAGTATGTAAAATGAAGTTGGCTACAGTTTTGAAATGTATTTAATGACTCTCCAGCTTAGATCATGTGGAGCTGTCTCTAAAAAGATGGTTACAAGTCCGGCGTTTCACCTTTATAACACGCTGTCGGTGCAGACACTCAATAGTGGACTACTCTTCATGGTACAATCAGCCAGTCACCAATGAAATATTCTTCGAACAATAGGAGGACCGTTCATAAACACTTAATTATGGATGCGAATTTAGTACTATTAATAATGTCAAAATTACTGAAAGTTGTCATAAAACTGTGTATTGATTATAATAGCTCTTGCCCTGTACAGTATACATGAATAAGGGTTGGTTTACACTTTTCTACATTTTAACTTATGAGCCTAATGGACATTACCGTATAGTTACATTCTTCTCATTAGAAATTTTAAGTCTCCAATTGTCGTTGTTCTTGTGGCTTTCCATGATGGAGTTCGAACCATTTACGTTATGGTAAAATGTTCAGATGTCTTCGTCATAAATATGTGTGTGAGATGGAAAATGATTTGTGCTTCAGTCAAATATACACCTAATAGCGATATTAACCCTATCTGAAATAATGTTTATAACAACAAAAAACGCAAATCTAAACAACTCCTACTTCGTAAACGATACGCTAAACCGTGAAACTGTCAAAAAAGATCAGTGACAAAACAATCGAAATTATCACATATCAGTTTCACAGTTTACATTTTCTAAAGGCGGTTTTAATAATTTTTCTCATTTTATATGAAATATTTGGTATGAATGTAATTAACTGTTAATTTGAAACGAATAATGAACATCCATGTGCAACCGAAGTAGGTGTTACAGCAGTTAAAGACCCTAAATGTCAACACAAAATAGTATAAAAATCGGACCGGTAATGCAGCTTTCCCAGAACACAGTTAACCCCAAAACGCGCAAAAAGACAAACACAAATGGCAATAGTAATAATAAAGGCATATGACGTCACAAACCAACAAGGCAGCATTAATAGGAAATATAAGTAAAACAATAGCCTAGAAAGCCACAACGAAGGTATACTCGATGACTTGGCAAAACCCAGAGCAACATTGAGGGTACGACAAGACAAGACCGCAAACAAACATCAAACGGCTTTAGGTAGACGTCATCATAGAGTCCACAGTCTGTCCGGTCATCGTGCAATTAATGAGGAAAGCATAGTGGCGAACTGTAAATAATTCCACCACCAAGCATGCAGTACGTTGCAAAAAGATAGTATGAAAGTGATCATGACCAAGAATCTTACGAAGTTTGTAAATCACATCACCATAGAAGTCAGGTTGTGAAAGTCCTTGTCGCAGAAGAGTTCTTAAATTACTTTTGTATTTGAAAAGAAGATCAGGGTTACGATAATACAACTTTGCAAAGGTTTTACGAAGTTTATGGTAACGGTAGCCCTCATGGAATAGCTTTTTAGTTAAACAAAGATTACGAATATTAAAGTCCTTAACTCGAGTACAAGCAATGTTTGACAGCCTATCGACGCAAATCCGTATGTCGTCCATAAGTATGTCCAACTGTGACAGAATAAGCTAAGGGTGATAATATTTAAACTTTGCTCTGTGTAAAGTGCACAAGTAATTACTTAATTTTCTTTTCAGATACAACCAAATGCGAATCGGATCCCTGCTTTAACTACACAATAATTGATGACGTGACCTTGAGAATTGATGTCTCACTACCAATCACAAATTCACCTGCATGTTACCATGTGTCACCTGGATGGTACAGATACAATGCAACTAATGAAGGTGTTATGGCATCTCAATGTCCAACTGGGTCACAATGTGGAACCAACTCTCGAGTATGGATGAAAGGTTATATTTTACTTGATTTAGCTCTACTTCCAAAATGCAAGGTAATCCTATCCGATATTGAATCGATTTATTGTTCATTGTCCTTTTGTAAATAAATCGCTAAATACTGAAATGGGGATCACTTGGAATTAAACTAACACAAGCAAGAGAGAACAGTAGCAGACTCAGTTTGTTGAATATAAGGTTCATGAGAGGTTATATAATGCAACTCCTATTCTGCCCACTAGCACCGGCTTAAGTGGCATTCTAATTTAAAAGAAATATAAAAAGATCGGACAGGGAAAGTAGCATTCAAGGAGGACAGTCAATCACAAAACACAGAAACAAACACGCAAACAGACAAACAAGAAGGCAGAAGCAATAATAAATGGAAACGACATCACAGCCACAAGGAATGGGCCTGGAGATCCCAAATGACCAGTAAGAACACTACATATTTGCAGTCATTTTACAGCAACCACACATCACTAATTAAACGCTTGTGTGAATGTAAATTAATACTGAAAAGGGGATCCCTTGGAAGCAACAAACACTAACAAGAGAGAAATGTAGCAGGCTCGGTTTTATTAAGTCTGCTCTTGAGAGTTAATACAAAGTGCAAAACCTCTAACATCCGCTAGCACCGGCTTGAGTTGTATTCTACTTTAAAGCCACAAAGATTGGACTTGATGATCCCAAAGTACCAGTTAGTAATCACACTACTGATTTACCTGACTGTGTCATTATGGAGAGGTATCACTAATGTGATAGGTACGCTTACATATTAATTAATAAACATATATATTCTAATATTCTGTGATGAATCAATTTCCCAGTTTGAGAAAAGCTGTAACATATCTCTTCCTCTACTGTGCTATCTCGCCTAGTGTGCAAGATAGCACAGTAGCCGTATTTTAGGAACTACTTTCTTAGCAGGTTGAAGAACTGTTAAAACTTCCGAATTTGAAGACGTACGTGGTCCTGAAATGCCTATGCAACCAAATTTTTTTTAAAATGCTCCTTGAACTCCAGCCATTATCGTATACAGGACGGTTCCAGCCTGTGCCTGTGCAGCAATATCGTGACGTCACACAGCGAGATTGTCATCACGATAGTTATGTATTACTCCACGCAGTCGTCAAAGGAGTGACAAAAGAAGAAATAAGTTTGTCATCAAAAGACGATTGCAAAGCAATTCATCACAGAATATATAATATATAGTTTAATTAACATTGTTGTTATGATACGGAAAATAATTCCCTCGTGAGCAAGCGCACTCTTTTCTATATCGTAAGAATCTTTCCCACTCGGGAATTATTTCCCGTATCACAACAACACTGTTAATTAACCTCTATGTAATAATTAGTTAATACAGGTTAATCACGACTGCTTTTGTATATTAGTTTATGAATTATAAAATGTGTCTCACTAGAATCGACGTCACATCTTAGAGGAAAAGCTTCAATGTACATTTGTAAGTATGCCCATATATATTATCACACTTATTTTTCTTTTCCAGATCCATTACCGTCATACTCGGATGGAATCACTCTTATGGAATTGTGTATTAAAATCGATGATGACTGTTGTAAAAGACCAACCTTAACGGAGATAAAAAACTGCAACAGTTTTGTAGTTTACAATTTGCAGAGTTTACCTCCATCAGTATGTGTGCGATATTGTTTCAGTAAGTCTTAAATATTGCATAAGTAATGTCATTTTAGATTCCAATGCAGTATACTAGTAAATGCGCTCCTTAAGTATTTAAACTATACGAATCTATAAACACATGGATAACGCATATTTTATCATATCTTAGTGTGTTTATAGGGTTATTTATTAAGTGTACATATACTCAGTGAGACACAAATACCTTAGTGACCTGGAATCAATAAAGGTAAAAATGTTGGCATTAACGTTTTCTCATGAATACAAGAGTTCGGTTTTCATAATGACCCTTAAAATAGTTGTCTTTCTTTTCTCTAAGAATGGTGAACGATCAGTAAATTAAATGTAACATGCCAAAACAATCAATTACACATGATGCAACTATGTCAATTTTATAAAAGTGTAAAGCTTGTTCAATTTTTATTTTTAAAAGACTCTACTGAAAACCAGCTTGTTACGGTTGCTACTTCAACAACCCCAACAGAAACTAAACACTCTGCAACGACAATATCGACAACAACAACAACAATATCGACAACACCACCGACAGTAATAACGTCAACACGACGACCACCACCAACAAAAACAACAGCAATATCTGCCACAACGCAATACGCTCCAAAAAGGACAACTCCAAGATCATCATCAGTAAAGGCAACACAACGCACAAACGTACAAACAACCCCAACAGAAACTATACACTCTACAACGACACTATCGACAACAACAACAACAATATCGACAACACCACCGACAGTAATAACGTCAACAATAGGACCACCGCCAACAAAAACAACAGCAAAATCTACCACAACGCAATACGCTCCAAAAAGGACAACTCCAAGATCATCATCAGTAAAAGTAACACAACGCACAAACGTACAAACAACCCCAACAGAAACTATACACTCTACAATGACAATATCGACAACAACAACAACAACAATATCGACAACACCACCGACAGTAATAACGTCAATACAACGACCACCACCCACAAAAACAACAGCAATACTTACCACAACGCAATACGCTCCAAAAATGACAACTCCAAGATCATCATCAGTAAAAACGACACAAAGAATAAACGTACAAACAACACCAACGACAGAAACACAACAGCATGCTCAATTAACAAAAACAACTATGCGATATTCCTCAGCAACAGCATCTCGAAAACAAGCAACTACGGCATCAATTACAACGACAGTGAAAGGAAAAACAACTCTGCATGTAGAGTTTGGAACAGGACAAACTACAGAATATAGTTCAAGGGAAACAAATGCAGATAACAAAAGCATGATAGGCTTTATTATTGGATCCGCCATTCTCGGTGTCATAGCATTGATAGCAGTTCTGTGTTTCATTGTAGTTATGTGTAAGCGCAACAGGCGCAGCAAACACAGCAACAGGTATGCCACCAATAGTTAATTAATTAGCATATGTATTATCAAAATTATGATTTTATAGAAACCACCGCTAACCACTAACCGTTTCAAGTCGGTAACACTGTCTTCCCCACTCCTAATTGCGTGTAGTGTCCAGTTCAGTGACTGTTTAATTTGTTAATCTGATTTAGTTTGAGGAACATGGTGCACATACGGGTCCTTTGCAGTTTCTATAGGACCAGTTTTCTTATTTGTTTAAAAATTCATTTCCGCCATATTGTTTAATACTTACATAATATATGGCAGATATGTGTATTGAGTTACATTTTATATACGTTACAAGGGGTTATGAATCTCTGAACAAAAAAACACTTATACGTGCATGGTTTAATGTTAGACAGTAACGAATGTTTAAAATATTCTATATTCAATACGCGATTAAGTATTACATTTATACAAGCAAAATGAAATGCAAGCCAATAAGTACAAGCTATAAACAAAGAACTTTGGAATGTGCTATAAGGAAATCAATCGGATATTTTGTTTAGGACGTTTTTATTTACAGCGTTATAATTCGAGATGGCCAGGTGCACGCGGTCATTAAATACTTAACTTCTGACTGCGTTGTTTTAAACGGTCGTTAGAAAATAGTAGAAATAGTTACGGTATGGTTGCGTTTTGACTGACTTATAAATAGTCCAAATGAATGTTAATGTTTGGTTTGTAAATCTAAAGCAGGAAATATGTAATGTTAACACAAATTATTCTTAAATCCAAGCAGCATTTACCCATCAAAAGTAACTTACCCGCGTCCCTACCTCATCCCCAATATTTTGAGCCTCCCGAAGAGAGAGTGAAAGGGTACACAGGTGACCTACTCTTACTATTTTTTCATATTTATTTGAAGTTGTTTCCAGGGAAAAGGAAAATTGTCAGAAGATTGTTCACGGTTGAACATGCAGCAGTCAAAATGACATTTTATCGTAATGTGGTTTAGAATTTCAAACAATATAACTTCCGGTAAAATCCAAGTTGGTCACCACGCGAAAAATTCGGGAAGACGTCTAATGATATTTCTCTACAACAGCAACATGTATTAATGCATCTTATTATTAACGTAATTAATTAGACATGAAGTTGGTATAAAATGAAATGCTTTAATAGACATAAATGGAAAATTTCTTTTTTAGCATTAGTCATCCGGGTCTTCAATGCGAATTTTCATGGAGTTTTACAAGATTATTCCTCACAATGTCTTGCTGGCTTATTGTGAAATTCAAATTCCAGTAATGTCCAAGATGCAAGATTGCGAAGACGTTACCTAAGCGAAACTAGTTTCTAGTATAAAACATTATTGCGAAAAGGAGTCATATTTTTCATCAGCTTCTGTGGATTTATTTATTTATGTTTGTCGATGTTTGTCCCCATTTTTTGTTGTTAAATTTCAATCAAAAAACATTACATCATATATTTATAATAACTAATAATAACTAAATATTAATGTTCATTTGTGTCAAATCTATAAATACGGTGCTTTAATATTAATCTGTGTGTGTGTGTGTGTGTCAAATATGTAAATACAATGCTTTTATTTTAGGAGAAAAGATAGAGTTATACCGGAACCAGCCGCACTGCAGATTGATGTAGCTCAAGACAAACCTAGATTGCATTTCAAACCGAGCTCACTTTTAAGGAGTTAACGGATAATATTCTAAATGAATATACAAGCATATGAAACCTATTTCATATCTAAAAAACAGGAGGAAGAAATCGTGAAAGAGAGAGAGAGAGAGAGAGAGAAAGAAAGAAAGAAAGAAAGAAAGAAAGAAAGAAAGAAAGAAAGAAAGAAAGAAGAAAGAAAGAAAGAAAGAAAAAAAGAAAGAAAGAAGAAAGAAAGAAAGAATTAGAGAGACAGAGAGCTCGAAATGAAATATAAAACTTGCATCGAATTGACTACCTACTTGTTTGTCACAATATTGTTGTGTGTGAAGTTTGGCGACCTTAAAATGTATCCCTGTACATCCATCGATATTGTTATTTGTCATCCCACAAGGATTATATGACATGCATAGATCCAGTTGTATCCTAAAGGCCGATCTTGTTTCCCTGTAGAATTTTATGTTGATTGCAAGTATAAATAAAATTGGCATTATTATTGTAGGGCAGTGACACAATCAAATACCAAAAACATCCGGTTTCTGCTTAGGATAGACGTGACTTATTCCATTAATCAGCAGTTTGAAGTAGATCTCAAACAGTTTCTCAATAAATAATGTACACACACCTACACATATATTTCTCTGCGTCTTTTCAACTTAATCTGTGTGCTAGTATACATAAAGTGAACCTTTTCTTTAAATGTACATATTCCAATGAACCCTTAACCTTACTTCCTGGATTAGATTTTAACCTCAAGCATGGTGTTTTTATAACTTTAAATCTAAAAATTTAAATCTGTCACTCAAAGTAAAATGCTCTAGAATAACAAGATCGGCCTTTAAACACATGTTATACCGTGTTGAAGGTTTTAGGAAAATCATGTTTGTCCCCATTTATACGAATTTTATTTATATATCGCGTGATCTAGAATTATACGTGTTTAATGAGTGTGTGTGTGTGTGTGTGTGTGTGTGCGTGTGTTCTTGTTTTGGACCCTTTATAACCGTCCGTCACTTATCAAATAGTACTCCTTCCCGATCGTGTAACATTCATGTAAGTCTATATTTATATTAAATTATAATTGACCGTTATGTCTCTTTTCACAAAATGGTGTTACATTGCAAGTTGCTTTTTGTCTTTTAATAAAAAAAACTTAAAATAAAAATGTCACCTTTTCGGTTGCATTCTGCATCGTCAATACAAATTCCGCATAATCTTCATTGCTTATATCTAGACCATATGTACGCATTTATCTTTGAGCCATCATTCGAAATATTCCTTCAAACAACTGCTCAATAGTTTTAAGAACCTCTATTGGATCACCTATTTTAAGAAAATATAAATGTAGATATAAAAGTCGAACAGGAAATGTGGCATTCACGGAACAGAGTCAACCAAAACACAACTAAATACCCGCTAGGCTATATCTTCTCACATAATAGGCAGCATTAATAGGTAATACAAGTTTAACACAAAGGTGATCATGTATATATGAATGTATAAAAAAGAAAGACCTAGAAATCCACACCGCAAGTACTCAATTACTTGGTAGAAGCCATTTAGAGCACGACAAGACACAATTAAAGACAAACATATAACGTACCATCCATTGCAGGATATAAGTAAACGCCATAGCTTCCACAGTGTGTCAGATCCCCGCACAATCAACGAGGACAGTGGTGAACTGAAAATGGGTCAACCACTAACATGTATTAAAACATGAAAACGAAATAAAACCAGTCGTACTGTTCAGTAAAACTCGATGCACCGCGGTATGTGCTGACGGTTCCATTCACGGTATTGCTTTCGGTTCAATATGATTCTTTAATATCCCGCCAAAAATCTAAAGGCAATAAACTTAACGGACCTACACACGCGCGAAAATGCAACTTTTCTGCTAAAAAAATTTCTTCGACAACTGCCCGCAAGGAACTATAACTTATTTTTCAAACTCTTCAAAAGGAGACAGGTATCAGACGCTAAGCGGAAATGATCAGGCAACACTGTGTTGAAATACTGTAGTTTCAAACTTGAAATTTACGTGTTTTGTATATGTTACCGTGTTTATAGAGAGATTATCAAAGAAGGTTTGCAGTCAGAACTGTTATTTATTCCGATTTTTAGAGATCGCTGACCCCAAATACGTTTGATTTCTTACTTGAATTTCAAATCGTCCAGCCTTTATATGTTTTGAGTATCGTTTAATCATCCCTTAGGATATGTTGCCTGCTTTTTAATTCAGTATTTTGACGGTTACATGTGATACGCAGACTTCATAACCACTGCTCCCAGCTAAATTCGATTTTGTTTATTTCGTCCATTGTTTTCGCGTTTAGGGCTAAGCGTTTTGTTAGAAACTGGGACCATACGCCGCTGGAATGGTGTGTAAACTCTCATTGAAGGTTCCATATTCACCGCCATATGCATACCATCTTCGGGGTGGCTCACATTTCTGTACTTTATTCTACTTTAAAAACACAAATATTGGGATTGATGATCCCAAAGGACAAGAGCCGAGTTACTACTTACTCTGTAAAAACAAAAAACGTGATGAGCTCGGCACTGCAACGATACGCATAGCTCAAAATACGATACCTATCGCATAACAGGGTCCATAATTCGATTTATTATATAACCTATAAATAGACGCGTTTTCATTGGCTAAAAAGTAATTTTTTAGAAAAAATATCTAGCGATATTGACCTGTTTTTTTGATATTGACCTGTTTTTTTGATATTGACCTGTTTTATATAAAAAAAAAATTGATATTGACCTGTTTTATATAATTGTAAATTGAGGGTTATATAATAAAACAGTTATGGACTTTTCAGCTGTTATACATGATGTTGATATGTACCAAAAAATCATTATTGACCTCGGCTATCGCCTCGGTCAATAATGATTTTTTTGGTGCATATCACATCATGTATAACAGCTGAAAAGTCCATAATTGTATAATATACCACGATACACTTATCATCTGTCAATTATAAACAGTTAATAAACCAATCCAACAATTTGTTTTAATGCTGTGTTCTCAAAATACTACCCGTTTTGTGATACAATGTAAACATTCTTATTTTCAAACATTCATATCTTTTTCAACACTAGTCAAAGCAGAACGCGTTATTTGCTTGATATTTGTTTTACTGCTTTTTATTAGTTAACATTAAGAAAAAAGGTATGAAAGGAGAAATCTGCAAATCGTCCATCACGATAAATAGAAACAAATATTGCAGTCTCGGTTTAATTGACACTGTTCATGAACGGTAGTGAAAAGTGCTTGCTACCGTTCACGCCCTCTAGCCCCGGATTGAGCAGAACTCAATATTTAAAATGCCAAAGAAAGAGAGTATGATAATGGACCTTTGGAAACGGCCGAACACGACACATACAAATTATTGCAGTCTCGGTTTGATTGTTCATGAACGGTAGTGAAACATGCTAGCTACCGCTCACGTGATCTAGCCGCGGGTTGTGCAGAACTCAATATTCATAAAATCAATAGTACATAATTTGAACCATCTCGAAGATGACATGCATATGGCGGTGGACATAGAGATTTTCCTCCCCCATGTCCAGCGGCGTATGGTCCCAGTAGCTAACAAAATACTATGCCCCGAAAAGCGAAATAAACAAAATGGGATTTAGTTAGGAGCAGCGGTTATGAAGCCTGCATATCACAAGTAACAGCCAAAAGATTAAATTAAAAGCAGACAATATATCCTATGAATGGTTAAAAAATACCCCGAGCGTTTTATAGGCTGGAGTAGTGGAACCACTGAATCGAAAATTAAGTAAGAAAACAAAAGCAGTTGAAAATGTAATATAAGTATCGGGCTCAGCGATCTCCAAAGATCGAATGAATAACAGTCCTGATTGCAAGCGCGAGGAGACGTTTTACTGCCGCCAAACTGCTTTTCAATCAGCTTACCATTTCATAGATATTTGCTTACCACACACAGACTATTTAGGTTTTTCTTGGCCAAACAGTGACGGAGAGGTATGCTATTACAAATTGTTGGTGTTACCGTTTGGTTTATCTTCAGCTCCGTATATATTTAGTAAATTGACGCGACCTTTAGTTCTTTAGTTGCTTAGTGGAGAGGTGAAAGTAAACGGGTGATTAAGTTTCTGAATGATGGTTTGGGTGTGGGAAAGATAAGGCTTTTTGGCGTTTGATGTTTGTCTATGATCTTTCTTGTCTTGCCCTTAATGGTTTATTCTCTTGTTGCTCCTTTGCAAAATGTTATTATCGTAACCCTGATCTTCTTTCCAAATATGAAAGTAATTTAAGGACTATTCTGCGACAAGGACTATCACAACCTCACTTCTATGGTGATGTGATTAACTTTGAAAGATTCTTGGTCATGATCACTTTCATACTATCTTTGTTAAACTTGTTAAAATGTTTATCAAAAGAGGTTATGACCCTATCATTTTGCAACGTACTGCATGCTTGGTGGTGGACCCTTTTACAGTTCGCCACTATGCTTTCCTCTTTAATTGTACGATGACCGGACAGGCTGTGGACCCTATGATGACGCCTACCTAAAGCCCAATGGGACGGTGGCGTTTGATGTTTGTCTATGATCTTTCTTGTCGTGCCCTTAATGGTTTATTCTCTTGTTGCTCTGGCTTCTGCCAAGTCATTGAGTACCTTCATTGTGGCTTTCTAGGCTATTGTTTTTTTTGTACTATATTTACACGAGCATATTTGTGTTTTACTTATATTGCCTATTGATGTTGCCTTGTTGGTTAGAGATTAGATCATGACGGGGATTTCTTTATTTACACTGTCCTGTTTTAATGGGATGACAGTAGGGTAAATGTGAGGTTTGGTGAGATCATGGCAAGATCGAGATGATAAAGGTCAAGGTCGCACTGAAGGTCATTACATGGGTTTAATGCTCTTTTTAGCTCTACTGATCAAAGACCGGCAGAGCTTATTCCTGGTGCAGTGTCCGTCGGTCCGCCCGTCCGTCCGTCAGTCCGTAAACCTTTTTTGTAACGACTACTCCTCTAAAACTCCAGGATGGACTTTCATGAAACTTTACAGAAAGGTTTCTCATGATGTCTAGTTGATCCTATTATTCACGTTGATGTGAAATTCAAGATGGCTAAAAAAAGATTTTTAAAAACAAGTTTCTAGCGACAACTTTTGGAAAACTATAAGATATTGATATGGTACTTCAGCTAAAATGATCAGAATGACATGATGTTGTTGGTTCTTGTTGAAAATCATTTTGATTCGTCATTAAACATGGCTGCCAGCGGCCATCTTTGTTTACATAGAGTTATATAGTAAACACTTGTAGCGACTACTTCTCTGAAACTTCTTGAAGTATTTTCATGAAACTTAATAAAAACGTTGCTCTTGATGTGAAGTTGATTCTAACAAAATATCAGGTCGTCCGAAAATTCAATATGACCGCCATGGCTAAAAAATGATTTTCAAACAACAAATTTGTAGCGACTATTTCTTGAAAACTATAAGTGATATTGATATGGGACTTTTTCTAAAATGATCAGCATGACATGATGTTGGTCCTTGTCGAAAATCATTTCGATTTGACATTAAACATGACTGCCAGCGGGCATCTTAGATAGAGTTATATAGTAAATATTTGTAACGACTACTCCTCTGAAATTACTTGAAGGATTTTCATGAAACTTAACAGAAATGACATCTTTTCTGAAACCGCTTGAAGGATTTTCATGAAACTTCATTACAATGATCTGTAGGATAGTTCCTCTCAGCTTTGTGTTTTTCGGGACTGCCAGTCATCCACGATGGCCGCCATGGCTAAAATTAGGTCAACGTTTAGGACATTTCAAACAACTTTTTCTCCGAAACCACTTATTCCATTCTTGTGAAATATCATAAACATGTTCCTTGGGTTAGCCTCTATCAAGTTTGTGTTTTTTCGTTATCGTCGAATAATCAAAATGGCCGCCACAGCGACCCAAAATTTACATAGAGTTGTATAGTAGGAAAATGTTAAAATGACATCTTCTCTGAAACCGCTTGAAGGATTTGGATGAAACTTAATCACAATGATCTTTGGATTAGTCCCCCTCAGATTTGTGTTTTGAGGCCTCCAGTCGTCCAGGATGGCCACCATGGCTAAACTTAGGTCAAATTTAAGGATATTTATCAAACTACATATTAGAACTTATTCCATTCTAGTTAAATATCATAAACATGTTCCTGTTGTTGGCCTCTATCAAGTTTGTGTTTTTCGTTGTCAAATATTCAAAATGTCCGCCACGATAACCCAAAGTTTACATTAGAATTATATATAGGAAACCTGTTTCTTGGGTTGGCCTCTTCATGTTTATGTTTTTGAATCACATCATACAGGTAGAGCGTCTACAGGCCCACTTGGGCCTCCTGTTCAGACTAACAATGGTTATATTGTGTCCTAGTGCATACAGACATAAGCATTAAAGTTAATGTTAGTGGAAATGTTCAATCTGGAACTTGATTAAGTCAAACGTGTATTCTCTCAGTAAGACACTTTGAAGGGATAATATCTGCTGTTTTATGTGTTGTTTTAATCTTATTTCCGAAAGGAAAAACCTAATGTAGCCATGTACCATTTGATTAACAGCAGCACATTATACATACAATAATTAACGGACATTCTGAAGTTGCGTTTCTTTTTGCCTTTAGTGAACTTAGGACCACCGCGATATGAAGTGCTTTATTCCTGTTAAGTTTCATGAGAATCCATCTATTGGTTTCAGAGTAGTATTTGCCACAAAACTGTCATTTGAAATATTTTTAGACTTGGACTGCCAGTCGACCTAGATTTTATAAAGGACTAACTTGTAACACATCAAGTGCAACATTCCTGTGAAGTTTCATGAAAATTCATCTAGCAGTTTCAGATGAGTAAGTTGCCACATAAAAGCTAATTAAAGACCGACGGATGACGGACGTCGCACCACGGCAGAATAATAATGTTTCATAAAGAATGCAACAAACACTTGGTCAATTAATATATTAAGTTTAATGTTTTCTTCATTAGTTAGTTAACTGTCAACAAAAGTTAAATAAATTCTACACAGCAATATTTATATAATAACAATTATAGGGACACATGGCAATCTTGATTAGTTCAAACATGCTAGTTTGTCTACTTAATTTACAAATTGTGCAAATCGTAATTATTGGAATATTTTGTTGGATTTTTTTTTTAATATGATTCATTGTTGATTATACATCAATATAGTAAAGACTATAATAGAATAAAGAAGTAAATTTGAAAACTCCAATTTTAACTATATATTATTTAAATACAGGCAAGGTTTAAAGTCAAAATGATACTGGATTAATAAATCGAGGTGCCAAATTTAATGCTTGATAAATAATTCAAAATTGCCTTGTGTCCCTTTAAATTGTTAACCTCATCATGTTTTATTTTACAACAACATCTCAGTTCTTTCCTAGCTTACTGGTCGCTTAATATATATATATTCGGATAATGGTATTGTTACTTTTAATTGTACAACAAATAATGGTCTTTTCGTGGTAGCTAAACAACTGATACGGTGTTGCAAAATTGCAACATATATATTTGGTAAACAGTAATGTAATTCTGAATTTTACAACAAAATCTCAGTTCTTTACAAGTTTACAGGCTTTAGTGCCGCAACATTAGGTACATATTGTAACTTTCAATTTCACTACACACCTGATATATATAATATATACTCAGCAAAAATAGAAACGTCCCTCTTTGAAGCTGTGATTTGCATAGGGTTGACTTTGTTACACTTTGTACACCAATCAAGATAAAATTTCATCATTTTATACTTATCACTCAATCATTTTGATCAATATTAATAATCATCAATAATCAAAGTGTGTCTGTTGCTGCTAAAACATGTTTTATTCAAATTGCGAAATCACTATATTTTTATTATAAAGGGAGGTAATCTGAAAATATTCGTTCTTGAAAGCTGTATGGCGCAAAAATGAGTGAAAAGATCAGCGTCTTTTCTCTGTTTTTGTGGTGATGAGGTCATTCTCTGTTTACACACATCAAAATGGTGCGAGTGTTATTGCCTTTCTTTTATTGAAAGAATGTAATTTCAATCGTGTAAATGATTTTAAAATCGAACCTTTAATTGAGTAGTCCGATCATACACCGCTTTCTTTTTTAGTAAATTGTGTTAAACCCATATGCGTTAAGTCGACTACGGAGAGGGTAGCATTTACATGGGATGAAAATTGCCGCGGCACGTTTCGTAGTAGATTAATCGGTAGATTAACGGATCTGAATAATATATCGTTTAGTATAAACGTTAATCATAGGGACAGTGTTAATAGCTCTATTAATTCTTTTGTGAAGGTTATACGCGATGCCGCGGATCCTCTGTTCTCCAAAAAAAATATATATATAATGATCGAGTGCGTTTTGCAAATACTGCCGAAAAAAAATCAGTTTGGTTTGATAATGAGTGCTTTACTGCTAAAAATATTTATAACAAGTCATTAAATCAATATAATAAGTGTAAATCGATAGAAAATAAAGTTGAATTGCATATTAAAAAAGTCCTATATGCTTATAAAGAACAAACGGCGTGCGTATGAAAATAAGAAGATGAGTGAGATTGAGAATTTAAGGCACAAGAAGCCTAAAGATTTTTGGAAGTTATTTTTACGAAAAAATAAATCGAAGAGTGAAAACATAAGTCTTGGGAGATTTTATAATTATTTTTCTCAGATGTCAACGGAGATTTTTCAAGTAGAAAATGATGAAGTAAAATCTTTCTGCCAGCAGCATGATTTTAATGAAAACAGTTGTAAGTTTGAAGAATTGGATAAAGTTATAAAAATTGCTGGTAGAATCTGTACGTTCTTTGAAGCGAAATAAGTCAATTTCCGGAGACTTTGTCATGAATGAATATTTCCTCGAATCAGTAGATATCATTTCCTCGCATCTTGTTGATTTATTAATGCTGTACTAAACTCGGGATATTTTCCAGAAAAATGGACCGAGAGAATTATTATACCTTTGTTTAAGAAGAAAGACCCTGACGACGTAAATAATTATAGAGGAATAACCCTTGTCAGTTGTTTGTCCAAAATCTTTACCGGTATTGTAAATAAACGGATAAGTAAATGGTGTGAAGATAATAATATTATATCTGACGCCCACTTTGGTTTTAGGTCGGGTCGTTCAACTATCGATGCAATTTTTGTATTACAATCTGTTATTCACAAGATATTAAATGAGAAAGGTCGATTGTATTGTGCATTTGTTGATTTGAAAAAAGCTTTTGATAGCGTTTATAGGAATGCCTTATGGCTAAATCTTTATAAAATAGGCATAAATGGAAAGCTACTTAGAATAATAAGAGACATGTACTCTAAAGTAAAATATTGTGTTAAACGTTGCAATAGTTATTCAGATTTTTTCAAATGTTCAATCGGTCTAAGGCAAGGAGATAATTTCCCAGATAATTTTCTCCCTTTTCGTTGAAGATTTAGAGTTATATTTGCAAAATGATATTTGTTCAGGTCTTACTATCGATGATATTACTCTTATTCTTCTGCTTTTTGCTGATGATATGGTTTTAGTAGAAAAATCACCTGATGATTTGCAGCAAAATTTAGATTTATTACTAGCTTATTGTAAAAGGGGCCAATTAAGACAAAATGAGTCATGGACATATAACGACAACTTCTTAGAAATAGTTAACGATTTTAATTATCTGGGAGTTATTTTTAATCACACCGGAACATTTGTTTTAAATCAAGTAAGTTTAAAGGCTTTACATATATTAATTGCTAATACTAAGAAAGAGTATGATAATGGACCTTTGGAAACGGTCGAAAACGACACATACGAAATATTGCAGTCTCGGTTTGATTGAGACTGTTCATGAGCGGTAGTGAAATATGCTAGCTACCGCTCACGCCCTCTAGCCCCGGGATGAGCAGAACTCAAGTTTAATTTTAAACCGAAGACAATGTGTCAATTATTCGACTCCTTTGTTGGATCCATTTTGAATTATGGGTGTGAAGCCTGGGGGTTTTCTAAGTCGAAAGAAATTGAAAGGATTCACTTAACATTTTGTAAATATATTTCAAATGTTAAGACTTCAACTAGCAATTTACAGGGAACTTGGGCGGAATCCATTGTATATATTGCGCTATGTTAGAATCATTAAATATTGGTGCAAAACAGTTAACTCTAACAATGTAATCTCATTCACTGAGGAAATAAAGAATTGAATTGAATTGAATTGAATTGAATTCTAAACGAGTATGGTTTTGACTATGTTTGGAATAATCCAAATAGTGTTCCTTTGAAAACATTTCATACTGGTTTTAAACAGAGTTTAGTCGATTGTTTTGTTCAAAAGTGGAACAGCGATGTTGTAAATAATAGAGTTTTGTCAATGTATATACATTTTAAAGGTATATTTGAATATGAACCATATCTCGATATTTTGCCATATAAGTTGCGAATTGTTTTATCAAAACTAAGACTATCGTCGCTTTCACTGCGAATTGAAACTGGGCGCTACTCACATAACAGATTAGAAAGAAATCAACGTTATTGTACCATTTGTAATTCTAAAGACATCGAAGAGGAATACCATGTTGTTTTGATTCGTCCTGTATATGATAATATAAGAAGCAAATACTTTAAAAAGTACTATTATAAACGTCCAAGTGTTTTAAAATTCATAGAGCTAATGAAAACACGTAATAAGAAAGAGTTGTTTAATTTATCTTGGTTTATAAAAGAAGCATTTGATACTCGTAAACATTTATTGTTTAATCAAAACTAGGTTTATCCTCGAATGAAAAATATTATCAATTAATTATTTATGTTATTGCTTTTGTGATAATGAGAACTTAATTGTCTTTTTAATTTAATATTTAATTTAATTTGGGTAAGTTAAAGTTCAGTGTCATTTTCACATATTTATTCAATTATTTAATATTACAAATTATTCAATAATACAATTTATATGAACCTAGTGTGCAAAATTATGTGAGTTTTTTGTTTGTTGTTTGTTTTTTTGTTTATTCTGTCACGAATATGTTTATCTATTGTATATGATGATAAACTTGTAAAGTTTAAATCAATAAAAATATCTGTCTGTCTGTCTTCATTTCAATATAACAAAACTGTGTTAACTCAAAGTTTTAACCACAAGACCCGGAAATGCTTTTTAAACCAAATCAAGGGGAATACGTTTGCCCACACGTTTGATTCAAAGAAAATTGTTTTCATGACAGTGCTAGCCTTTAACAAAGGTATTGGCATATAAGATTAATTGAATTGGGGTTTTTAGCCGCACCAACACTTGAAAGGTTATATGGCGCCTAACAGGAATGAAAATGCCAGGTTCATCCTCCATGTACATCGAGATAAAATATGGAGAACGGGCCTAGAACCTTCTCACCCTGAACTTCAGAGTTGCTGCAAATTCTATTGTAGACACTCCATTTACGCTGGAGCCATGTTATAGTTTTTCTGCCACTTCTCTAGTGATATGAGCTAGATGGCACCTGAAACAATGCAGGGGTCATGATGAAGACCTTTAATGAGTATGAACAAAAAATGATAAAATGAACATGAATTTGGGGGTGTTCTACCCGTCTGCCTTCCCCTCCAACGGTGGCCTTATTCTTTGACCCAAACCAAACGGGGCCCCCGGAATCACATAAGATTAAATAAAATATAATTTCACTGTCAAAGTCTAAATCTATGGGTAAAGTTGGGGACGTTTCTATTTTTGCTCAGTAAATAAACAACTGATATAGTGTCACAAACTTAGGTACTGAACGTCCAATTTCAAACTAAACACCTGATCTATATAATATATATACAACTGATATAGTGAGGGCTGTTCCAGAAAATAGTACATGGGATGGGGTTGGTGAAGTCAGTAACCCTGTCTTCACCACCCTTTCTGTTGTTTTTTGTCTCTTTCATTGTAGTTTCTAGTCCTTGTTTGCAGTACAGTGCGGACCTACAATGCCATTGCGTTCGGACCCTGTGGTTTCTATAGGACCCTATATATCATTTTAGAGGCAATTTTTTTAACACCATTTACCATGCATTATTTATGTCTGACCCTGCCACCTGTATATGTTCTTTGTACCCCAACACATATATATCGTTTTATTTTCATTTCACCTGACCATTTATTTTGACTCACAATGCTTCATAGCAGAAAGATTTAACCCAACCACTGGTGGGAAAAATATTCAAAACAAGCATCCACTTGCGTCGTCTGCCGTGTTCTTATTTTAATGTATGGCCAATTTTGAGCTTTGTTTGGTTGCAGGTTTAATGTATGGCCAAGTTTGAGCTTTGTTTGGTTGCAGGTTAAAGCTATATGAAAAAGGGCACAACTCTGCCAAAATGAGTCGGAGTTATTGGACATGTGTATCAACATTTCTTGAGGTAAATGAAGATATGTTATATGTTATGAACATAGGTAAAATACTAACAATGTTACGGCTACAGTTGGTCCTATAGAAACCATAGCGTCCGAACGCAATGGCATCGTAGATCCGCACTGAACTGCAAACAAGGACTTGAACATACAATGAAACAGACAAAAAACAACAGAAAGGGTGGTGAAGACAGGTTTACCGACTTGGAACGGTCAGTAGGCAATAAGGCCTACTGGTTAGCTTGAATCGATTTTATATGCGCACAATCCTCGCTATTATCCTGTCGTCAGCGCCCAAATAGACAAGTAAACAAAACTACATCCCATCAAAAGGAATTCACTATCAATAAAGTCCACATCCAGAGAAACTAACCAAAGAAACACATACAAAAACAAAAAAATAAACATCTCAGGATGTATCCAGAATCGTACTGAACAACCATAGTAGTTGCAGCTAAAGAGAAAACCAATCTAGGGTACGACCAAAAACTCGAGAGACGAAAGCTCATGCACCCGCCTCCCTTAGTTGGGGTTTCAGTGGGTACAATCATAGAGTCCCAATCGCTAAAGTAGTTGCAGCTAAAGAGAAAACCAATCTAGGGTACGACCAAAAAACTCGAGGGACGAAAGCTCATGCACCCGCCTCCCTTAGTTGGGGTTTCAGTGGGTACAATCATAGAGTCCCAAGAGGTAGTCCAGTCATCGCACAAGTGAAAAGTGAAGCGTAATGACTGACTGTAGAGGGGTCAATCACCAAACATGCAGTGCGCTGTAAAACCAAAGGGTTATATCCTTTTCTGACGAACTTCCTGATTGAATTTGTAAAGCGTTCAGGAAACCCGTCAGACCCCTTTAACTTTCGAAGTTTATAGACCACATCTCCATAAAATGAGGGTTGTGATATGCCTAGTCGCAGAAGTGTTTTAAGGTTGGTGTTGTACTTTTCCAGCAGGCCCTCGTTGCGGTGGTAGAATTTAGAGAAAGATCTACGTAGTTTGTGATAACGAAAACCCTGCTGAAGAAGTTTACTTGTAATAACTTGATTTCGATCATTGAAGTCTATAACATCATTACACGCTCTAGCAAATCGAATGAGCTGGGAGATATACACCCCGTATGAGGTAGAACGAGGTACATCTCCATCCAGGTGTTGATAGTTAACGATGTTAAAATTGAAATCATCTCTCTTATCATAGATTTTAGTATGAATACAATCATTTGAAATCGATAGATGAAGATCGAGAAATGCTACTAATGTATCCGAACCGTTCGCTTTATTCAACGTGAGCTCTGGTGGATAAATGTATCCGGGGCTAGAGGGCGTGAGCGGTAGCTAGCATATTTCACTACCGCTCATGAACAGTCTCAATCAAACCGAGACTGCAATATTTTGTATGTGTCGTGCTCGGCCGTTTCCAAAGGTCCATTATCATACTTTATTTAGTAACCATATGAGCAAAGAACGGATTATCAATATTGAGTATGTCATCAAGATACCGAGAAGTATTATTAAATGCATCAATAATTTCACCCTGGCTAGCAGGTGACAAACTCAACATAAACTCTCTTTCATAGCAGTACAAAAATAAATCTGCAACAAGTGGCGCACAGTTAGTACTCATAGGAATACCAACAACCTGGCGGTAAATAGTTTTACCGTATCTTATAAAGATGTTATCCAGAAGAAAAGATACAAACATCAGTACAAGTCCACAACTTATATTTATCAATGGGTGCGTTAGTAAAGAAAGCCCTGACATTATTACAAGCTAGAAAAGTTGTAGTCCTAATTATAGTTATTGCCCGGAAACCGCAAGTGTGACGCCCAGACATTTTTAGTAACAGCAACCTTGATCCCAGTGACTCAAATGCAATCCCAAGCTTCCTTTCCGTATATACTCAGCAAAAAGAAAAAGTATCCACTTTGTTTTCCTGCAAAATCAGAGACAATCAGAAAGAACTAACAATTATAGCATGATTTTCTTTTAATAACATCTTTGTTTGATGTTCACACACAATTTCATCGAAATATACCGAATAACAAAAAAATAAAGCACAGTTTAAAAACATAGGTGTTAAAACGAAATTCAAAAAACTTAACAAATGTAAAGGTAAGACAATATCACAGAATCAGCAGTCTAAGTCGATAAAGATTCGTAAGATCCTTGGCCATGATGACTTTAGATGACCGGACAGGCTGTGGACCCTATGATGACGCCTACCTAAAGCCCATTGGGACGAAGGCGTTTGATGTTTGTCTATGATCTTTCTTGTCGTGCCCTTAATGTTGTTGCTCTGGCTTCTGCCAAGTCACGGAGTACCTTCATTGTGGCTTTCTAGGCTATTGTTTTTTTTGTACTATATTTACACGAGCATATTTGTGTTTTACTTACATTGCATATTGATGCTGCCTTGTTGGTTAGAGATTAGATCATGGCGGGGTTTCTTTATTTACACTGTCCTGTTTTAATGGGATGACAGTAGGGTAAGTGAGGTTTGGTGCACCCTAGAACCGGTTTAAACCCCCCAGTGGCCTACTTTGCCACTGACCGTTCCAAGGCGGTAGCCCTATTGTCAACCCTTTTGTGTTTGTGATGTAGTTTTCTTTTATTATTACTTTTGCCTTCTTGTTTGTCCGTTTGTATGTTTGTTTCTGTGTTTTGTGGTTGACTGTTCTCCTTGAATGCTACTTGCCCTGTCCGATCTTTTTATATTTCTTTTTCATACTATATTTGTTAAGCTTGTTAAAAGGTTTATCAAAGAGATTATGACCCTATCATTTTGGTGGTGGACCCATTTATGCTTTCGCCACTATGCTTTCGTATTTAATTGTACGATGACCGAACAGGATGTGGACCCTATGATGACGTTTACATAAAGCACAAAAGGACGGTGACGTTTGATGTTTTTCTGCATGCTTGTCTTGTCGTGCCCTCAATGGTTTATTCTCGTATTGCTTTGGCTTCCGCCAAGTCATTAAGTACCTTTATTGTGGCTTTCTACGCTATTGTTTGTTTTGTATTTATATGTACACGAGCATCTTTATGTTTTACTTATATTGCCTATTAATGCTGCCTTGCTGGTTAGAGAGTAGTTCATGATTTCTTAATTTACACTGTCCCGCTTTATTGGGTTGACACTGGGGTAGGTGTGAGGTTTGATGCAGCCTAGAAACCCCGAGCGACCTTTTTGGCCACTGACCAAGGTGGTAGCCCTATTGTCAACACATTTGTGTTTGTGATGTCTTATTTGGTATTTTATTCATCCTTGCGTTTGTTCTTTGTTTTTGTGTTTGTTTGTGGTTGACTGCCGTCCTTGAATGCTGCTTTTCCTGTTCGATTTTTATATCTATACTGAATTACACTAACGGTATCGCGAATGATTTCATATACAACTATTTGGAGACTGTTCAAGTTATGATGTTTGAACACATGTATGACGTAATGAGGTTGATTAAGAAAATTTGTGTGCGAATTTGTCAACCCCTTTTTGTGTTTGTGATGTCGTTTGCATTTATTATTGCTTTTGCCTTCTGTTTGTCTGTTTGCGTGTTTGTTTCTGTGTTTTGTGGTTTACTGTCCTCCTTGAATGCTACTTTCCCTGTCCGATCTTTTTATATTTCTTTTGTTTGACTCAGTTTATTATAATATAATTAACCAGTACATTATACTTGTTGGTATCAGTGTATTATAATATAATTAACCAGTACATTATACTTGTTCGTATCAGTGTATTATATTATAATTAACCAGTACATTATACTTCTTGGTATCAGTGTATTATAATATAATTAACCAGTACATTGTACTTGTTGGTATCAGTGTATTATAATATAATCAAATAGTACATTATATTTGTTGATATCATTGTATTAGGATATAATTAACCAGTACATTATACTTATTTGTATGATATTTCGTGAACGCTGCTAAAACGTGAATATACTTTAATAGTGTATGTTTACATATGAAGTATGACATAAATTAACAAATTCGTTGTTTATGTGATTGTGTACGTTATGGTTGTACATGATTTAAAAATGCGACTTTAAACATAAAAATCAAAAGAAAAAATCATACTAGAAAAGCGGGAATGATAGTTTTTCTACAGAAGTTGTAGGTTTTGTTAAATGCGAGTTGGCTGAAATTTTACGTAAAGATAGAGGTAAAATTCAATTTCTTTGTTTCTTTGTACGTTTGTGGTTGACTGTCGTTCTTGAATGCTACTTTTCCTGTTCGATTTTTAAATCTATTTTAAGTACTGTTGCCAAGCAGACAACTTTGTACACTAGCAGTATCTAATAAACAATACTCAAGTACTCGTTGTCTGAAAACAGGTAACATTATGGCTTAGAAGTAGAATACCGCTTAAGCCGGTGCTAGGGGGCGTGAGAAGTGTTGCTTATTTCATTACT
The DNA here is from genome assembly GCA_037043455.1 of Cyrtodaria siliqua. NCBI lineage: Eukaryota > Metazoa > Mollusca > Bivalvia > Adapedonta > Hiatellidae > Cyrtodaria > Cyrtodaria siliqua. Next base: position 94,591 of record JAWPHD010000535.1, on the reverse strand, counting down.
TCTCATGAACAGACTTAAAAAAACCAAGTCTGCTGCTTTATTCTCTTAATTGTGTTTCTTGCTCTCAAAGGATCACCTTTATCAGTATTTATTATTGTTTAAATATGCCATGCAGGCGACTGTGTGCAATGTAAATATTTAATATACACTATTGAAATTTGTCTGGTTATTACCACACAGTCTAATGTGCGTATTTAAATTTGTTTAAATTCCAGGTAGGAAATTCTTTAACATATTGAAAAAACAATACTGAAATATATATAGTTGAATACGTAAGGCCAGAATCATCCCACTACACACCATAGACGCTGGTAAAGACTGGGTAACCGACATGGAACTGCCAGTAGGCAATACGTCCAACAGGACAAAACACAACATAAGGAATGGTGAAAACAGGGTAACCGACATGGAACTGCCAGTAGGCAATACGTCCAACAGGACAAAACACAACATAAGGAATGGTGAAGACAGGGTAACCGACATGGAACAGCAGGTAGGCAATACGTCCAACAGGACAAAACACAACATAATGAATGGTGAAGACAGGGTAACCGACATGGAACTGCCAGTAGACAATACGTCCAACAGGACAAAACACAACATAAGGAATGGTGAGGACAGGGTGACCGAAATGAACAAAACACAACATATGGAATGGTGAAAACAGGGTAACCGACATGGATCAGCCAGTAGGCAATACGTCCTCCTGATTTGTTCAAATATATTGTATGTTTACATAACCTCGCTATTTTCTTGTCTTTAACGCCCAAATTGACAAGACAATGTAAACAAAAGTATATGAATTAGCCTGAAGTAAATTTTCTTTAACCATGAAATATGAGTTTGCTCACGATAATAGATAGATAAATATTTTATTTCCTACCACTTGGAGAGCCAATAATACATGATTATACAACAGAATACAGATAGAACATGTTTGTACAATGGAATACAAATTGAACATTAAACAACACCCACGAACTATATATTACATATTTACAGTAACCATAGAATAATAAAGTTATTTGTAAATGAGGTATTTGACCACATATTTACTTTATTTAAAGAATAACATTATACACCAATATACGCTTAATATATAGTAAGTTAATTTATAAACCATATTTTATTTTACTTTTATCGTTTACCAACATGTATGAGTACCTTTCAACAACTGTCTAAATATATGTTTTATCTAATAACATAGCAATAGTCCATGACTTTGACTAAACAATGTATAACTTCATGACTAATATTATTACAATTCACAATTGTATGCATCTGATGGATGGCCGTTACACTAATTTTAAGACATTCTGTGAAATCATCCTCACCAGTAAGAACAGACATTAAACCATTGAGTAAGGACAATATTTGATCTCTAGGGCTCCAAAGAATTATAAAGCATGTAAATACATTTAGATCAAATCTCACATAAAGTGTTCTCCATGATGCCTTCAGTAGTAGGACAATTAAGTAATATATGTTTTTCTATATGTTACTCAAAATGCTATTTGTACATTTTGGACATTTCGTGGTGAAGTTATCATAAAATATCTTATTTATTACAGTCATTGTGCTTTGGCACTGGTTGGAATATCTTGGGCTTGACTTACTTAGTAACCAGATAGGCGAAACGTTATTATGGCTAGGTTTAACGACGCTAAACTGTCTAAGCTGATCATCTCTTCCAACAGTTGTTACCCAGTGTGTATCTTGATATTTTTTAAATGTTATATCAACGATATCTTTCCATACACTTTTGGTCGGAAAGTAACCTGTATTAAGAAAATCCTCAACAGCATCATTTAAGGTGTATTTTAACAGAATACGATTAATATCAGGAAAAAATCCTCTTTTTCCATACGGATTATCAAAGTAGTGAACAATTCTCGAAAATGACATATCTCTAGAAAAATGATCCACGGGTAACCGACATAACTGACCAAAGATTACCAATTTTCTCCTATCATTTTCACATATAAGAGGTTTAGAACCAATTGAGCGTAAGCTTATTCGGTTCTAGACCGCTTTGGGATACACTGTACATATCTGATGCAAAATCTTTGCGCTTTTTCTAATTCTGCAGTTTGTGGTGTGTTGTAAGTCACACCATAGTTCACATCCGTAAAGGGCTTTCGGAAGCACAATTGATTTGTATATTTTAATAGACGCTGTTGGGTGAAGTCCGTCTTCATGAATACCAGGCATTTTTAACGGTTGTTTCGAGAGACATATACTTATTGATTTCAATACAAAGATGAGTATACGTGTCAGTCTCTAACACGCGATTAGGTCCAAGATTCCAAGAACGGTTACTATTCACAAACTCATGTTTCGTTTCATTAAATACAATTATGCCACACTTGCTTGGATTATAGTCAAATCGTTATTTGTAAATGTCCATCATGTTTTGAAGATCATTTCTGGAGAAAGATATTAAAACCATATTATCAGCTACTGCTGGACAGCTACAGTTGATGTCAAGTACACATAATCCGAAACCGGAATCCTCTATTTTTTGGACTAAACCACTGATATAAATAAGGTACAATAGAGGACTGCTAACTCCGCCTTGTCTGGCACATTGTTTGATGTCTATCCAACCCGACTGTATCCCACGAAATCTCACTTTACTTATCATGCCAGTGTAAATGTACAGCAATGCTCTAAAACAGTATACTTTCACGAAATCCAAATGACGTCATAAGACACCCCACCCAACCTGTAGTCTATTTATAGATAATTATGCTATTTTTGACTTTTAGTATTGTTAATAATACCTCTTTTCATACAGTTTAAGGAATACCGAGGATAGTGTTATCGCTCTGTAATTATTAGGGTCTTTGCGATTCTTGTGACCACCTTTGTGCAGAGTTATTATAACACCTGGTTTCATTAGTTGCGGAGTGTTAGTTAGAACAAGCATTGATATCAACAATTTTGCAACTAATGTTTTAACAAGATGTTCATAGTACACTTTGTCCAATTTACAGGCTTTGCTCGTTTAGTTTGTTTAAGATAAGATTCCAAGTCCTCAACTGTTACACCGCGTAAATTACACTGTTCGATTTCAGATGTATTAATGAAGTCATTGTAAGTACGATTTTGTGTAGTAACATGTATCTTAAACGAATACTGATATCATTTAATACAAACAAAAACTCCAGACCAATACGTTGATTCATGCAGCACTTCTCATCAGATTATCTAGATCAATTTAAGTATGCTCTAAAAAAGAACATATACTTTTTTAAAATATGAATATTCTGTATTTAGCCAAAGCAAATCGCAAAACAAGACCACTAATGTATGTTAATATATACACCGCGTGTCATGGAGATTCCGTCAGTTGAATGGTTTTCGAGTTAAAAATATCTTGAAATTTACTGTCTGTTTTACTGGTAAACAAAACACATACGAATTATAAAAGAATGTAATATACATAAATTTATTATATGCAAGTTTCTTGTCTCTACTTTGAAATGTCTTCAAGTTATAGCGCTTTTCACATATTTGTTATTGTTTCCACTGATAATTCAAATACAATTAATATTAAACAAGTTTTATACATATATAGAGACATAATAAGGCTATGGTTGATTAAGTTTTGAACCATAAAAAAAATAATATAAACATTAAAATAAAAGAAAACAATTTTCATATCTTTGAATATATTTAACTATTATGACATTCAAACGTTGCAGTATTGAATTAGTGTATATTTGTATGCAATAACTCTGCTTTGTTTATTTAATAGTGGCGGTACAATGCACTGCCTACGAATGGAGATGCGATAACGGCCAATGTGTAACTTTCGACCTACTTTGTAACAACAAATTTGACTGTTACGATCGTTCAGACGAAGGAATTAACGCATGTTTTGGTAAGATATTTTATTTATTATAATAAATGAGGTTGCCGCCGGTACAATTAAACTCGGATATTCGATGTTTACATTCAGTGATTGTTTTAAAATGCTAACGAATAGCCAGACGCATACACATCAGACGGACACTAAAGAAAATATATCTAATTAATAAATAAAATAGTCACATTTCAAATCGTTAGTTTTTTAAATGTAGTAGCGTACTTAGTAAGCGCATTGCAATCATGGTTTTACTTCCGAAATAACAAGACATTACCGTACTTGTTTTGCCAATGCAATCGATGTTCAGTGGAGGAGGTGGTAACATAGCATTTGGATTGTCCGTCCGTTCTGTACGTACATCTGAACATAGCAGTGTTAGACCATGTGTAGTACTTACCTTAAGGGTATTTTTAACGCCAGACAACTACATTGTAGTAGTAACCTTAACGTATATTAGAACACTGTCGGAGGTGTTCGTATACAGCAACGTATTCGAGTTTTCAGATGCTGTTCTACATTCATGTTTAATGAACAAGGACTGGACATAGTTGGTACGTAATTGTAGAATAACGCATCACATATTCATCGATCTGTAAGTAGCTTTGTAAATATATAAAGAATACGGTGTCATTCATTTGTAAAAGTGATAAGAAACAACTTATTAAGTTAGTTTATACATGTTAAGTTCGATTTATTAAATGGGCTATGGGCATAACTAAAAATGTAAAATGATACAGAGCCCGCGCGACTGGATTGTTCAATTAATAATTAAAGCAATAAAAGAAATATAAAAAGATCGGACAAGGAAAGTAGATTCAATGAGGACAGTAAACCACAAAACACAGAAACAAACACGCAAACAGACAAACAAGAAGGCAAAAGCAATAATAAATGCAAACGACATCACAAATACAAACGGGTTGACAATAGGGCTACCGCCTTGGAACGGCCAGTGGCAAAGTAGGCCACTGGGGGTTTAAACCGGTTCTAGGGTGCACCAAACCTCACACTTACCCTACTGTCATCCCATTAAACAGGACAGTGTAAATAAAGAAATCCCCGCCATGATCTAATCTCTAACCAACAAGGCAGCATCAATAGGCAATATAAGTAAAACACAAATATGCTCGTGTAAATATAATACAAAAAAACAATAGCCTAGAAAGCCACAATGAAGGTACTCGATGACTTTGCAGAAGCCAGAGCAGTAAGAGAATAAACCATTAAGGGCACGACAAGAAATATCATGGACAAACATCAAACGCCACCGTTCCAATGGGCTTTAGGTAGGCGTCATCATAGGGTCCACAGCCCGTCCGGTCATCGTACAATTAAAGAGGAAAGCATAGTGGCGAACTGTAAAAGGGTCAACCACCAAGCATGCAGTACGTTGCAAAATGATAGGGTCATAACCTCTTTTGATAAACTTTTTAACAAGTTTAACAAAGATAGTATGAAAGTGATCATGACATAGAATCTTACGAAGTTTATAAATCACATCACCATATAAGTCAGGTTGTGATAGTCCTTGTCGCAGAAGAGTTTTTAAATTACTTTTATATTTGGAAAGAAGATCAGGGTTACGATAATAAAATTTTGCAAAGGTTTTACGAAGTTTATGGTAACGGTAACCCTGATTGAGTAACTTTTTATTTATACAAAGATCACGAATATTAAAGTCCTCAACTCGAGTACAAGCTCTAGAAAAACGAATAAGTTGAGACACATATACCCCATAAGAAGTTTCTCGGGGAACATCCCCATCCAAGTGGGGATAATTAACAATGTCAAAATTAAAATCATCTCTTTTGTCATAGATTTTGCTAATTATTTTACCATTTTCAATCGAGAGATCTAGATCAAGAAAAGAAGCGTTATTATCAGATATATTAGCTTTGTTAAGCTGAAGTTCTTTAGGATAAATATAATTAACCATAGTTGGACAGAAAGGGTTGTCAATGTTCAATATGTCATCCAGATACCGAGAGGTATCATTAACGGCTTCAATAACATCTGCCTGGGTATCTGGTGAAAGACTCGACATGAAATCCCTTTCATAGCAAAATAAGAACAAATCTGCGACAAGTGGTGCACAGTTCGTACCCATAGGGATACCAACAATTTGTCTATAAACGGTGGTTCCATACCTGACGAAAATATTATCTAATAGGAAGATGAGTGCTTCACAAACTTCATAGCAAGTCCACATAGTATAATTGTCAAAACTGCCGTTAGTAAAAAACGCTTTTATATTATTACATGCCAAAAATGTAGTATTTTCTCTAGCAAATGTTTTTTGAATAAGAAAAATTAGCTTGTCTTTAATAAGGTGATGTGGTAAGGTTGTATATAGTGTAGAGAAGTCATAAGTGCTTATTGATGAAACTTGACCTTTCTTGAACATTTTATCAAGAACGTCTCCTGAATTTTTTATAGACCAAAATAAATTAATCCCAGAGTTTTCATAAGTTTTATCACAATGTAGTTTAACGTGATCTTTAACGGCAGTAAGACAAGAAGTTAAAAGTTTGTAGATGTTTGTTGTGGTGCAGGCACTAGAAATCGAAATAAAGCGAGCCTTATATGGATTTTTATGTAATTTAGGAATCCAGTACATAGTAGGCATTTTATTTTGCTTAAGTTGTATTACCGTAGGTATAAGTACTATTATTGGCTTTTTCGAAAAAGTCATTCTGTCGAATAGGAATTGTAGCATTGACAGAACAAAGTCATCCCGAAACACACATTTAAAACAAGCAAGAATTGCAAGAAAAACTAGAATAAATGTATGCAAGGATAAAAGTGTTTGTTGACAACAGCGGTACCGCCTTGGAATGGTCATTGGCAAAATAGCCGCTGGGGGCTTGAACAAGGTATACTAAGCAATTTATGTCCAGATTGTATTGGAGGTCACGTGTACTCTTGTGGAAAGTGGCATGCCTTTGTAAATAATAGAGAAGGAATTATGTAACTTGTGCGATTAAAAACGTATACATAATTAGAAACAGTTTCATACAACTGCATTGATTTATGTAAACGCAATGCTAGTTATGAAACTGGTTATGTTTAATGGAAAAGGGCAAAACTCTGTCGAAATAAAAGAAATGCTTCTGAGCATCTGCGACTGTATTGTTCCATTGATAACCAAAACTATATTAGCTGTAGGACCGTAGGTAAAACTCTAAGCAAGTTATATCCCAGGTTGTGTTGCAGGTTAGGTCTTGTGGAAAATGGCATAACCCTTTTTGTGTTTGTGATGTCGTTTGCATTTATTATTACTTTTGCCTTCTTGTTTGTCTGTTTGCGTGTTTGTTCCTGTGTTTTGTCGTTGACTGTCCTCCTTGAATGCTACTTTCCCTGTCCGATCTTTTTATATTTCTGTAAATAATTGGTATTGTGTGATGGAATATGAGTGATTAAGCAATGTATAAATAATAATAAACAACTGTTTAGTACTGCATTACAATATGTAAACATTATGCGATGTATACTCATCTTAGGTCCCTTGTTAACATTATTGACATCAGAGCATAATGTGTTGAATATTAAACCCTGGGTTATAAACAGGTGAAACATGATCCTATAGAAATCACAGCACCCAAACGCATTGGCACCGTAGGTCCACAAAGAGCAAATTAAATATACAATGAAAAGTAAATTACACAACACAATGAGTGGTGAAAACAGAGTTACATACTTGGAATGGTCAATAGGCAATAAGGTCTGCTGGTTAGTTTAAATCGATTGTGTACACAACCTCGCTATGATTCTGTCTTCAGCTAACTAATTGATACAACCTGTGCGATTGGGTTGTATAAGAAATCGCAATCTATTGATACGTTTGATCAATTGGTAAAAGCATGCAAAAGAGGTTATGCACTGTATGCTACCTTTGCACTGCTTTTAGCTATACCTTATCCAAGACCTTATTACAACCATAATGAATACTTTCCAAAGTATGGCTTTAGATTGGTGTGCAAAAATGCTGTGTGAAATTAAAACAAATTATGACATTGTTATCATTAGTTTTGACATTTGCATTTGGTAATATCATGAGAAATAACTATGTTTTACTCTTACTGATTGCAAGCTCATGTAAACAGTTGATGCATCTTCATTCAATAGGAAACTGTCAAGACAAAATATTGCACACGTTTGGCGGTTTTAACCAGAAGTGCATTCCAAGGTCATTATCATCAGAAGCTGTAAGCGAGTGTGATGGCATGGGTGACGAACCACCACCGACTGAAAAGATACTTACTCTCTGTAATGCACAGGACGATGTCTTTGACGATTTTGAAATTAATATTGGTGAAGATTTATATGGTAAGTTAATTCACATTTTAGTACAATTATAATACCGTGAATACGATTTCATTTCAGTTTAACAACATTTATACAATGTAATTATTTCACCAAGATAATAGTCTGCTTAATAATCCATATGATTGTGATGTTCAATTAATTTTCAACAGCTATATTTAATCTCTCATTATAGCCTGCATGTTGTTTCTTTAAAGTTTGAAATATGAAAATGAAACTCTTAATACTTGTAGGAATAACAATTGCATATCACATTTTATTTTATATTTCCCTTTCAAAAACAAAAGAGGGACAGTTTGAGGAAGTGAATATTTGGTTTGAGTTGAGGTAGTTGGTGTCAAAGTGAAATTTTCTATCATTAGCGTAGTATGATTTATATTAGTTTGTCATAAGACGAAATAGAGTAGAAGCATTTGATCGTCATCATCACAAATCGAACCATATGTACTTAAGTTTAAAACTTTCTGTGATTCAGTTGTTATGTATCCAAGCCAGAATGATGTGATCGTGAAATATTTATAGACACTACTGCGTATGCATATCGTACCTTTACAGATGTATACACTTTACTTTCAATGGTACTTACTTATGAATATAAATGAGTCACTGTGGAAGTCGTTTTCGTTCAACAAACATCCAAATGTCGGAATATACGTAAAATATAGGTAACATGAATGAATAGTTGCTTAAATCGTGATTCGAACCAGGGGTGACCTTATTCTCGTATACGCTGTCATCACATACTATATAAATAGGTTGTTTTTGAATAAACGATAGGACAAAGACCTAGCTAGCCATATCAATCAGGATTATGTTGTAGGGCAAAAAAGTTTTATCACAGGTTGAAATAAAAGTCATATCACGGAAAACAACGTAAATAACCGAAAGTCTTTTTTTCCGATTTGAGTCCGGCCAGATTCGTATCATCTCCACTCCTTTACCAGAGTAATACGGACATTACGGGGAGAAGGCGGAGGATGGGGGACGTAGAAGGAGAACATTTTAGAGAAACCATACAATATAATGTTTATGATCATTTCTTTATAATTCAAAAGAATAATTGTTACAACGTTCATACAGATGTGCATTTCTATATAAAACGTCATGGACCCATGTGCTTTATTGCGTATCGTCGTTGTTGTCTTTTTTCTCTATGCAATACATTGTTGATACGAGTTCCTATAGACTTTCATCTTTCACGAATCATTTATATATTTCTTTGTATTTGGGTCGTATCGCCCTTTTCATCAGTTTCTTTGCTACATTTCAATTGGGATTTTGCCATTTACAATGCTTGATATAAGGGATCACTAACGTAATTGTATTATATTGCTTATGTTCAAATAAATTCACCAGAAATCTTAAGAATTAGTGTGTTTTTTACTGGCATGGAACAGAGGACTGTGTTCTTTCTCACAATGGGTTTGTATTTGCTCAACAAGATCTTACCTCCTTTTTATGACCAAAATAATGAATTAAGCGAAATTAATATTGTTGTTTAATAAAACAATCACATCATTGAGTCTGTTTACCCATAGAAATATTCTTTTTTCCAGGTACACTGCACGTATTTTGTTACTTAGGAATCACCTCGATATATGATAACTACTTAGTCAAATCTCAGTATGACGAACGTGCAGATTTGACAACAGTTAATGTTATCTTTAAAAATGAGCATTTACAGGAGAAACTTCACAATGTCTCAAAACCAAAAAATTGCACGCACGTCGGTCGCTTCAAGTATGAAACATCGGATGGCCAGAGAGCATTCCAGTAAGCATTTTTATCAATTCATACTTTAGCTGTTTATATTTTCTGTCTAAGGTTCCAAATGAACGCCAATTTCACTTTTATGGTAATGATAGCACGGTATCAATATCGGTTTTGACTGGTAGTTTCAATACGTCTACTGGCAACATCTCTTTTTACTATCAATGGCGATTTTCCATGACTATTGAGCACCACCTTGTGGCAAGAGGTTTCTATGTACAAGCTGTTTGTAAGCTGTTTTAACATATATATTTTGAAGAAAATATATAAGATTTTAACATTTTAAGCTTTTGTATTTCATTTTTGTATTAACTTTTTTGTTTTATTTGAAGTTATTATTATTTAACATTTTACCAGCCAAATAACGTCAAAATTACACTACACAACCGTTTATCAAAACGTTTCGCTGTGTTCAGGTCATATAATAATGTGTATGTGTCGAAGTATAGGTTTATTCACGGGTTATTAAAATGTCCGTGATAGTCTGTAATGTTTTTCATAATTGCCCATGGTAAGGTAGCAATTAATAGTTTCTTTGAGTTTTCACTTTTGTAACGCAATATTGCACACGGTAGAAATGACGAACAGTTTATTTGAGTACTGCTAATGCCCACGCATCCCGAATATCTTACACGTGAACATTTCTAATGGAAGAAAAGGGAAGATGTGTTGTCATAAAATATTTAGAAAGCATGTCGAAAACGTTTTGAAAAAACCCCACTAAAAACACGCCGAGCATAAATATACTTTAATCAACACAGCGAGATGTACGATGGCTGTTCAAATAATATATTAATTCTTTGACGTAAAGCTTTAACATTCATATATATCCAAATCATAAGAAATCAAACGAATTAAACAAAATTCGATACCATGTCTTGTTACGTTGCAATGAATGATCTAATTAGCGAGAAACCCATATACGGAGCAGTCCAAAATGTGACGTCATTATGTTATATTATTATATTATATATGTAGCATGGGCACAGGCATTCTAAATTAAAATAATAATAACGCCTGTACACCTTTTCTAAACCTATTGACGACGAGGTATATATATATATAACTTACATATTTTGAGAATCCAATCGTTATAGACACAATATAAACGGCTTTAACCAACCAGGTCAACCCCCAAAACTGAAAGGTGGACTTAATATTATTATTTCCTATTATAGTATTGATCTTATCTGTTAGTATTGCCATTTTTCTTGTCCATATTTACGTTAATCACAGTAATAAAATCTCCACCAACAATTAAAGTATCGCTATCATTTGCAACAATAAACTGTTCAATACTTGACAGAGCTATTATTATGACCCTATACATTCAACATTAAACATTTGTGTTCGTCTATGCTTATCTTTAATGACTGCAACCTACCATATATAATGTTTCTATATTCCAACATACTGTAAGAAAAGTTTGAGTTAATGAGGATGACCACGCCAGTACTATTTCAACTATTTCCATTAAAGAATGCTTATCTCCCATTCTGTTTTCCATGTTTTAATGTATTTTCTTCGCAATGGCTTTTTTGTAGAAAACAAATTGAGTAATTACTTAGTTTTAACCATTCACAAATGTGTCGTCGATTGCAGTAATCACCAAGTCGTTTAACAATGAAAGTACATAGTGTAAACATTTGTTATGATATTTATATATATTATATGACACTTATGGGGTATTTGTATATCAATACTGTAACAGTGTTTTACCATTGGATAGTACAATAAACGATTACTGTATACGTATTATATAGGACAAAAGGAGAGTACAAATAGAGAGCAAAGAGTGGGGTATAGGAAGGAACAACTAATGGTGACAATGTCCATTTCAATATTCTCGTATTGGGGTACGATTGGAGCGCCATTTTGGCCTGTTGATATTTTAACGTTTAGTTTCATTGTTTTTATCTACAAACGTGTCCTTGTGAGTCAATTTACATCATATTGATAAAAACAATTGTTCAGTTAATGGTAATAATCTACAATTATTAATAATTGTTTTTTTTACATATTATTAGCAAAACGTGCATATTGACGAAAACAAATCGCAGATAAATAAATTACTGAATATTTGCATTTCAGTGTCTGTGTGTGGTATTCATATCATTATTATATTAAATGTGATTATATCAGCTTTTGTTTTGTTTTTGGTGGATATAAAAATGTTTAGGCCCATAGAGCTGAGTTTTCTTTTCCATTTGATTAATTATACTATATAATTATACACCAATCAAGTACCTGTCTACATACAAAACATAAAACTATGCTATTTAAATAAAGACTACTCCTGACATGTCACGAATTTGTGATAGACGACTCAATAGACTGTTTATACACAGTATTCACCATTTTTGTAACACGCGTGGAAACATGTATTTTTCACATTCAATATTGAGGGAAAGGAGTGAAAAAAAAACAAGATAAAAACGCACACAAAGGGGAAACTGTCCCACAAAAAGAAAAAGAAGAAAAAATCCATGCTTTAAAACCCATTTCTCGACGGTTCATTCTTAACATCGGATGTAAGCAAACACCATTTACGGCACATATGGTAGGGTGACTTTTAGGATAAAGAGAAATGTGAACCCTGGAGGATACTGACCGGGCTGTATTTTTTTACGAAAAAGTAAACATTTTTTTCTTCGAAGAAAACTGCCCGAAAACAGTCTCTTTCTTGTTGACCAATAAATACTATGAACCCCGTTCACGGAGAATATCGACCCCTCGAATAATGTTGACCCCATCTCAAATGGTTCTTCTCTCTGTTCTAATGTATATTTTATATGCTATTTATACGTTTGGTTGTCGGTTTAGGTCACTTGGACTAGGACTATGTGTTATACCCCCACTTTTACAAAGTAGAAATCACGTAAGGTCCCGTCGCCTCCCGTCACTTATCGCATATCGCCGAACACTTTTTTATTACTTGCAGTCTTCAAACAGTTTTGAATGTGTCGTTTACCCGTAACAGCAGATGACCTTATGTCCCTCTATGTCACCAATTGTTGATTGCCTAATTTATTACAGAAGTATAGCCCTTTGTTTGATTTAAGCCGGGGTATTCATCACCTGCAGTGAAAGTTCGAGATTCTACTCACAAGCAATGTTATATGCCAATTTAACGTTCAGTAAGTTTCTGTCGCGAAGTTTTGTCATCTCTTTCTAACCCAATGTTTACCAAACTTTGTCAATTTCTGTATATCCATGAAAGCTCAGACAAGTTCGAGAACCTGCCATTTTGATTTACAAAGTTATGGCCCGTCATTTATTGAAACATGCAACATATTGGCTTATTACATCCGTAGAACACTCAATTATAATTATCAAATTTGCACCAACCTTCAAAAAGTCTTAACAGCGATGAAACCTCGAAGAAATTTCAATACCAGCTATTTTGGATTAAAAACAAAATAATTATGGACGTTGATTTATTGGAAAATTATATATTTTGCCATGTAGCATTTCTAGTACTACCGCCTTCATTTATTGCTCGAGTTTTACCAAAAAGTCTTTATATCAATACATGTTCGAAAAAGTCCGAAAATCAATCATGTTGATTTAGAAATAACAACTATTCGGACGCTGTGGTTTCTATAGGACCCTATATCTCATTTTTATTGAAAAAATACTCTAGTTTCCCTTAAGGCATATTAGGTGCATCTTACCTACTTTTGACAAAACTGTATACAGTCACAGAACATATTCAGGTGATTTATTGATATCAATTATTCGATTTTATATATCACAGCAGAAATTATTTATATTACATAGATGATGCTATTTTTCAGAAATAGTAACGAATAAGTGACATCAATAAATGATGTATTGATTAATAAATGATTTATTGATATCAAAACATTAATATACGATATGAATAATTCAATTTAATGACGCCCGACTTCGTGATCTCAATAAAGGACGAATTGATATCAAGAAGTAGTTACTAAGTCCAGATATTCGATTAAATTCAATTTGGAGTGTTTCAATAATCGATCCTTTGCGAACCGATGTAAGTCTAATTTTGTAGGAACATTTATATTAAGTTATATACATAAATCCGAAATATGTGTTGATGCCATTAAATCAATGTGTTATATCAATTATAATTATACTTAGTGATATCATAAAATATGTATTGATATCAATAATTCGATTTTGTGATTTCATTAAAGTAGGGTATCTTGTGATATTAACAATATATTCTTGATATCAAGAAATCGATTTAATGATTTGTGATATCAATAAAAGAGTTATTGATATCAATAATTCCAACTTGAAAGAATTTCTTGATATTTCTAAATCATGCTATGATATCATTAATTCGATTAGGTAATGTCACACAATTATTTAGTGATATCGATAATTCAATTCATGTGATATCATCAAATCAAGATATCAACAAATCGATTTTATGACACCTACAAAGGATTGTATGATATCACTAAATGATATCAAAGCTAAAGAAGGTGATATAACAAAATAATTATCGATATAAAAAGGTATACAGTGATATTACATATTCGATTTATTGGTGTCAAATATTAATTAGTGATATCACAAAATATTAAAAATAGTTAAACCTCGCCTTCGACTGGATGTATTTTTATTTAATTCAGATGAGTTGTACTCCATTTTCGTCTGATGTATATATATCACTCATTCGCTTGGAGCAATTTAAATTACCCGATTAAATCAGTTATACAATTTTTTTGTTTAAATGATATCAACTATTCAAAAAGGCGATATCACATACTGTGTTTAAAGCAAAACGGCACCCAGTACATACTGTACGAAACCAGGTAGTCGTACACGCATTGTACTGACATCAAAATGAAAATCGATATAGCTTCGACTGAGTTTACTAAGTACGAAAGTCAAAATAAATGGACACAATGTTCAAAACTATAATTTCGTCACGAACGAAACATTTCAAACAAAAGTACTCAAAGAAATATAAAAAGATCGGACAGGGAAAGTAGCATTCAAGGAGGACAGTCAACCACAAAACACAGAACAAACACGCAAACTGACAAACAAGAAGGCAAAAGCAATACTAAATGCAAACGACATCACAAACACAAAAGGGTTGACAATAGGGCTACCGCCTTGGAACGGTCAGTGGCCAAGTAGGCCACTGGGTGTTTAAACCGGTTCTAGGGTGCACCAAACCTCACACTTACCCTACTGTCATCCCATTAAAACAGGACAGTGTAAATAAAGAAATCCCCGCCATGATCTAATCTCTAACCAACAAGGCAGCATCAATAGGCAATATAAGTAAAACACAACCCTTTCAGATGAACTTATCCGTTCAATACTTTAGTAATTATTTCAAACACAAATAAAACACATTAAAATTAATCACACACAAACACACGCACCGTATCGTGGAGGAACACATATTTTTGGGCTTTTGGGTTTCTCCAAGAACACAGCTCGCTACAAATTCAATACACTGTATTTGCTATGTTTGCATATAACTTGGTATATATACACTTCCATGAAAGAAAAATAACATAGTTTACTTGTATTATTATTGCAAATGTTGACGTCTGCCAAGGAGTTGGGTAGAGAGTAGATAGTAGATTGAAGTAAGGTGGGGTCAGTTACCGCTGAACAGAATTCAACCTTTAGCGTACAACTTCCACACATGATAACGGGACGGGGGTAAAAGCAAAATTTAGTCTCCGGGCCGACATTGGATACAGCGTCAAATATTTGTTTATTCTATTGACATGTGTGAAGAACGCGTGGATAATTGCGAAATTCGTTCTAATTTATTTTGTAAAAAATAAGAAGGTTAACAGTTCTAACGTTGTTTTTCATTTACGGTATAAGTCTACACTTTTCATTCACCTTAAAATTACTGATGAATAAGGTTTAAGTATCTATAATGTAATGCTGCTCAAACAGTATATTTTAAAATATTTGTCATTTCACCAATTATAGTCAGCGGTCTTGCATTCATGTATTAACATGTTATTCATGATGAAATAGTTAAATTATTTATTATGAAGAAATGTAGTTGAAATTGTTGAAGAAAGGATGGGTGGATGGACAGATAGCTGGGTAGATGGATGGATGTCGATAAAAAATATACTGTTATGTATGTTATTTAATGACCTAAAC
This sequence comes from Cyrtodaria siliqua, assembly GCA_037043455.1. NCBI lineage: Eukaryota > Metazoa > Mollusca > Bivalvia > Adapedonta > Hiatellidae > Cyrtodaria > Cyrtodaria siliqua. The sequence continues at coordinate 78,489 of JAWPHD010000535.1, read as the reverse complement.
TATATTGTACTGCCTGATTTACTAGGTTATAAACTATACATTTCATGTTACAATTACATTTATATAAACAACCCGTGTCTTGATTCGACAAATTATTTTAATAACATTATTTTATTTGGCTTTTACACACTAGTCTGTTTTATCAAGCTATATATACCAAATGAAATACAGGGTGAGCAGTAATGGGTTTTTTATATTACAAAATACTATGATTATATATCTGCAATATTGGTTTCTTGTTGGCTTTGAACAAAACTACTACAGACATTTATTTTTGTTTTAAATGATAATAATGTCTTTAGAGGAAGTGTTGTCTAACTCTATACCTTTATATATACATGTATACTTGTGGACAAACTCTTGACAAATTAACATATTACATAGAATACAAGCATGCATATAATTTGCAACAAATATACAATATTGAAAACAGAGCCATGCGGTACTCTCTCGCTGAACATCGGTTTACCCCAATATTGGCAATGGCTGGAGTTACCACTGAATCACAATCTATGCATATTTATAAAATTTAAATTATTCGATAATCTGATTATTGTAAGTTAGATACTTTTTCTATATATGGTGACGTTTAGGCTCATTGGGCAGGGTGCTTATGTTGTTACGTATAATGTTATTTATATTATTCTTATATATGCCTTAATATAGCTGTGTGGTTGGATCTTTAAATGTGATCCCACTCATATGGGCTATACTTGTATGTATATATGCGTATATATGTTAAGTGTGCCTCCAAGGCAAATGTGATATGATGTAGAGATACAGTATATCAGCGTGTGTTGCAGCTATCCTTTTTAAGAAGTAAATGCATACGTTTGATTTCTGTGTTTCTCATTATAGCTAGGCGCCCTGCTGTTATTCGTCCGAAATTTGTCTGTCCTTGGTAGTTCGCAAATATATATAATATTCACATGTCATAATAATAAAACATACTAACCTAAACTATATCTTTTCACGCGTGTGTGTTAACACGTCTTTGGAATTGAAGGTTTTATATGAACAAACAGTTAAAAGTACAGCAACGTTTGACTCTTGCATATACACTGTTGCCACGTTACAATTGTGTAATGTCAATGCTGACAAAGGCGCATAAAACGCACGCTTATAGTATTAATTAGTTTATGTTTTTGCTTTTAAACGTTTTTTCCCGAAATGTGTGTGTTTATTTGTTTAACTTTATCTGTGTATCCTGAAGAAGGCAATAACAGCGGTATCAGAAGAAAGCGCTCGATATAATTGTGTTGGTTTAAGCACTGTTTGGTTGAACATTTGTCGCGCATTTATCTTTTTAAATACCTATCTTCCCGTGATACAGTGCTCCAGAAACGGTCTTGTAAGATGTATATTATTCTTTACCGTATATATATAATACTAACCTACTTATACTGTTTTTATAAATATAGTTCACCCATTAAATAGAAAGTGTTGATTTAATCAACCTAGAATATGTCATATAAACGAAAATTAGAACAAATTTATATAAAAACATCATAATTTCAGCTTTAAAGTTAACATTTGAGCTTTAGTTTGACATTTAAATGATGTTATTTTAATATATTGTTTGTATATAAGCATTGACTGTATTATTTCTACAAAATGATATATGTAAGCATATTATATCTTGAAACAATGAAATACAATAGGTTTACAATATATGGCAATAGGTTTAATCTTGGGCGCCATTTTGGATTGCTTGAGAAATGACCAACGTTTTGGAATATAACATGCGCTATTATACTGGGGGTCCGAGTTACCCCACGGAATAGGGCACATATGAGCTCAGAGTCACCCTACAAATACTTATACCAATTCAATACACGAACATAATGTATAGCCATAACATGATTTATATCAACACACAACTAAACGTTGTTTTAACACAATAGTAGTGTAATGTTATTTTTTTTCCTTTTAAGAATTTATCTTAAACTCATGTAATACACGAAGATATTGACATATTTATGTTTGTTGAAACTGTCATGATTTTCTAAGGCATCACCATATGCGATACATGTTAATTTAGTACGTCTTAGTATTTTTATCTTTAAGCTCCGTATTCGATCAAAGAGGAACCCATGATGATGAGTAAAACAGGTAGAACAAAGATGTTTGCTCGCCACAACTGTTTACTGAATATCAAGCCTGATGGTGCTCCATACGGCTGTAGAGATTTGACACATCTGGAAAACTGTGGTATATTTTAACTTCATGTGTTTTACTGCAAATTTGGGCGAAATTAAACCTATGTTCAAAGACCGAGGTGATACCATTTGGTACTGGCACGTTGTATGTGAACAGTAGTTATATAAATGAAATTCCTAGACCACCAAAGTTGACATGCATTCACCTACGAATATTGTCATGGTTTCACTAGTACTGAGCAGCAGGCCTTGGCTTATGTCAAACTAAGGTATCGCCACAATCAAGTTCGAAAAAGCAGTATAAATTACACACCTTGTTTACAAACTTGAAAAAGCAGCATATAAGGACGACACTCAACCACAAACACACAGAGAAACAAAGAACAACTATCTATGAAGATGAATAAAAGGCAAAATAAGACATCACAAACACACAAGGGTTGACAATAGGGCTACAGCCTTGGAACGGTCAATGGCAAAAAAGGCCGCTGGGGATTTAAACCAAGTTATACGGTGTAACAAACCTCACTCTTACCCTACTGTCATCCCAATAAACGGGACAGTGTTATTAAAGATATCTCCGCCAGGTTATAATCTCTAACAAACAATGCAGCTTTAATAGGCAATATAAGTATAACAAATAAATGATCATGTATATATAATATAAAAAAACAAAAGCCTAGAAAGCCACAAAGTAAGTACTCAATGACTTGGCACTTGACACAGTTATTGCGAATTAACTATCAATATTTCACTGTGTAGAGTTTTAAAAGAAGTACATCAAGTTTGATATCATTTTAATTGTTCAAGCGCATTACTTTAGTTTAAATTATAAAAAATATAACAAAATGAGCCATACGCAGCCAACAGAAAGAAAACGGAATATTAAAATTAAAGACCCGAAGGAGGTTTCTTCCTGACTCTGGTAACGCGTCAGTGTAAGCTCTACTAAAATTGGGGTAAAACATAGCAATATATTGCAACGCGAGCGTCATGTGTAGATATCGCCGAGGTGTTCCGCGTGACCGCTATTTATAACTTGGAGATTCCTCTATGACCCGCTAAGACTTGGAACTGAATTGATCATTTCATTGAATTGAATTGAATTGAAATACTTTATTTATCGAGGGTGACCCAATTAGTTTATACTAATCTTCCTTGGGGCCCTCTGTAACAAATACATGATACAAAATAAAAGAAAGGCAAGATACATAAGATATATGTAAACATAATAACATTGTTGTTGTTGGTGGTAGGTTGAACGATATTTACAAAATAATAAGATGAGATGATATCTATGTCGAGTTTAATGTTGTTTTTCCTTTATCCATTTCATGCAGTTGTTTGTAAAACTTTTCATTGTTGCACACTTCTGAATGTGCTCTGGAATATTATTCCATAAAATGGTCCCGGAGTAAGACATGCTGCCCTTGAAAAGTTCCCGATTAGGCTTAGGAATACTAAAATTAGTATCAGTTAGTGATCGAAGACCTCTGTCAGTTGAATTACGAGTAGTAAACATATCGGAAATATATGAAGGGGCAGTATTGTTCGAAACTCTATACATGAATTTGGCCTTTTGAAGTATAATTCGCTTATCAATTGTGAGGCAATTTAGTTGTTCCATAGCGGCTTGAAAAGTTATATACTGTTCACCTAAAATAACGTGACATGCCCTTTTTTGCATTATTAAAAGGCTGTTGATATTTTTTCGACTTGTGTTACCCCAGATTACATTATAAAAGTCTAGATGTGGCTGTATGTAAGATTTGTAGAAAATAATTCGATAATACAAAGGAATAAAATATTTTATTCTTGACAGCAACCATACATTTTTTGCTATTTTTTTCTTAATAAACAATATGTGGTCATCCCATTTTAAATTTTCATTTATATTTACTCCTAAAATGTTATCACCGGTAGTAATCTGTAAATCAATGTCATTATAGCGCAAATAAAGTGATTTATTTTCTAATCTGGCACGTCGATGTGGTGTGGTTACAAAAAGGACTTTCGTTTTTGACGCATTTAATACCATACCGTTATGCAAGCACCAGACTTTCAAAATATCAAGAGCTTTCTGTAGATTTATTTCTATTATATCGTTGGATTCGTTTATTTCGTATATGGTAGTATCGTCTGCATACCAGGTGGGAAGCAGAGTGGTTTTTAGCTCCGCCGTCCACTTATCATAGCAACACATGACAACGGAAAGTAGTACGTCATTTTCCGTCAACGTCAAAAAAAAGTGAAACAGCCGCCATTTTTTTTTTTTAAACGCGTAATCTGGAAGATTGTAACAAGTTTACACGATTAAAATTTTAGTTCCCATTTAAGTTTCGTCATCTTCAGCTGTATTGACTTTTAGATGCTTTACTGCGCGAGAAATTTCGAGATTCACCCATTTAAAATTCCGAAGCGAGGGGAAGTAACTCGTAAGAGATGTCATTGTTAAAATGCGTTTAAAAATGGTAACACTTGTGTTCTTTTCTTATGAAATACAAGGAGAAAATAAAAATATGTTGTTTAAGCTTAAATAGTACATGGCGTGTACTACATGTTACGAACATCATGGTATTTCTTTATAAAATGTTCGACGGTCAAAAAATATAACGAGTGTAAAGTCATTGAACGTCTACAGGTGCGTATTCGGTATTCGGTGAAGGGGCTCACACTAAAGTCTGAAAAGTAGTCTGTAGCCTATATTTAAAAAGCTCGTTGTCCATTTTGATGGCCAATATGGAATTATGGAACTCAACTGGCCACCCGCAAATGTTTTTTTATTTATTTTTTATTGGCGAGTATCACCATATGCAGCCATATTTAACATCAAATTATACTAAAACAAAGCTGCAGTCCAATTTATTTGGTTATCCCTCACTGGCCCGTCACCAGCACCATCACCCACCCCACCCATAAAAAAATTAAAAATGCGGGTCTGGTCAGGGTAGGTGTCTCATTGGAATCTGGGAAAGTCGACCTTGAACTAGAAGCGTGTTCCATCACCCATGAACACTTGCTTCGCCTGCTGACACTGCTGTTTGCTTATTTCCAAGGTTAGGTTGCAGGTTAGACTGATAAATAGGGCATAACTCTGCCAAAATGAAAGTCAGAGGTATTGCACATGTGTAACAACATTCATTGAGATGAAGACGTGGGTGAAGTTTCATGAACACAATTAAAATACTTTTCAACTGATGGCAAAGGTTAGGTTGCAGGTTAAAGCAAGACGGACGGACGACGACGGACAAAGTGATCGATAAGTGTCTGCCATCCTAAGCAGTTGACACAAAAATTAGTGTTCAGTTCTCATATAAATATATCCGTCATGCGGATATTTTTTTATGCACTCTTCAACCCAATGAATTTTACTTGACCAGGCTAGACCAGTGACATTTGCTTTATCAGACGAGTACCGCTAAGTACAGCAAAACATGTTTCGAGATGCTAATTTCAAATTCAGTGCTTGATATACACTTCAAGATTGCCATCATCGGCCCATGTGTCACTTTAATTACAAATTAAAGATCTATTTCAAAAGCTTGAATAAACAATAAATAGATTAAAATGACCTTGTGTTCCCAAAAGGCAGTTTTTCAGTTTCAGATACATGACTGTACGCAAATGGATTTTTTTTTTACATACAATGTATATCCAACTGAACCAAAGAATAAATAATACAATATTTTATTTATATTATATTTATAAACTAAACATCTATTAAATACAATAATGAAATTTACTTCACTTACCACAAAAAAATCAAAGTCATATATGGCCTAAAATGTGTTAAAATGATGTAAAACACCAAGTTTTTTTGAATGTGAGCATCTACTGTCAATGTACGACATTGTATACATTTGGTGTTTTTTAACAGCTTTACATATTATATAGTCTCTGTGAGGTATAATTATGTTCATTTTGGTTCTTTAAAAAAATAATGTCTGCTCAGTCCTCGGGATTGCCAAACTGGTCACCATCATGATCAGGCGAACACATCTCAAGCGGGATACGCAGTAACAAGTATACACTGTAACGCATAAGGCCGAAGAAAAATTAACCGCGTTTCTGATTTGGCCTAATTAAATGAATATATTTCCTGGAGTTTAGAATCTTGCGATCACAGTATTGTCAACTTTTTTGGTTAAATCCACGTCTTTCAGGGTTGCATTGGTATTTGAAGAACGAAGGGCATCTGGAAACCAGATGATGCGTCTCTGAAATGAACAAAACAAGTTGTTAAAAAGGATGGATTGGTGGTACAAAATATATAAGCCATATGATATATGCATGGAATTTCACATGAATCAATAGAGTGTCCTGTTATTTTTAAAGGGATTTTAACTTGGGCTGTCGTATATACCGTATTTCCTCTAACAGTAGCACCCGGGCACTATGGAAAGTGCGAAGGGGGGTGGGGGGGTGCTACTATTATGATACACATTTTCAATATATTTCACCTCCTTTCCCCCCCCCCCCCCCGACTGTTTCCTTATTAAATTATTAAATTACTGTAGGCGATCTTTTACTGTTACACCGGTATTGACTTAACCTAAACATGACTGTACCGAGTATATTACTGTCATCACTCTGCATCTATATGATACACATTTCTGTCAAACTTGACAATTACAAAACGGGTTGGTTGCCTATGAATTAAATAATAATAAAAGATAAACTAAATAGTAAATTGAAAGGAACGAGATAAATAAAGCGGTAATTGTATTGATGATGATAGCGCTTTAAGGTTCATGTCATAGACCATACTGGTGTCGAAGGTAAAAAACTCCTGTAATCAAATCCATAAGCGGTAAAAACAGTGTGTTTTTTTAGGAACTTTTAATTTAATCAAATCCATTAGCGGTAAAAACGTTGTGTGTTTTTAGGAACTTTTAATATTGAAGACGGTAAGGTTTCTTAAACCAGGTGGGGGCTCTTCTAATAGAGGAAATACGGTATTAATATATAGGTAAATTGACATCACAGAGAAATGTGAAAGTTTTACCATCAACTTGTATGAGTTTTGTGTGATAAATAGAATCTCACAAAATCATCTATTACTTTTTAAACTCTTCAGTAAACATTAAACATTAGTTGATGCTCGACAAGCCGCGCATTGTATATTTTTGCCAACTCGTTTAATAAATCCGCACTCGATCATGAAAGATCAGCTATTATATCCGCCGAGAAATAAATATTTAATCATTATTCTCCCATCACTGCTAAAATCAACAAAATATTCTGAAGTATATAATTTTTTTAGGTCATACATAGATGAAATATTACATTTTTATATCGTGCCCGGCCTTCGAACAGTATAGGTTATTTAGAGCCGCACCAAAGAGAGGAGAAGGATACATAGGAATCCGGGAACCGTGCCCTACTCTTATTATCGAATAGATTCCCGTTGTTCCTTAACGTGCTTGGAGGATAGACTGATACACGGGACCGCCCGGTTTACGTCCCCATCCGAAGGACGAGGTTAAGGGAAAGTGTGTTTCCCAAGAACACATCGACGGAAAGGATGAGATATGAAATGCCTGTATATTATTCTCTATAATTGTAGTATAACTGTGTAATTTATATATTATTACTAATTGCTGATATTATTGCACCAATCATATATTTAAACCTATGGTAGAATAACGAAGACAAATAATACATCTAAATTTTATTTAATTATATGCAAGCAGTTTTAAAGTGAAATTGATCATGTTGATACTGGACTAATAAACTGTGATACTAATGTTCGACAAAATCTTCAAGATTGACATATGTCCCTTTAAAGTGTCCTATTATTTGTAATTTAACTGGGGCGGTCTTTAATAATATCGCTGTAAACTGTCAACATCACAGAGAAACTTTCATGTTGTATCATCATGTATTCATTGTTTTATGTGATAGAATTTCACAATATCTCAATAAAAAAACAAAAAAGTAAAGTATCCCAATGAGCTGGGACAATTATACTTATAGTTAGGCAAAAAAAGAAATTGTGTTTTTGTAACCTGACCAGACTCCCTTATCACTCCTCTTTTTTTTTAAAGTAGCTATCCCACCAAATAACTACAAAATTACACTAGAAAACCGTTTATCGAAACTCTATCCAGGTTTTCAGGTCATATAACAATGTATATGTGCCGATTAAAAGTATAGGTTTATTAATAGGTTCTTAAAATACCCGTGATTGAATATCCGTAAAATGATGGTACCGGTAACTCTTAATTCAACACTCTAGTTTTGGGGTTTGGTCTGGCTGGTTAAAGCTGTTTATACTGTGTATGTAGATTTTGGATTCTCAAAATATGTAAGTTATATATATACTTTGTCATCAGTAGGTTTAGAAACAGCGTACATAATGTTTATAACATCTGACTTGTTGGCGGGATGGCTACTTTAATGAGAATAATAAAAAAAATCTGTAAAATCGGGTTCTGCCACTCAAATAAATCATGTTTCTCAAGCTTTAATATTAAAATCTTCATTTATAAAAACCACGTTAAAGAACCATAGAAATGTATTCCTGGCTCGAAATGTTAACATTTGCTAGTAAGATAGATCGAGTAGCTTGAGTAGCTTAAGTACATTTTTTAAATTCCACTCTCTGCAGTGGCTCGAAATATTGCCATATCATAACATTAGCTAAATTAACCTATATCACAGGGGTCAAATATATTAAAAGTTTATAGGTTTAGCTTACCCAGGGCTAGGCTCAGTCTCAGAGCTGGAACTTGGAGATGCCACTTGACAGAAGGTGGCAACATCTGCAAAGATCCCTGAAAGAAAAATCAATTGTTGTTTTTATACATGTACAGTAGATGTGTTAATTGGGGTGTGGTGGGTGAAGGGGAGGTGGCAACGGTGCATTTCTGCTCTGCGGTCATAGAGGGGGTTTGGGGACAGGCCATTTATTTTTGGGGAACAATGGAACATTGTCCGTTATTGGTAGTATTTTTGGGGAACAAGGCCAAGGGAACATAATAATAAAAATAAATGGATTTTTTTTTGGAAAACAAAGCAAACTATTTTTGGGGAACAATTTTCAGTGAACATAGACCCTACTAGGAGGGTCTCATCATAGAAATAATACATCAGTGCTATATTATTATTAAATTTTAACGGAGACAGTACCGAGTAATGTACATACCTTTCGTCCTTTGTTTTGTTTATGTCTGTCGGTGTCCCTAATCGAGGCGAACGCGACATGACTCATGTGGTCTACATGACATGACCTTGACTCGGGCTTGAGTAGTATTTTTAGTAGCTGTACATGTTCTACAAGTATTTGTTACATCACTAAACCATAACAATAGTTAACACATGAATAGGTCTGTCTTTTTGCTCATTAAATCCTGGAATTGTGAAGTATTCACTTGCAATTATCCACAGTTCATTCAACCGTAAATCAACACAACAAATTACAGCCGACTAGGCCTACAGTACAGTATAATAAGCGTCTAGAGCTGATGATTTTTACCGTAAACATGCTAAAGGAAAGGCAGAATAAGTGTTTAAAGGTTGACTTACCGACATTTTATCCGGGACAGGAAATAACTATGTCCGGGAGTAGAAAATATTCATGATTTACATTTCTGTTATTGATTTTCAGTTTTGCTTATTTAGCTTGTAGCCGCCATTTTGAATAATGTGTGTTTTGAGTGACAAAAAAGGGTGACCATCTTTCAAAACGGTCTCAAAAAATGTGTAGTCATGAATTTTTCCGAAATTTTCAGGAAAGGTAGTAGAGGTACTGATCTATCATTCCTGTTAGTTTAAGCCAAATTGGTGACTACACATTTTTTGTGACCGTTTTGAGAAATCGGCAATTTTGCAGTTTCAAAAAACTCAAAATTTCCGATCTTCACATTTGAACAGCGATTTAGGCTATGCAAAATATGCCAGTAGTAGTAAAAACGAAGACTATGGGGATGTTTAACGTATAAACTTACTTTATTCATTGTCTGTGTTGTTTTTGCATTCAAAATTGGCTTAAGCTAACGTTTTTTAAAAGACAACTGCAATTTCCGCGTAACTGCACGTGAGTGCAAATTGGGACTACTTCGTGTTAAAACACTTGAAATGCAAAAGTGAGTTAGGCGGTGTGTGCGCGTGAAAAGCTGTAGCTGCTGCTGCACTGTACATATCTGTATTAGAAACAATGCCATTCAGTTCAAGGGGAAGGTCATTGATGAAAACCAAAAATATTAAAGGTCCTAGTAAGTAAAAAAGACATTCATAAATGTTGAAGTTACTCTTTTAAATAATGGAGCCATTTCAGTACTGCATTTATCGTAAAGAGTTTGCAAATTTTGCATCCTAAGTTTGCTCACATGCTTGAGCCAAATGCGTACTCTGTTAATAATGAATCTTTGAGGGAATACTATTTGCTGTGTTATGGTTTGTTTAAGTCTTTTTTTCCGAAGGGAAAGGTCATAGGTAGCCATGTACCATTCGAGAGTTGCGTTTCTTTTTCGTTTCAGTATATTTTAATAATGTTTCTATAATTTATCTTTTAGCCATTTGTTTAGGTGTTATCATTAATTTTCATTCTTAAGATTCAATTATAATTATATAACACTTGATGAGTCTCTTGGATCGAATTCGCCCGAGTTTCTTATAAATGCCGATTGCATCTTATCTGTTTTGTTTGATATGTAGGTATATATTTTTGTTTTGTTTTGTGTCTCTAATAAGAAGAAAACGTTTTTGTGTGGGTTTTGTTGTTGTTGTTTTTTCATTTGATATTTTTTTAATACATATATGTATTAATCTTGCTACGTCTGTTAGCAATGTATATGTATATGTATATGTATATTGTGTATGATCACACGAGCCTGTGGATCACTGATTTTGAATTAAGGTCTTTTTCTCTATAATGCATATACGACATTTGACACATGAATTTAGGTCTTTTTCTTCTATAATGCATATACGATATGTGACACATGAAGCACACTGTTACTTCCTGTACAAGCATGTCTCTATAATTAAAATGTTGGCATAAATATATCAAGAGCAACACAGCTTTAAATCTCTTCAAAGGTTCTAATAACGAAACTTTCTTCAATTGTAAGTACTCTTTACTAGAAACTCAAAGCAGCTTGACACCAGAATAAGGTTAGTAAGCAAAAAGAACTGCCAAATAAATTTAATTTCACAACGCTTAGTTCAACATGTAAATCGTAACAATAACAAAATCAAAAATACACCGTTAGTATCGATAGTTATTATTTGTACAAAGTACGAATAACACGAAGCGTTTTTCGGTTAAGCACACAACATGTAGTACATGATGTGAGAAGTGAGTATTATATAACGAGACAGTTGACGGCAAACACGTTTCATATTGCGTTTGCCATCTTAGCTTATACGTTCTATTTACAGACGATTTCACGTGCCCATCCAACTATGTCAAATGTCCAGACAGTTTTTGTCTACATGTCCGTCTGGTGTGTGACGGTCAACCCCACTGCCCGCATAGCGAAGATGAGAGAAACTGCGGTAAGTATGTTTGATATATAATTTTGTCTGTTTCATATCACGTGTATAAAGGCGCGAATTGTGACGTTGTATATTACTATTATTATTACTATTATTAATATCGTTGTACCTTTTTTTATTATAAACTTTCGCTGTTCGATATCAGTTGTTTGGTAAGTATATTATTTTTAATTTGTAACTGTGCTATTTCTATAACATTTGGAAGGAATTCGTATCTTACATCAAATGCCGCGTTCACGTGGTGTTGTGCCCTTTCTTGAAATGTACGTTTCTTCAAAATCAATGGCAAATAGCAGCGAGTTAACGGTCGAAAACAGATGTCCACCTATGTTGGTATTACTCGTTCTTTAACATATATAATCAAAGAAAGATAAAAATATCGGACAGGGAAAGCAGCATTCAAGAACGACAGTCAACCACAAAACACAAAAACAAACACGCAAACAGACAAACGAGAAGGCAAAAGTAATAACAAATTAAAACGACATCACAAACACAAAAGGATGGACAATAGGGCTACCGCCTTGGAACGGTCATTGGCAACAAAGGTCACTGGGTGTTTAAACCGGTTCTAGGGTGCACCAAACCTCACACTTACCCTACTGTCATCCCATTAAAACAGGACAGTGTAAATAAATAAATCCCCGCCATGATCTAATCTCTAACCAACAAGGCAGCATCAATAGGCAATTTAAGTAAAACACAAATATGCTCGTGCAAATATAATACAAACAAACAATAGCCTAGAAAGCCACAATGAAGGTACTCAATGACTTGGCAGAAGCCAGAGCAACAAGAGAATAAACCATTAAGGGCACGACAGGAAAGATCATAGACACACATCAAACGCCACCGTCCGAATGGTCTTTAAGTAGGCGTCAACATAGGGTCCACAGCCTGTCCGGTCTCCGTACAATTAAAGAGGAAAGCATAGTGGCGAACTATTGTTTTTTTTGTATTATATTTACACGAGCATATTTGTGTTTTACTTATATTGCCTATTGATGCTGCCTTGTTGGTTAGAGTTTAGATCATGGCGGGGATTTCTTTATTTACACTTCCTGTTTTAATGGGATGACAGTAGGGTAAGTGTGAGGTTTGGTGCACCCTAGAACCGGTTTAAACCCCCAGTGGCCTACTTTGCCACTGACCGTTCCAAGGCTGTAGCCCTATTGTCAACCCTTTTGTGTTTGTGATGTCGTTTGCATTTTTTATTACTTTTGCCTTTTCGTTTGTCTGTTTGCGTGTATAAATAAAATATTAATCATGTTAAACAAGATGCTATAATAAATTAGAAATAATGAAATAGTGACACTCTAGAATTTAGTCGAGCTCTGTACAGTCACACTTAGATATATTTGAAAACCTTCCATACCGAATTAGAATAAACAGAGCCATGGCACTTACATTTATAAGGTATTTAAAAAAATATTTCAAGGTAGGATCCTAGCTATATCCGACTTGGCAAAACATAGTTATGGCATTATAATTGTTGGAATAAATTCGGGAATTACGGTTTGCTTGCATAAACAGTTTCGGATTCTGTCACTCCGTTTCTTGAAAATGGAGTAGTAATAACTACAATTTATGATAAGAGAGATGATTTTAATTTCGATATTATGAATTATCCACATTTAGATGAGGATATCTCCAATACTGTTTCTTATGGCGTGTGTATATCTCAGTTAATTCGTTTTGCCAGAGCTTGTAGCCGTGTTGATGACTTCAACCTTCTTAATTTTAACATTACTGAAAATCTTCTCCCACAGGGTTACCGTTGCCATAAGTTACGTAAGACTTTTTCTTATTTTTATTATCGTACGATAACGTTATAAGTCCAACAGGAAGAGTAGTATTGACAGAACACAGTCACTCCAACAAGTATTACATAGCAAAAGTGATTACAAACAAAATTCAGTAAAAAGGACATCCCAAACATATAACGGTTGACAACTGGAGTACCGCCTTGGAACGGTCAGTGCCGAAAGAGACCACCGGGGAGTTTAAACCGGTTCAATGGTGCATCCCGTTGGTCCCTTTTTGCCACTGACCGTTCCAAGGCGGTAGCCATGTTGGTAACACTTATATGTTTGTGACTGTTTGTGATGTGTATTGTTATTGAATGTGTTTGTCATGTACTTTTGGAATCACCTTTGCGTTGTAATACTTTTTGGAATGACTGTATTCTGTTAATTTTACTCTTCCTGTTGGACTTATAACATTTTCTTTGACAATAGGTATACCGCCGTTTCTTTCAGTAACATATTTAGTGATTCATTTTCAAGTTTAAATTCATACGTCAAGGTGTTGCATTATTGTGTCTTGTCTATAACTTCTGAACGTCTTTGGTTATGCAATATTTTAAATTAAAAGGCGGTGTATTACTCATTAAATTAAAAAGAGATTAGTAATAGATAAATGTACGTAGTAACACTGTGACGTCATAGTGACCGTACTCTAAATTCCAGTATCTGGTAGTTGTAGTACGGTATAGCCACGCCCCTTTAGTTACCCTAAATTAAACGCTCTGCATTTATCACAGGAAATGTCACCGACCATGCTACAATTACATTTATCCACCAGAGCTCACGTTGAATAAAGCCAACAGTTCGGATACTGTTCGGATACAGTAGCAGCATTTCTCGATCTTCATCTCTCGATTTCAAATGATTGTATTCATATTAAAATCTATGATAAGAGAGATGATTTCAATTTTAACATCGTTAACTATCCACACCTGGATGGAGATGTACCTCGTGCTACCTCATACGGGGTGTATATCTCTCAGCTCATTCGATTTGCTAGAGCGTGTAATGATGTTTTAGACGTAAATTATTGAAATCAGGTTATCACAAGAAAACTTCTTCAGCAGGGTTTTCGTTATCACTAACTACGTAGATCTTCTTCTAAATTCTACCGCCGCAACGAGGGCCTGCTGGAAAAGTACAACACCAACCTTAAAACACCTGCGACTAGGCATATCCCAACCATCATTTTATGGAGATGTGGTCTATAAACTTCGAAAGTTAAAGGGGTCTGACGGTTTTCCTGACCGCTTTACAAATTTAATCAGGAAGTTCGTCAGAAAAGGATATAACCCTTTGGTTTTACAGTGCACTGCATGTTTAGTGATTGTTCCCTCTACAGTCGGTCATTACGCTTCACTTTTCACTTATGCGATGACTGGACTACCTCTTGTGACTCTATGATTGCACCTTCTGAAACACCAATTAAGGGAGGAGGGTGCATGAGCTTTCGTCCCTCGAGTTTTCTGGTCGTCCCTAGATTGGTTCTCTCTTTAGCTGCAACTACTATGATTCTGGATACATCCTAAGATGTTTATTATTGTGTATGTGTTTCTTCAGTTAGTTTCTCGGGATGTGGACTTTATTGTTAGAGAATTCCTTTTGATGGGATGTAGTTTTGTTTACACTGTCTTGTCTATTTGGGCGCTGAAGACAGGATAATAGCGGGGATTGTGCGCATATAAAATCGGTTCAAGCTATTATTGCCTACTGACCGTTCCAAGTCGGTTACCCTGTCTTCACCACCCTTTCTGTTTTTTTTGTCTCTTTCACTGTATTATCAAGTCTTTGTTTGCAGTATAGTGCGGACCTACGATGCCATTGCGTTCGGACGCTGTGGTTTCTATAGGACCTATATCTCATTTTTGTATTATTGTTGTTTGTTTTGTATTATTGTTATTGTTGTTTGTTTTGTCTGCGCGGTTTTGGTTTATTGCGTTCTTAGAATGCTATATTTCAAGTTCGACTTTCAAGGCTGGTGTAAATGATAAGCAAAATAAAAGGCCTACCATGTACTGGATTCCTAAATTACATAAAAATCCGTAATAGGCTCCCTTTATTTCTAACTCTAGTGCTGCACCACAACAAACATCTCCAAACTTTTAACTCCTTGTCTTACTGCCGTTAAAGATCACGTTAAACTATATTGTGATAAAACTTATGAAAACTCTGGGATTAATTTATTTTCGTCTATAAAAAATTCAGGAGACGTTCTTGATAAAATGTTCAATAAAGGTCAAGTTTCATCAATAAGTACGTATGACTTCTCTACACTATATATCACCTTACCACATCATCTCATTAAAGACAAGCTAATTTCTCTTATTCAAAAAACATTCGCTAGAGAAAATACTACATTTTTGGCATTTAATAATATTAAAGCGTTTTTTACTAACGGCAGTTTAGACAATTATACTATGTGGACTTGCTATGAAGTTTGTGAAGCACACATCTTTCTATTAAATAATATTTTCGTCAGGTATGGTACCACACTTTATAAACAAATTGTTGGTATCCCCATGGGTACTGTGCACCACTTGTCGCAGATTTGTTTTTATTTTGCCATGAAAGGGATTTCATGTTGAGTCTTTCACCAGATACCAAGGCAGATGTTATTGAAGCTTTTAATGACACCTCTTGGTATCTGGATTACATACTGAACATTGACAACCCTTTCTTTCCAACTATGGTTGATAATATTTATCCTAAAAAACTTCAGCATAATAAAGCCAATATATCTGATAATAACGCTTCTATTCTTGATTTAGATCTCTCGATTGAAAATGGTGATATAATTAGAAAAATCTATGACAAGAGAGATGATTTGAATTTTGACATTGTTAATTAACCCCACCTGGATGGGGATGTTCCCCGAGCAACTTCTTATGGGGTGTATGTTCGTTTATTCGTCTTTCAAGAGCTTGTACTGGAGTTGAGGACTTTAATATTCGTAATCTTTGTATAACTAAAAAGCTACTCAATCAATCTTTCCAAATATAAAAGTAATTTAAGGACTCTTCTGCGACAAGGACTATCACAACCTGACATCTATCGGGAAAGTTTATCAAAAGAGGTTATGACCCTATCATTTTGCAACGTACTACATGCTTGGTGGTGGACCCTTTTACAATTCGCCACTATGCTTTCCTCTTGATTTGTACGATGACCGGACAGGCTGTGGACCCTATGATGACGCCAACCTAAAGCCCATTGGGGGGCGGTGGCGTTTGATGTCTGTCTATGATCTTTCCTGTCGTGCTCTTCTTCGTTTATTCTCTTATGCCAAGTCACTGAGTACCGTTTTAATGGGATGACAGTAGGGTAAGCGTGAGGTTTGGTGCACCCTAGAACCGGTTTAAACCCCCAGTGGCCTTTGTTGCCACTGACCGTTCCAAGGCGTTAGCCCTATTGTCAACCCTTTTGTGTTTGTGATGTCGTTTGCATTTGTTATTACTTTTGCCTTCTCGTTTGTCTGTTTGCGTGTTTGTTGTTGGGTTTTGTGGTTGACTGTCGTCCTTGAAAGCTGCTTTCCCTGTCCGATATTTTTATCTTTCTTTGACTTCGACCAAGGGATCCCCTTTTCAGTATATTTTAATCTTTGTTTACAAACGCTTTATTTTATTTTTCAGAAAAGTACGCATTTCTGTGGTATGTTTCAGCTGCAGAGAAAGTTGATCTTGTTTACCACGCGACTTGGATTGTGACGGTATACGACAGTGTCCACATGGGGACGATGAACGACTCTGTGGATTTGAATGTCCATCACAGTGTGAATGTAATGGCGTGGCTTTTATCAGGTGCAATGCAACCTTACCTATTATTAATGCTATAACAACAATCAAACACTTCCGTTATTTAGATTTGAGCAATTCAGCAGTGTCGAATGAACGTTTTAGCGA
The DNA here is from genome assembly GCA_037043455.1 of Cyrtodaria siliqua. NCBI lineage: Eukaryota > Metazoa > Mollusca > Bivalvia > Adapedonta > Hiatellidae > Cyrtodaria > Cyrtodaria siliqua. Next base: position 61,125 of record JAWPHD010000535.1, on the reverse strand, counting down.
GTTATCCGTATTTCAATCACTGACCTTCTTGAATATATCTAGGTGTGGTGTAAAAACTATTATGTGAAACTTGACGACAAACCCATTGCAGCTTTTGAAAAGCTTAAATATCCTTGATATGTCATCAACATGCTTGAATATTTAACTACAAATGACTTTCGCGGGTTATCTGTTTTGCAGCTACTTATTCTTACTGGAAACACCAATCTTGTTACTGTAGAAGCAAGTGCATTTAATGATTTGAAGATGGTCACACATTTGTATCTTGCGTATTGTAGTATAAAAACTATAGATAACACTACATTTCCAGGCATGAAGAATTTGAAATATCTCTACCTTAATTTTAATCCGCTGTATATACAGACCGGAGTGTTCCATGCGTTGTCCAGCCTAACATATTTAGATATTCGACAAGCAACTGCTGAACTTGAAATTGAACTGTTTGCTGGTATCAAACAATTGGGGCAACTTTACACGGACTCTTCCGCTTTATGCTGCGTCATGAAAGAAGTTTATCCTCTTAGCGTGTGTGTCGCACCAGAAAATGCCATCTCGTCGTGCGAAGATCTTATCGCAAATGATTTTCTTCGACTGTGCATTTGGATTATCGGATTGTCTGCCGTGCTTGGAAATATGTTTGTCATTGGTTATCATATTAGACATAGTATGCTTATCCAAAGATGGCAGTCTTACATAGTGTTTGTTACCTTTCTAGGTGTTTCTGACTTATTCATAGGGATTTATACGTTGATTATAGCCTCTGTAGACGTATATTTTAGAGGAAATTACAGCATCCATGACATGAAATGGCGAACGAGTTTACTATGTACGTTTACCGGGATTCTATCGGCTATTTCTTGTGAGTCATCCGCAATGCTTATTTGTCTAATTGCTGTAGATAGGTACATCGCTATCGCATATCCGTTTTCAAAACTGACTCCAACATAATCGCTGATATTTGGTGTGCTTGCTAAGACGATAGCAGCGATACTCGCGGTAATTCCTACTACAATCGATGCTTATTTTGGAGGAGAGTTCTATGCAAGTTCCGGAGTATGTATTGCTCTACCACTCACCGGCAGTCGTACTAAAGGATGGCAGTACTCTGTAGGTGTATTCATTGTCTTTAATATGATCTTGTTTGTTGCCATTGGAATCGTAGAATGCTTGTTATATAGAGCGGTCAACCATGCAATCCAACAAGAAGCAAGGAGAGGTAGATGCTGCAGTAGCGAAGTCACTTGTGGTCGTCATAGTAACGAACTTTTGTTGTTGGTTCCCTATATGTGTATTAGGTAAGCTGATTCAAAATTATATTAATAAACCTGCACAGCAAGTAACACCACATCTTGTGTATAACATAGTGTATACATTAGTGATGCCATGGTAGTTTTATGAACACTTACATTGATCACATGTAATTCGGATATGAATCTGTTTATATTATAAATGCAGGCCAATCATCGTAATTGATTTAAATCTACACGCGGAAGAAACATAATTAAACGGTTAAAGTTTGATAAACATACTGAACTTCTGCTTACATAACGCTAACGATTCCAATTGCACCCTTGTCATCTCTCCAAGCGTTTAATTAATCTGGATAAAAACGTTCATAATGTCTAGGTACAGACTCCTGTGATGATCACCACTGTCTAACTGCATGTAAAAAACATGAAATAAATACCAACTTGCACTAGAAAAAAATCCAATTTTTGTGACGCCATTTCGAAGAAAATGCGATACATAGGGATCAATTTTCGTCAGTCCGGCCATCCGTCCTTCCTTCACGAACACTTAATGTTGGCTATAACTTTCTCATTTCTTGATATTTCTTCCTTAAACTTTCAATATATAGTCATTATGACTACTTCGACATGACCATTCTAAAATATAAAGGTAATGGTCACACTGAAGGTCATCATATGGGTTAAATACTATTTTTGTTTCTTCACGAAAACATAGCGTTGGCTATGACTTTCTCATTTCTTGATATTTCTTCATCAAACTTTCAATATATTGTCATCATGACAACATCAACATGATATACTAAAATATAAAGGACAAGGTCACACTGAATATAGGTCATTATATGGGTTAAATACTCATTTTTCTTCACGAACACTTAACGTTGGCTATAACTTTCTCATTTCTTGATATGTTACATCAACCTTTCAATATATACCCATCATGTCAACATTACCATACTAAACTATAAAGTTCAAGGTCACACTGAAGGTCATTATATGGGTCAATTATTTCTTCACGAAAACTTAACGTTGGCTATAATTTTCTCATTTCTTGATATTTCTTCATCAAACTTTTAATATGTACTCCTCATGCCGACATCGACATGACATACTAAAATATAAAGGTCAAGATCACACTGAAGGTCATTATATGGGTTAAATACTCATTGTTTTGTTTATGAAAATTAGCGTTGGCTATAACTTTTCCATTTCTTCATCAAACTTTCAATATATACTTATCAGGACAACATCGACATGGCCATACTAAAATATAAAGGTCAAGGTCACACTGAAGGTCATTATATGTGTTAAATACTCATTTCTTTCTTCACGTAAACTTAGGTCAGTTTGTTCAGGTCATTTATCTGGGTCCAAAACACTTTGTTATACTGAAAAAGTCCTGACAGGCGACACTCGTATTCCGCGGAACAACCGTCTAGTTGTTAAATATACTCTGTATAAGAAGTTTTGGATCATGGCAGTGTTCAAACCCGTACAATGATCGCTGAACCATGACATTCGACCATAACCCTTATTATCTCAGTTGATAATTCACAATAAATCAACAATCAACAATAATTATCGTTTACAACGAAAGTTTGCGAAAAAATAATAATATTTTTATTGGTTACTCGAATGTGTCCGTAACTGTTACTTTGTGTGGACTTTGCAACATTTTTTACAGGCCCTTTGTGTGTTCGCGATATTTTTTTAAAATCAAATCTTGTTTGGAATTTAATGTTTCTGATACCAAATTAACCGGGTAGGGTAGACCTTGGTTACTAAAAAAGATACTCAAATGTTGTCAACTAGTTTTATTTTTATATGACTTTATATTCCCTGGTCCAAAACTTTTTTTACCGAGTATATTTGAAACTCTTCGTTTGGTAAGCGATAGCATCAAAGGTAAATTTCTGATATCTGCAGATTCATACCTTTCACATCCGAGCATTCGTTACAAATGTCCGAGAGGTCGAAATATTAAATAGTTGAAAACTGACGGTGTTAATCCACTGCCCCATGCCCCGCGCCACAAATATTTTTTATTATTATTTTATTTTATGAATTTATATCGATCACAGAAGAAAATGTGACATATTCAAAAACTTGCCATATTAGACTAGAAACGGCAGAGTTATGAAAAATGCTCTAAAATGCTTTATTAACTCCCTAGCTACTTCAGTTGGGTTCATCTGATCTGTGCCAAACGCGTTAAGAATGTTCATATCAATAAAGTTCGTACAACATTGAAACAAATCTTACTCATATTAATCCGTATCTCTCCACTTTCATATATTCTATTCGATGAATCGGTCATAAAAGGAACTGGAACAAATAAAAAAGCAGCCATTTCAGTCTAGACACAGCTGAGTTATGACACTTGATTTATTTAAAATTATTTGTTAGCACGCTATAGCTTCTGCATTTTTCTTTATGCGAACTTGTTAAACATGTTAATATCCATACAAGCTTGAATAAGCATGAATAACAGCCATATCTGACTCACAAACAATGCCCTCAACTCTCCCACCACCCTAGATTGCATATTTATTTTGTAAAGTGACCTCTTTAAAGTGATATAAGAAAGCGTGATCAAATGCAATACTAGCAATGTCGGACTGAAAACAGCTGAGTTATGGCCCTTGATTTATTTTTTATATTATTTCATCCGATCTTTACCAGTATTCGTCAGAATAGATATATAGCGATGACAACTAAGAAGTCCAGTAACAACATTTGAACAGAAACAGCAAAAGTGTGACCATTGATTGAGTGAAAATTGCTAGCCTTTACCACTCTAGGTCTTTCAGTGTTTCATCCGAGCTTTGCCAGACTTGTTCGGAATGTTAATTTGAATAAAAGTTTAGATATTTATTTTTAACCAGACATATCCTGTCCATACCCCACCATCAATCCACCCTGCCAATATTTTTGGAGCATGGAAGCTATGATTTTCATTTGAATTACACCAAGTGTGTCTAAAAGTGTTTATCAATAAGACATCATCGTAAATGGAGTTTCTACGATAGAATTTAAGATAAGATACGATAAGATAAGCGACTTTATTTAAAGAGGGTAACATATTTAGTTTAAAACTAATATTCCACATGGCCCTCTATTATTTACAACATTTTCAACAACAATACATGTTTAATATAAAATGACATATCTGATGTACATTTCCAATTAAATCAAGTTCATCATCATCATTTTAGAATATATGGTGACTTATGACTTACACACACAATCACATTCACACATGAATTTCTCATTGACAGTGACATTTAGCAAAAAACAATATATACAGATTAACAATATATGCTAAAACAAAATAAAAATAAAGTTTAAAAAAAAAAAACAGTTGCAATAATCCAATAATTAAAGACAAACAATTTAAACATTTTTCATTAATTTAATTAAATTGCTTTGAAATGCCATTATTGACGACCTGTCTTTAATGTTGGTAGGTAAATTATTCCAATTTATTGGTCTGAGTATAAAAACAATTAAAACATTTTTCATTAATTTAATTAAATTGCTTTGAAATGCCATTATTGACGATCTGTCTTTAATGTTGGTAGGTAAATTATTCCAAATTATTGGTCCTGAGTATGTTAAACTTTGTTTAAATATTTCTTTATTAGGTTTTGGTATTATGAAATTGTTTGAAGAACATGATCGTGTTATTGTTGTATTTTCATTAACTTGTCTTAATGTGAACATTTCATTGACATAAGATGGAGTTTTACATTTTGATATTTTATACATAAACTTTGCTTTTCTAAGATAGACTCTGTCAAACACTGTTAATATTTTCAAATCCTGCATGCTTTCAAATGAGTTTTCAACTTCATAATCAAGAATAACTTTGCAAGCTCTTTTTTGTAGTCGTAATATTCTATTTTAACTTATCTGACAGGTTCCACCCCATATAACATTGCAATAATCTATGTGTGGTTGAATGTAAGCTTTATAAAATTGAATCCTATGATTGAGACTTAAGTATTGCTTAATTCTGGACAGAAGCCAAACATTTGATGATTTTTTTTTACATATATGATCAATGTGATTTTTCCATGTAATGTTGTTATCAATAAATACACCAAGTACTTTATCGTTAGTAATCATGCTTAGATTTTCATCATTAAGAGTCAATTTTATCTCTTTGACATCCAAAGCGGTGCGTTTTTGATGTGTGGTTATAAGCATAACTTTTGTTTTTGAAGTATTTATTAACATGCCATTTGATTTACACCAGATTGATAATGAATCAAGCGCATTTTGTAGATTATTTTCAATGGATGATAATGTTTTATTTATGTGATATAATGTGGTGTCATCCGCAAAGAAAAGAAATATAAAAAGATCGGACAGGGAAAGTAGCATTCAAGGAGGACAGTAAACCATAAAACACAGAAACAAACACGCAAACAGACAAACAAGAAGGAAAAAGCAATAATAAATGCAAACGACATCACAAACACAAAAAGGGTTGACAATAGGGCTACCGCCTTGGAACGGTCAGTGGCAAAGTAGGCCACTGGGGGTTTAAACCGGTTCTAGGGTGCACCAAACCTCACACTTACCCTACTGTCATCCCATTAAAACAGGACAGTGTAAATAAAGAAATCCCCGCCATGATCTAATCTCTAACCAACAAGGCAGCATCAATAGGCAATATAAGTAAAACACAAATATGCTCGTGTAAATATAATACAAAAAAACAATAGCCTAGAAAGCCACAATGAAGGTACTCAATGACTTTGCAGAAGCCAGAGCAGTAAGAGAATAAACCATTAAGGGCACGACAAGAAAGATCATGGACAAACATCAAACGCCACCGTCCCAATGGGCTTTAGGTAGGCGTCATCATAGGGTCCACAGCCTGTCCGGTCATCGTACAATTAAAGAGGAAAGCATAGTGGCGAACTGTAAAAGGGTCCACCACCAAGCATGCAGTACGTTGCAAAATGATAGGGTCATAACCTCTTTTGATAAACTTTTTAACAAGTTTAACAAAGATAGTATGAAAGTGATCATGACCTAGAATCTTAGGTCATGATCAAATCCGTAGTATTTGTGTACAGTGGTAAATCATTAATGAATAAAAGAAACAAAAGTGGGCCTAGAATCGAACCTTGAGGCACACCATCTGTCACTGTTTGATCGTTTGACAGTACATTGTTTAGCGACACCTTTTGTTTTCTGTTATGCAAATATGAGTTGAACCATGCTAAAGATAAGTCTGAAAGTTTATAGACTTTTAACTTTTGTAAAAGCAACTTATGATCCATTAAATCAAAAGCTTTTCTAAAATCAACCGTTACTACACCTATTAAAGAGCCTTTATTTAAAGCCTCTAGCCACTTGCTTATCATTTGCACCAAGGCGGTTTCACAGGAGTGACCAGGTCTAAATCCAGATTGAGTTTTGTGAAGTAAGTTGAAAAAAGTAAGATAATCCATCATAGAGTCATGGACATGCTTTTCTAACAATTTTGAAATAACTGGTAGCACAGAAATGGGTCTGTAATTGTTGATATCATCTTTGGCCCCATTTTTATGCAATGGTGTCACTTTACCCTCTTTCCATTTATTTGGAAATATGGATGTTTTTATGCTAAAGTTGCAAATGTATGTAATGCTATCTGCTATATAATTAGCTGACAATTTAAGTAGACGTGACCCAATATTATCAGAACCAGTAGATTTTGTAACATCAATATTTGCAAGAAACTTTAATACTTGCTCAAGTGAAATTTCTGGAATATTAAATTGTAAATTATCAGGTGTTTTCTCTTCACAGAAAGTTTTAAGTTTTTCAAAGTTAGGATTTTGAACAGGTTCTTTTAGTTTTGAAGCCACTGATACAAAAAATTGGTTAAACTCATTTGCAATATCATTTGAATGTTCATTGTCATTTTCCCCAATTTTTATGTTTAAAATGTTGTTGCTACTTTTTCGTTTATTTACATTAAGTTCATTAAACAATTTCCACACAGTATTGGGTTTGTTTTGATTTTCAGACACAAAAGCTTCATATTTTGATTTTTTTGACTCTTTTAAAAGATTAGTGACCTTATTTCTCCAGATCTTATACTCTGTCTCAATATTCAGAGACTTAAATCTATCACGTGTTTTGATTGCATCAATGATTTCAGATGTAATCCATTTTGGTTGTTGTTTATTTTTAACCCTATGCTGTTTGATAGGTATATGTGAATCAACAATATCTAGGAAAATAGAGTACCATGTTTCTACAATTTCATCAATATCCTCAAATATTTTAATTGTGTCCCATGGTGCAGATTGGAGATCAGTTATAAACTTTTCTTCATTGAAATGTTTAAATGACCTTTAAGAGATTGTGTGATGTGATTTTTTGGGTAGTGAGCTATTAGCCTTACGTGTTAGAAAGATAGGAAAGTGGTCGCTAAGTCCTAGCTGTGGAACATCTATTGATTTTACATTATCATGCACATTTGCAGCAACTCTGCAGTTCAGGGTGAGAAGGTTCTAGGCCCATTTTTTTACATATTTTATCTCGATGTACATGGAAGATGAGCCTGGCATGTTCATGCCTGTAAGGCGCCATATAAACTTTTCATGTGTTGGTGCGCCTTAAAACCCAATTCAATTAAATACAAACTCATAGACACCTTAAAACAGACTTAAAACAGTAGAGCGATACCGATCCTCTATGGTCTCTTGTATTTGAATCGCTGTGAAAGAAGTTTCATACTTAGTGTTTTTTGTTAACATTCTCACGGGCAGATGTAATCAAAGCCGTTAATAACACATAGCAATGATATATTTAACGGCAGTAAAACAAGCAGTTAAACGTTCGGAGATATTTCTAGTGATACAGACACTAGAATTAGAAATAAAACGGGCTGTATAAGGTTGTTTGTTCAATTTGAGTTGGGAGTTTATTTTGCCGTTCGTCCAAAAAAAGCCTTGAATGGACACGACATCATCCTCAGTAGATTGAACAAATTAGCTCCAAAGTTCCAGAAATAAAACGTTGACGTCATGTAGGCATTATAAAAATGATTACGTTATCAGCAGATTTATAAGCGGGGTCTAAACAAATATTGAAATTTTCGGATTCCCGATCGAAAATCTAGATCTCGGAGCAGGTAAAGAGGGGTATGCTGTATAAAGCAAATAATACGGGTATTTATGATTTAACAAATTTACGTAGAAAGCGAGTTTAGTGTGTATATCCTCTACGCCTCTTCATGTTATATTAATTGTGTACCCTGTGATGACGTCCACCTAAATTCTGAAAGGGATGTTAAAGGTTAATGTTTGTCTTCATTCTTGTCTTGTCGTGCTCTTCCCGATTTATTCTGTTATCACTTCGGTTTTCTGCAAGTAACTGAGTACTTTCACTCTCTGCTTTGTTTGCTTACCTTAGTCGAGGGCTCTGAAGTGAGCCATTGTGACCATTCTTAGTCTGCCGTACGTCGTCTTCCGTCATCGTCTGTCCGTCGCGTCATTGTCTGTAGACTTGTTTTATCATTTATAATACAATAATTACCTCCCTATATTCATGATAATAGAACAAAATATCAAAACATATTGCTCACTTTAAGAATACATATAAAATATACAAAACAATGTACCCCAATTACATTTCTTTATATACAAGTTACCAAACTAGAATCTAGATCCCCAGTAGTTGATAATTAATTTAAGTAAATAAGTCGCCCACTGTGTATTCCCGGCTTATTTTGAGCCCCGAAGGCTGTATAACCCAGAGTCAAACACTACAGATAAGTGACTTGAAACCAACTGATTACGATTTTGTTATTGATTTTCCGACAAAAGCCAAAGATACGTATAGAGCAAACATGTACAATTGAAAAGTATTGGGTCGGTCTAGCACTGGAACAAATTGCACTATAATACCATTAAGCCAAGACATATTCAATTTAATTCAATTCTTCATTAGGTATATGACTCAATAACAGGGTTGTCTTACATGGTTGTCACAAATACATGTACATGAAACAAACAACGTTAACATATTAAATAACTATAAAGCATATATCAGTATAATAATATATAATTATTATAACCATATCATAGATACATTTTATTGAAAATCTGGTTAAATCACAGTGTAGAAACGAACTGTATCACCTCCTGGATGTTGCGATGTGATTTCAATGGCGAGCTCAGTAAAGCGAATACGCGTGGATAAAAAAGTATCTGTTACTTGGATTATATCATGAAGACAGTAAGTAAAATTGTTTTAGCTATTATCCTAATGGATTTCGTTAACGTTCTCATCTGCTTATTAATGTCAAATCGGCACATGTGACGTTAAATCACTGAACATCGTCCGACTTTTCTGATGAAATCGGCACCCCGACATGTGTAAAGCCATTTTCATCAAGCGTACGCAAGTTTAAGACCATTGATAATATAGAACGTGTTAGCTAGCATATTGAGGTAAACTTCGGATGTATGAAATGCTTTCATATTGTTATTTTACCGTGTGACGGTTCCAAAATCTGAGGGATGTCTTGTGTAAAGACTGTATGACTTATTGCATTGATTGTGATTGTGTATGTCAATTGCGATTACCGATATTCAATTTGTATGACTTATTGCGAATTTTTTGTTGTGATTTTGAGAAAACTGTATGACTTATTTAGTCAATGTTTTCGTCTTTTTCAGGTAAAATGGAAGAATATAGATGTATTTACGGTGACCATTCGACGAAATACTTTAGTGAATCTATTAACCATTGTACAGAAAACCACGAGGACTGCAATGTAAAAATTAAAATTTCAAAATATGATTTAAATACAAAACAAATAGTATCATACTCGAAAGATTTCAAAATTGTGCCGAAGGAATTAAAATATTCAAAAATGACTATAGTGCCAAACAGTGAATCAAAAACAATTAGAGTGTCAAAAATGCCTGATGTGTCCCCTATGAAAAAACGTCCGAAGCCATCAACACCAAAAAAGACGTCCATAAAACTTTTGAAAAAAATAATGAACGAGAGCAAAAGGAGAAAAAAGAGTTACATGATTTCTTTGAAGACATGACATTGCTAGAAACATCGACTGGGGTGCAAACAGACCCTTGCATAGTTCTTAATGCAGCTGACTTTGATGAAACAGATACAGGAACTATTGAAGACATTGTGCAGAAAATTCCAGATGTTTTAGATTATCTTAAATCAGAATATCAAGTTGAAATATACATGAAATTTACTATATTACTAGCAGAGCGAAAGCTGCCTTTGTCAAATATAGCATATCGGAAAATACTGCATTAATTGTATTGACTTACACCCGGTTAAAGAAGATTTGAGAACCTGGTTCAAAGATCATCCAAACTTGTTTAAGAGTACACATCTAAGCATTTTGGAGTAAACAAGGTAGTTAACCTGGTTCCTGGACCGGAGCTATACAACCTCTGGTATCATGAGCATGTGAATCTTTGTTCATCTAGAGCCAAACATAGCTGTGACGCATGTGCGCCATTCAGGCATGTGCGCCACAATTGTACTCTACGATATGACTGGTACAACCGTTTCACAATTAACCCGGTTAAAGTACTTGCACTTCACAGTGAACTAGTGGCCTGTCCTTGCTTACTATCATACGACACGTGTTTGTGTGTGTCATACCTATAGTACCAAATTACCGCTGACCAATCTATACATGTAATCTAATCGTATGACTGACTATATTACACTTCGCACACGGCCCAATATTTTTTCTCGAAAGATGCCTACTTTGACCCCAAGGACTTTCAGCCGTTTATATAGCATTTTTTTCTCAACTTAATCGTCGTCACCGAGTTTGTTTTAATGTGTGTGCCTCTTTTAACTTGTGAAGATATCATTGCTGACCATTTCATATGACATTCCGCTTGTTTAAAACAAGATTAACGTATATATTCCGAAACTATTGTTTGCATCAACTTCCTCGGGTTTACTGTGTTTTGTGACAGCTGCATTTCCTGGTCGACATTTATACTTTTCCTACTGTCTGCAATACATTACCGTACTCACCCCGGCGTTAACATCCTTTGGTGCATGTGGTCTAATACAATGCATACATATATTTTATGAGCATTGTTTATTCTGGGAAGTAAGTAACAAACAACTAGTAGGTGTAGTGTCGATATATGCCACAAAGTGATTTTTTATTGACAAGGATGTGAATATGTTTAAAGTTCAAATAGTAGACATGTTATATTGCATGAAACATTGTAATATTATGTAACACATATTAATTTCCGTTAATTGCATAATGAAACTGATATAGAATAAAGCACTATAAAATTAGATGTACTAAATATTATTATGCAATGTAACGTAATCTAAGTTATTATACGATTTGTCGTTAACTGGAAATAACTGTTTTTATATTAAAAACATTAATGGTGTTTATATAACCTTTAGTTAGCTATGGCGATTTTCGCCTATTCATGGAGCTTAGACGTAGAATAAAGTCAATACGAGCGCTATGATATAGTGTGCATTTATATATTTATTATTTTTTGTGGGGTGGTTGGTTTGGGCTTGTGGCGGTTCTAGAATTTTCCACTCCGACTGGCTGTTGTAAAACACAGAGCCTGAACGGGATATGTTACAGATTACACTGGTGATGATGGGTGACCGCCCCCGCTGTTTTAATAAGCAAATGGTATTCGTGTTGTGTTATAAACACTGAAGCGCGTAATAGGTTTATAAACCGAGGTCCATGCCGTACGTACAGAGAACAAACGCTTTGCATAAATATCCAATTACTTCGCAATTAGATTATTTATGCGCATTGTTTATTCTGGGAAGTAAGTAAGAAACAACTAGTAGATGTAGTGTCGATATATGCCACGAAGTGACTTTTTATTCACAAGGGTGTGAATATGTTTAAAGTTCAAATAGTAGATATAGTTTAATTAGCTATGGCGATTTTCGCCACTCTCATCAGACAATTTGATTGATGAAATCTTAGATTATCTGTATAAAGAAAAGTTCCACGCAATTTCTTTCTTTCTTTCAGTATTTATCCACAACACCAGAATTTATATTGATAACACAAACTCACTTAGACATACATTTGCATCAAGAAATGGTGCTATTCAACTTTGTGTTAGAAGATGAGGCCCGTCCAATACAGCTGTTGTATGTAGTAAACATATTAACTACATGGAAGCAGTCTTTTATTATTGTATTTCTCCACTAAAACAATAACGAAATATCAACAAAGGGTTGTATTACGTTTAGCATGTTTTTTATTATAGTATTTGTTCAAGAATTTGTTGTATTACGTTTTGCTAAACTTTTACTTTTATTTGTCTCTTTATAAAATTAATGTGTAAAATAGTGTATACTCTAGTATATATTCAATATATGATGATTTGCACAGACAAACACTGTAATAGGGCCTAAATATGTATACTGTTTATGTTGTCAGAGTTTATCCTTTTGTATCGTTGTTTTGAACGCTTTCTATCTGCGAAAGAAAACGTATCAAAGTGCTGAATATGTAATGCTAAATTAAATGTGAATATTATATGTTTTACTTTGATAGCATTTAATGACGCTTCACAGTTGATAGCCATAAGTATCGATGAGATTTAAAGTTGGAAAGTTTAAGCACATTATGACCTTAACAATGACAAGATTATTAATATGTCCGCACAAAACAGTTTTGTACCAAAGTAGATGGAATAGGATGGCTTAATAGCCTTTTGTGAATGCACCAATGAGTTTGGAATGTGAATTGTGTTTTAAAGAAGAAGAATGTCGTATGAATAGGTAAACATTTACATCCTCATAAGTTGGCATTGTTGCTATCTCTGTAGCATTAGAACTAGCTCAGTGTCATTGGAGCTATCTATTTTTTAAAATATATTGTATTTCTCCTCCTGAAACGTTTTCCGTGTTGTTATTTTGTCAACAGGCACTATACTGACACCAACTGGTTGATATTCGATGTGTTGATGTCGGTATGTAGTGTAAATTAGGCACAACTATGGAAACAAACTGGCGACGATCGATAAAGTTGAGAAAAACTGCAATGTCCCTGGGGTCAAAGTAGGAATATTTCGGGAAAAAATATCGGCCGTGTGCAAAGCTAAACATAACAAGAAGGAATTCCCGGATGTTCATGTCGAGGCAAAAACAAATATAACAAAGAAATAGTATAGAACTAGTTAATTCCTTAAAATTCAATGGTTAGAACTGTTTATCACAGGTACTGACTACTGACTCGAGAAGGGTATTATTGCACCAGACAAGGATAATAGTTCTAATCCATTGACTTCTAAGGAATTAAATAGTTGTTTTATTATATATCAGAAAATATAAGGAATGAAATATATTTATTTTATTATATTGATATCAGTTGATTTGTTTTTACTGATTAAATTGAACTGAAATTAGAAATAGTGTAAGGCCATGCACAAAAACAAGAGGCCCGCGTGAGCTTGTGGACGCTCTACTGGCTGAAATGGCTCTTGTCTTAAAGGTTGTCATCATAAACTTCCCATCTAAATTTCTTCTAAACTAGAAGGCTGGCCTACATATTAAGCCCTATTATACACGTCCAGATTTTTAGTTGACAAACACCAATGTCAATCCAAAAATATATTAAATTAATGTCATTAACAGTGAGAGATGCAATTCTTAGCGAAATATTGCAGATGATGTAGGATGCATATAAGGAACATTCTGATGAAGTTTGGTGAAAATCATGCACGAAAGAAGCAAGATACCATGTCGTGGCAGAGACCAGACGTGACCTATATTTTGTCGAAAGTTGGTCACAACGGCCTGAACTTTTGCACATCATATTGAATGTATACAAGCAACTTTCTGATGAAGCTTGGTGAAAATCCTGCAAGAAAGAAGCAAGATATGCATGTCGTAGCGGAGACCGGATATGACTTATATTCCGTAAAACAAAGGTCACAACGACGAAATGTTGCATATGATGTATGCATATAAGGAACATTCTGGTGAAGTTTGGTTACAATCCTGTGAGAAAGACGCAAGGTACACATATCGCAGCAGAGACCAGACGTGAACTATATTTTGTCGAAAGTTGATTACAACTGCCTGAACCTTTGCACATCATGTTACATGCATATAAGGAACATTATGTTGAAGTTTGGTGAGTATCCTGCGAGACAAGCTATGCATGTCGTAGGGGATATTGTAAGTAACCAATATTTCGTCGAAAATAGGTCACAGCGACACGAAATTGTGCACATGATGTTGCATCCACATAATGATTGAATTTGGTGAAAATTCTGCACGTTACAAATTAGATATTAAGAAATGAATATCGGACGCATGGACTAACGGATGAACGATTGGAAGGAAGAACTGACACACATACAACCGGACAACCATTGTGATCGCTAAAAAAAAGGATAAAAATATCGGACAGGGAAAGCAGCATTCAAGGACGACAGTCACCCACAAAACACAAAAACAAACACGCAAACAGACAAACGAAAAGACAAAAGTAATAAAAAATGCAAACGACATCACAAACACAAAAGGGTTGACAATAGGGCTACCGCCTTGGAACGGTCAGTGGCAAAGTAGGCCACTGGGGGTTTAAACCGGTTCTAGGGTGCACCAAACCTCACACTTACCCTACTGTCATCCCATTAAAACAGGACAGTGTAAATAAAGAAATCCCCGCCATGATCTAATCTCTAACCAACAAGGCAGCATCAATAGGCAATATAAGTAAAACACAAATATGCTCGTGTAAATATAATACAAAAAAACAATAGCCTAGAAAGCCACAATGAAGGTACTCAATGACTTTGCAGAAGCCAGAGCAGTAAGAGAATAAACCATTAAGGGCACGACAAGAAAGATCATGGACAAACATCAAACGCCACCGTCTCAATGGGCTTTAGGTAGGCGTCATCACAGGGTCCACAGCCTGTCCGGTCATCGTACAATTAAAGAGGAAAGCATAGTGGCGAACTGTAAAAGGGTCCACCACCAAGCATGCAGTACGTTGCAAAATGATAGGGTCATAACCTCTTTTGATAAACTTTTTAACCAGTTTAACAAAGATAGTATGAAAGTGATCATGACCAAGAATCTTACGAAGTTTATAAATCACATCACCATAGAAGTCAGGTTGTGATAGTCCTTGTCGCAGAAGGGTCCTTAAATTACATTTATATTTGATAAGAAGATCAGGGTTACGATAATAAAATTTTGCAAAGGTTTTACGAAGTTTATGGTAACGGTAACCCTGATTGAGTAACTTTTTAGTTATACAAAGATTACGAATATTAAAGTCCTCAACTCGAGTACAAGCTCTAAAAAACAAATAAGTTGAGACACATACAGTAAGTTATACTTCTATCTCCTTGTCAATAGGTTTTAAAACGGTTTATATATGTTGTAATTGTGGGCTGTTCTAGGCGGGATAGCTACTTTAACTGTATAATGACCTTATACAATAAACTTGCTTAATATTATTCTTTTTTAAAATGTTATTATTTTTTTAAATATTAAATATTACATTAACACGTTCTATGAAATACATATTTCAAAGTACGGATTTCTTTTTTTATTACAACGTTTTGGCGTATGCGTTTGTATAACCATTACGTTACCACATTTCTCATCGTTTTAATGCATTTGTAATTTGTTGTATATCCTTGCAAAGTTTTATGTTCAAGTGTGTGTTTTTATAACAATTACATAACGGGATACTGTCGATTTTGCTTGTACCATTTGTGTGGGTTGAATATAATTATTTAAACGTGTGAATACTATATATATATATCTTATATTAAACTTTTGGAATTTTTCCACTTTTTAATTTTTAAATAATGCATAGAAACTTGATATAATAAACATATTTCATCGTTTTAATGTATTTGTATTTTGTCAATTGATATTATTAAAAAAAAAAATTTACTAGAGAAAAAAGAACATTGTTGACCTGTAATAATATTAAAGCATTTTTTACTAATGGCAGTTTCGACACTATGTGGACTTGCCTAGAAGTTTGTGAAGCACTCATCTTCCTATTAGATACTATTTTCATCAGGTATGGAACTACCGTTTATAGACAAATTGTTGGTATCCCTATGGGTACGAACGGTGCATCCCTTGTCGCAGATTTGTTTTTATATTGCTATGAAAGAGATTTCATGTTGAGTCTTTCACCAGATACCAACGGCAGATGTTATTGAAGCCTGTACCGGCACCTCTCGTTATCTGGATGACATATTGAACATTGACAACCCAACATTTTTTTTTCTACTATGGTTAATAATATATATCCTAAAGGACTTCAATTTAACAAAGCGAATATTTCTGATTCTAACGCTTCTTTTCTCGATTTACATCTCTCTATTGAAAACGGTGAAATAATTAGCAAAATCTATGACAAGAGAGATGATTTTAATTTTGATATTGTAATTATCCCCATTTAAATGGGGATGTTCCTCGAGCAACTTCTTATGGGGTCTATGTGTCCCAGCTTATTCCTTTTTCTGGAACTTGTACTCGAGTTGAGGACTTTAATATTCGTAATCTTTGTATAACTAAAAAGCTACTCCATCATGGCTACCGTTACCAAAAACTTCGTAAAACCTTTGCACCATTTTATTATCGTAACCCTGATCTTCCTACCAAATATACAAGTAATTTAAGAACTCATCTGCGACAAGGACTATCACAACCTGACTTCTATGGTGACGTGATTTACAAACTTCGTAAGATCACAGGTCATGGTCTCTTTCATACTATCTTTGTTAAACTTGTTAAAAGCTTTTGTCAAAAGAGGTTATGACCCTATCGTTTTGCAACACAATGCATGCTTGGTGGTGGACCCATTTACACATCGCCACTATGATTTCCTCTTTAATTGTGCGATGACCGGACAGACTTTGAACCCTATGATGACGTCTACCTAAATCCCAAACAGACGGTGACGTTTGATGTTTGTCTGCAATCTTGTCTTGTCGTGCTCTCAATGGTTTATTCTCTTGTTGCTCTGCCTTCTGCCAAGTCATACTTCATGGTGGGGATTTCTTTATATACACTGTACCGTTTTATTGGGATGACAGTAGGGTAAGTGTGAGGATTGGTGCACTCTAAACCTGGTTTAAACCCCAGCGTCTTTTTTGCCACTGACCGTTCAAAGACGGAAGCCATATTGTCTACCCTTTTTGTTTTTGTGACGTCATATGCCTTTATGCCTTATTAACATTGCCATTCATGTTTGTTTCTTTTGTGTGTTTTTTGGGCAATGAAACAAGATCACATTTTTAAAAAAATATATGAAGCTAAAGAAACAGACGATTTCAATTTGAATGAAGTTTTAAAAATGTTCAATACACCAAAATAAAAGGAACATTTAAAACCGTCAATAGAAGAAGCAATTGCATATATAAATGTGCTCCAAGGTCTTAAAAAGATGTCAAATAACACGAGCCCCAGCAACTACGGATTTACAATTGAGTTTTATAAATTCTTCTGGAGGGACATTGGGCACTTTTTAGTTAGTTCAATAAATTGTGCTTACTTAAGGGGTGAACTCTCTATTACACAAAGACCAGGTGTAATAACATGCTGAACAGCTGAAGGTAATAAAGATAAATGTTATATTTAAAGAACTGGAGACCTATTTCTTTATTAAATGTATCATGTATGCTAGCTTCATCATCCATTGCTTTCAGACTAAACAATGTTCTGGGCTTTATAATTCACGAAGATCAAACTGGTTTCTTACAAAGTAGATTCATGGGGTCAATGAAAAATATCGTATTCAAAGGACTTCTGCTCTTGATTGACTTTACCACTGCATTTACAGTATCATGGTATTTTATGTACAAAGTTTTACAATTTTTCAATTTAGGGCCTTCGATTATAAGTTGGATAAAACGGAATTGAAACTTTGTATACATGATCAACATGAAGTGTAGATGTGCTTGACACACTGTTGGTGTTGCTCGCTCAATTGCATGCAGAGTTATTTCCCTTGTACTTAATCAAAATTGCTATATTCATCATACGCAATACTGTGGAGCAAACTACTTCAAAGGTTATTAAGATATTGAATTGAAACTCTGTGTACTTGAACATCATAATGTGTAGATGTGCGCGACATAATTTTGATGCAGCTCAGTCCATTCCATGCAGAGTTACTGCCCTTGCACATAGAGACTATTGCTTCATGCAGCATATGCAATCTTGTGGAGTGAACTACTTCTACATTTTAGAAGATATTTAATTAAAACTTTGTGTAGATGATAAACATGAAGTGTACAAGTACATGACATAATTTTGGTTTGGCTCAGTTAATGCCATGCAGAGTTATTGCCCTTGATCTTACTAAAAACATGTTTGCGTGGGTACTTATCACTTTCAGTGATAGTTCTAGTTTGTAATTAAAGAGACACATGGAAATCTTGAAGTGTATATCAAGCACTGAAATTAGCATCTCGAAACATGTTTTGCTGTATTGAGCGGGTCTCGTCTGATAAATGTCACTTGTCAAGTAAAATTCATTCGGATGAAGAGTGCTTAAAATATATCGGCATGACGGATATATTTATATGAGAACTGAAAACTTATTTTCTGCTTGGCATGGCAGACACTTATGGATCACTTTGTCCGTCGTCGTACGTCCGTCATGCTTTAACCTGCAGCCTAACCTTGGCCATGAATTAAAAAATATTTTAACTATGTTCATGAAACGTCACACACATCCTCATCTCAAGAAATGCTGTTACACATGTGCAATAACTCTGACTTTCATTTTGGCAGAGTTATGCGCTTTTTAAACGCCTAAACTGCAACCAAACCTTGGACATAAAAAGCACACAGCACTGTCAGCAGCAAGTGTTCCATGGAACACATTTCTACTTCAAGTAATAGATAGAGTCTGGTCTCAGCGAGTTGGCTTATAGGTGGCTTTGAAGTAGAATACCGCTTATACCGCTTATACCGCTTAAGCCGGTGCTAGGGGGCGTGAGAAGTGTTGCTTCTTTCATTACTTCTCATGAGCAGACTCAGTAAAACCGAGTCTGCTGCTTTATTCTCTTAATTGTGTTTGTTGCTCTCAAAGGATCATCTTTATCAGCATTTATTATTTAAACACCGAGATGGGCGTAGCCTCAGTGTGTTCGTCATTCTAATTAGCCTCATCCTTCGTTAGGGGACATAAATCCTCCTATCCAAAGTCTATTCTCCGAGAATGTTTAATAACCAGAAGTAGGAGTAGGGCAGTTTCACAGATTCCAATGATACACCTACCCTGACCAGATTCGCCTTTTTATTTTTTTTATGGATGGGTGGGTGGGTGGGTGGGTGGGTGGTGGTGGCGGGCGGGAGAGGCCGTTGAGGGATAGCCAAATAAATTGGTTTGCAGCTTTGTTTTAGGATTTTTCCCTTAAATATGGCTGTATATGGTGATACTCGCTAATAAAAAAAATAATGAAAAAGAGCAACATAAAATTTAACACACCAGCGGGTGACCAGTTGAGTTCCATAATGCCAAATCAAATTAGTCATCAACATGCACACCGAGAAGTTGAACAGCTATCGATCCTTTTAAATATAGGCTACTTTTCAGACTTTAGTGTGATTGCAATATTACCCCCTTCTCCGAATACCAAATACGCACATGTATATGTTAACTGACTGACACTCGTTATATTTGTTGACCGACAGTGTCGAGTCGAACATTTTGTCGTTTAAGCGTGCAATTTTGATAAAGAAATACCATGATTTTCGTAACATATAGTACACGTCATGTACTATTTAAGCTTAAACAACATATTTTTAGTATCTCTTTGTATTTCATTAGAAAAGAACACCAGTGTTACCATTTTTAAACGCATTTTAACAATAGAATCACTTACGAGTTATTTCCCCTTGCTTTGAAATTTTAAATGGGTAAATTTAATCATGTAAAATTGATACAATCGTCCAGATTAAGTGTTTAAAAAAAAGAATATGGCGACCGTTTGACTTTTTTTTTGACGTTGACGAAAAATGACCTACTACTTTCCGTTGTCATGTGTTGCTATGAAAAGTAGTCGGCGGAGGTAAATGGCCACTCTGCTTCAAGCCTGAAAGTATGAAGTCCGTAGCTTTATCTGTGTAGGAAAACATGCATTCCATCCTGCATGGTGCCATACTTCAGACAATAAACAATGTACTTACGATATTCAACATGTCTTAATTGATTTGCCCAACTCAAGCGGTATTTATTATTAGACTGAATTCAATATCGTGCACAGAAATATGTTTACCATGTACTACCAGAATTAACGGATGTTAAGGAGGTATCAATGAAGGATTAGATTTACAGATTTCGGGCATTGGGACAAGGGTTATATAGTTTATGGTATAGTACGCAACTATGGTTATAAAAGTAATGTTAGAGTAGTAAAGGTTGACAATGACGACAGTGAGGACTCACCTCCAACGGGATCGTTCATGAAGCAGCTGTACCCGAAGTTGGACTTGAAGACGAATTCTGATACATCGATCATTAAGTGGTCAGAGTAATAACTTTCATACCCCATCCAAACCCTTCTCCAAGAAGCAAAAACGGGGTTGGCTGGGCTATGAAATAAAACCTTAACTACGGCTTTAATGTTTGAATATTGTAAAATTAAAATATTTAATAGGTACTTGTAAACAACTTATCAATTTTTCAATTTGTCCTGTTTATTTAAGCTTTCTCATCACTTAATGGAATTAAGTCGGGTCACGTAAAGGTAACGTTGGTGGAGGTCATGTGTGCTGCAAAATTATGGAATCTAGAAACAATGAGAAGAACGGATACCAAAACGGACACTGAAATGTGATTGTTGTTATATGTGTATGCAAGTAGAATACCGCTTAAGCCGATGCTAGGGTGCGATGTTGAGTCTTACAGTACCTCTTGTGAACGGACTAAATTAAACCGAGTTCGCTAATTTATTCTCTTGTTTTTTTGTGTTGCTTCCAATGGATCATCCTGATCAGTACGTTTACATAGATATGTGTGCGCGTGTATAATTGCCTGTATAGTGATATCAATTCATTCAGGAAAGTTGGCAATTCCGATTTACATTCAGTGCGCATGATATTGATAGCGCTTTGTATATGACGACTTCAAATCAGTATCGTGATTACTTACAGGTCCTGCTGGATCATCAAGTATTATTACCTGATCTCCTATATAAATGCTATATCGTCATTTCTTGCTAATTCACTAAGGAAAAGACTGTTCCCGGTGAAAACGAACTGTTACCGGGCTTTAGTTTCGACTGTTTCCCTCACGTGCTGGAATTTCGTTTGCGTGACGTCATTTTGCTTTTTTCACCATTGGTTTCCATTATAAAACAAATTTTCATTTTCACTGTTTCGTACAGTAACATTAATCAGGTAATAAAACAGTTATCACATGTGTGTTTGGGAAACAGTCAAAACTGTTTTCCCTTGGTGTCGGGGGATGTCAGTGTGAACTGTTTCCCTCGGCCTGTCGGCCTCGGGAAACAGTTCACACTACCATCCCCTCCACCTCGGGAAAACAGTTTTGACTGTTCCCCAAACACACATGTGATAACTGTATACTGTCGTTGAGGCGTTAAAGTAGAATACTGATTAAGCCGGTGCTAAGGCGCATGAAGGGTTTTGAACATTATACTAATTCTCATGACGAGCCACAATAAAACCGAGTCTGCTACTTTTCTTTTTGTTTGTGTTGTTTTGCTTCCAAGGTATACCTTGCTCAGTATTTATTGAAATTTACACTAGCGTTTGTATAGTGCTATGTAAAGGCTGTACAATGTCACCGTGACTACAAATCAGTAGTGTTATTACTTACTGTTCTATCCAAATCGTTGTGGCGTTAAAGTAGAATGCCACTACTGGAGGGCCCCAAGGAAGATTAGTATAAACTAATTGGGTCACCCTCGTTAAATAAAGACTTTCATTCATTCATTCACTAAAGCCAGTGCTACGGGTCGTATGAGGTATTGCAAATTATATAATCCTTCAAGAAAAGTCTATTTTTACTCTTGTTTGTATTTGATGATTCTAATGGATCTCTTTTTTACTATTTATGTCATATACAATCTTAATTATTTTTAATACATCTTAAATCAGTAAATAAAATAGCATGACTTTTCTGAGACATATTTGACAATATTTCTCTAGGCATTGGATGTGAGTAATAGGGTCATATTTGAAGAATAACATTTACATTTTGTCATTACTCACTGGTGGTCATTTTAATGAGAACATACTGACAACTACATTCTATAACTAATGTAATTTAGCATTTAAATTATACAAGTATGCTGTGTTCAGCAGTTGAAACCTGGTAGTCATAAGTGGCGCGTTGTCACATTACCTAATGTACCAGTACATGGTTAATAGATGAACCTCAGTTTCATGTACAGAGGGAAAAGGGATGCTGTTGGTCCTTTATTAAGTAATAGTCAGTAATAGTCAGTAATAGTCAGTAATAGTCAGTAATAGTCAGTAATAGTCAGTAATAGTCAGTAATAGTCAGTTGTTTAAAAAATTAAACATTGCCAAGCATGTTATCATCCAAATATTTTACTAAACTTGATTGTTATTTCTACTTAGATGACATGCATATCCTGTAGAAACAGTTGACCACGTATTGGCCTGCTTGGAGCAGACATACGCAGTAAGAGTTACAGCAAGGCGGATGGTGTTTCAGTTAGGCTGTCGCTTAGGATCTAGGTTTGATAATGAACGGTTTGGTGTTACGAACTTTATGTCATAATAACTAACACCTAAAATAGAGTATAAAAGAGGAACACCAAACTTAAATGTAAGCTAACCAACTGGTTATCGTAAGGCTAATCGTATTGCCTACCGCCTGTTCCTGTCTGATGCACTCTTTAAGTTGAGTTTAGACGTTTTGTTTATGTACATTTCAAACCTACGGTGTTATTGCGTTGTGTGCGTTGTGTGCGTTGTGTGCGTTGTGTGCTATTGTTTTTACAAAACCAGTTTTCTCCTTGTTGTTTAACCATGACGAAACTGATAATAACGTCGTTAATATCTTAAACTTGTTAACGTACTGTAATACAATTACTATCACTGTGAATAGATGAACTTGAAATAGTAAATGTAATATAACTACAATTACTGCTAGACAAGTGTTACTCTGTTACATTAGGTGTACATTAACAAGCAAACACACATACATCTATGCTATATATAACGTTGCTTCGAGTAACGTCAAACTACAGACCACGTAAGTGTAAACTCATTTTTGATTTTGACTAAATGTGGATTGTAATATGTAATGGAAAACTGGCTAAATGTGGATTGTAATATGTAATGGAAAACTCATGAAATTCCAATTAATGGCTATTGAATATTGAAACACACATTTGAATTTAAAAAGTATTTATTACTAAAACAAAATGGTCAAATATATGAAAACCTTTACAATAAGAAAACTAAAGTTCCCGATGAAACTGGAGCAGTGAACATTTAAGATCTAAACAAGAATCTATGTACTTTGTGTAACGCTTTAATTCATGACAAATATTCTTCTTCAGTATCTTTCAAATAGTATAATGTGCTGACGTGCAGTGGTTTGAAAATGATATGCATGTTACAGACGTATACCAGAATACTGAAACTTGGTATTTTGTGAAGGAAATGTTAAATACATTTTTGTCGTACATATAGCTTATCTCATTTACAAATATTAATTATTTGCTCGTATGTCAATACTTACTCAAGACTACCCTTCCACAGTTATTATTATCATTAGTCACATTGACAAGTATGCAGTTGTAATAAGCATGTTGTGTATTAGCTTTTTGAATTTCTACAGCCACATACAGTCGCGGGATCCAGATTGTTGTTTTGGCATGCATTTAACTAACAGTCCGGGATTCAGTTTGCAGTTTCGGAATGCATTTGTCCTAACAGTCGGGGATCAATTCTGTAGTTTTGGTATACTTTTAACCTAACAGTCCTGGATCCAGTCTGTGGTTTTGGCATGCATTTTATCCTCATGCTAACAGTCCGGGTTTCAGTCTGTATTTTTGGCATGCATTTAACCTCAGGCTAACAGTCTGGGATTGAGTCTGTATTGTTGGCATACACATGTAAAAACAGTCCGAGATGCAGATTGTAATTTCGGCATGCATTTGACCTAACGGTCCGTGATCCAGTCTGTAGTTTTAAAACACATAACTTCATTCAGAAATACACTATTATCAACAATATAGGAAGGACAATTACAACAATATAAAGTCAAGAGTAAATACATTTGAACACATATAAACATATTTACAAGAAAGGCTGAAAACTACTCTATGGACCGGCTTGTAAGAAGGAAATTGAAATACATTTTAATATCCGTGAGAGGAAATCGTATTGAGATTCATGAGATTTTATCAACGTTGGGACTTCATTATCACACTGTTCATAATTTTAAGTATACTTATTATTCCCGAATAACTGCCAAAATATGTCCAGCCGTTCATGAGATAATCTGATATAATGTCCCCATTAAATATCATTGTACAAACGTTTAATCTTCCGGGCGTTGACATTTGTTCACCCCGATGGCTCAATTTTGAACAAATCTTGATGTACAATGGTTCGGGATAAAAGCCATACCGTACCGTAGCGTACATTCCGAAACATAACGGATATAGCAGGTGTGTGGTACGGAGAATACCGAACGTAGTAATGAATAGTTTAGCTTAGTGTAACTAAACTAATAGAGATATATAGGATGTAAAATATAATAAAATGCACTAAATATGATAAGTGAAATAACATTATTTATATGTAGGTGTATTTATGCTATACATATATAAGTGTGTTTGTTTGCTAAAATGAAAATGATAGTTTATACATTTTTGTCTTAACCAAGCATCTATATTCATGTCGAGCTGTGATAATTCTTGTTCTCAGACATCCCTCAAGATGTTACGAAACGCTAACAGAAAACTCCATTATTGATATAAATAGTGCTGATTATGCATGTATGTCCGGCTGTCTACTATTGTTAAAATGTGTTAATCTCTCTTGAAATCTGCCTAAGTGTTTGTCAAACTTTTAATGTGCAAGGTAACATGCAATTTAAATAATTTCTTGGCCACGTAATTGACACCAGGTTTGATATTTATTTAAAAATGTTGATTTAATTATTTTTTTATTTTTTTTATTTATTAATATTATACATCCTACGTATACTGGTAATCTCTTTTAATTTCGATACACTAAGCTAAACTATTCATTACTTTTTTCGGTATTTTCCGTACCCTGCACCTGCTATTTCCGTTATATACTCGGTAAAAAAGGTTTTGGACCAGGGTATATAAAGTCATAGAAACATAAAACTAGTGGGCAGAATTTAAGTATCTTTTTTTTAGTAACAACGGTCTACCCTACCCGAATAATTTGGTACCAGAAACATTAAATTCCAAACAAGATTTGATTTTTAAAACATATCGCAAACACACAAAGGATCTGTAAAAAATGTTGCAAAGTCCATACAAAGTAACAGTTACGGACACATTCGAGTAACCAATAAAAAGATTATTATTTTTTCGCAAACTTTCATTGTAAACGATAATTATTGTTGATTGTTGATCTATTGTGAATTATCAACTGAGATAATACTGTTTATGGTTGAATGTCATGGTTTAGCGATCATTGTACGGGTTCGAACACTGCCATGGTCCAAAACATTTTTTACAGAGTATATTTTGGAGTGCACGGTACGGTACGGCTTTTAACCATGAAAGGAGAAATACATTCAAACAAAGATATATGTTTATTATATAAAGTGTCCATGTATTATTTAAGAAATAATAAATAAGTACCTGTGTTTTATCGGTGAATAAAATACAGTTAGGAGTTCGGATGCGTAGTAATTAAATCACGAGTGCGTTAGCACGAGTGATTTAATTTCTCGCATCCGAACGATAAAATTTACCGATAAAATACAGGTCCGTATTTATTATTTCGATTCTAACACAACAATTACCCCATTGTTTACGCTATTGTTGGGGCACTATATATTATCTCGGAGGTCAAGGTAATCAGGCTGCTATGTTAACAGGCTGTTCCAATGGGCGCCCCGTATGCAAAGTTCTGCGTTTCAATGCAATAGTTTTCACGTGACAAACAATTAAGTCATTGCTTACGTCATATAGCTTGCGCTGTATGACGTCAAACGTTCTCACCTTGTTCAAGATGCTTATTAATGTTATATGTACATGTGCATATGATGGGTTTATTTCGGGGGTGTGCACGGTTTGGGAGAATGGCAATTTTGTTGTAATTAACATTTCATTTAAATTACTGTTCAGTTTGTCTTCGTGACGTATATTTACCAAGTGACGTCATGTAACGTGGCGCTTCCAGCGGTTGAAATATACGCGGGGAATTAATGTAACAGCTGTGTTTTATCGTAGAATAACATACAGCGGTCTCCCTTCTTTTTGTATATGAAAGACTGCAGAGGTCGTGTTAGAATTAAAAATTAAAAAATAACATTTATAAAAGTTTAATATGAGATATATACATACATATTCGTTTTATCGTTATATATACAGTAACACACGCAAACACTGTGTGACGATATCCAACAACTACAAAAAAACAATATTTTAGGCCTTTAGGATGAAATTTTGTATTCTATAACATGTCTATGTAATGTTTAATAAATAAAAACACAACAATTATACAAGCTTAATATGCGATATATATACTGTTAATTTGATCGTTACCTAGATCCAGTACACACAGTATTGACACGACTAACTATTTATATGCAAAGACATATATAAAGATCGGACAGGGAAAGTAGCATTCAAGGAGGACAGTCAACCACAAAACACAGAAACAAACACGCAAACAGACAAACAAGAAGGCAAAAGTAATAATAAATGCAAACGACATCACAAACACAAAAGGGTAGACAAAGGGCTACCGCCTTGGAACGGTCAGTGGCAAAGTAGGCCACTGGGGGTTTAAACCGGTTCTAGGGTGCACCAAACCTCACACTTATCCTACTTCATCCCATTAAAACAGGACAGTGTAAATAAGGAAATCCCCGCCATGATCTAATCTCTAACCAACAAGACAATATAAGTAAAACACAAATATGCTCGTGTAAAGATAATGCAAAAAAGCATTAGCCTAGAAAGCCACAATGAAGGTACTCAGTGACTTGGCAGAAGCCAGAAAACAAGAGAATAAACCATTAAGGGCACGACAAGAAAGATCATAGACATACGTCAAACGCCACCGTCCCAATGGGCTTTAGGTAGGCGTCATCATAGAGTCCACAGCCTGTCCGGTCATCGTACAATTAAAAAGGAAAGCATAGTGGCACACTGTAAAAGGGTCCACCACCAAGCATGCAGTACGTTGCAAAATGATAGGGTCATAATCTCTTTTGATAAACTTTTTAAAAAGTTTAACAAAGATAGTATGAAAGTGATCATGACCAAGAATCTTGCGAAGTTTATAAATCACATCACCATATAAGTCAGGTTGTGATAGTCCTTGTCGCAGAAGAGTACTTTAATTACTTTTATATTTGGAAAGAAGATCAGGGTTACGATAATAACATTTTGCAAAGGTTTTACGAAGTTTATGGTAACGGTAACCCTGATTGAGTAGCTTTTTAGTTATACAAGGATTACAAATATTAAAGTCCTCGAGTACAAGCTCTTGAAAAACGAATAATTTGAGACAAATACACCCCATAAGAAGTTGCTCGGTGAACATCCCCTTCCAAGTGGGTATAATTAACAATGTCAAAATTAAGATGATCTGTCTTGTCATAGATTTTGTTAATTAATACACCATTTTCAATCGAGAGATCTAATTCAAGAAAAGAAGCGTTATTATCAGATATATTAGCTTTGTTAAGCTGAAGTTCTTTAGGGTAAATATTATTAACCATAGTTGGAAAGAAAGGGGTGTCATTAAAGGCTTCAATAACATCTGCCTGGGTATGTGAAAGATTCAACATGAAATCTCTTTCATAACAAAATAAAAACAAATCTGCGACAAGTGGTGCACAGTTTGAACATATAGGGATACCAACAATTTGTCTATAAACGGTGGTTCCATACCTGACGAAAATATTATCTAATAGGAAGATGAGTGCTTCACAAACTTCATAGCATGATTGTCTAAATTGCCGTTAGTAAAACACGCTTTAATATTATTATATGCCAAAAATATAGTATTTTCTCTAGCGAATGTTTTTTTAATAAAAGAAAGCTTGTCTTTAATAAGGTGATGTGGTAAGGTTGTATATAGTGCACAGAAGTCATAAGTGCTTATTGATGAAACTTGACCTTTATTGAAAATTTTATCAAGAACGTCTCCTGAATTTTTTGTAGACCAAAATAAATTAATCCCAAAGTTTTCATAAGTTTTATCACAATATAGTCTAACGTGATCTTTAACGGCAGTAAGACAAGAAGTTAAAAGTTTGGAAATGTTTGTTGTGGTGCAGGCACTAGAATTCGAAATAAAACGAAAATGAGATATAGGGTCCTATAGAAACCACAGCGTCCGAACGCAATGGCATCGTAGGTCCGCACTGTACTGCAAACAAGGACTTGAACATACAATGAAAGAGACAAAAAACAACAGAAAGGGTGGTGAAGACAAGTTTACCGACTTTGAACGGTCAGTAGGCAATAAGGCCTTATTTTCAGCGCCCAAATAGACAAGACAGTGTAAACAAAACTACATCCCATCAAAAGGAATTCTCTAACAATAAAGTCCACATCCAGAGAAACTAACTAAAGAAACACATACAAAAACAATAATAAACATCTCAGGATGTATCCAGAATCATACTGAACAACCATAGTAGTTGCAGCTAAAGAGAAAACCAATCTAGGGTACGACCAGAAAACTCGAGGGACGAAAGCTCATGCACTCACCACCCTTATTTGGGGTTTCAGTAGGTACAATCATAGAGTCCCAAGAGGTAATCCAGTCATGCCACAAGTGAAAAGTGAAGCGTAATGACTGACTGTAGCGGGGTCAATCACTAAACATGCAGTGTGCTGTAAAATCAAAGGGTTATATTCTTTTCTGACGAACTTCCTGATTAAATTTGTAAAGCGGTCAGGAAACCCGTCAGACCTCTTGAACTTTCGAAGTTTATAGACCACATCTCCATAAAATGAGGGTTGTGATATGCCTAGTCGCAGAAGTGTTTTGAGGTTGGTGTTGTACTTTACCAGCAGGCCGCCGCTTTTTATGTAATTTAGGAATCCAGTACATAGTAGACAGTTTATTTTGCTTATCGGTTACACCAGCCTTGAATTAACTGGAGTATATGAATTGGTGCTGCCGAGTTCCAGAGATAAAACATTGACGTAATGTAGGCGTCAAACAATACTTACATTATTAGCTGCTTTATCTGCAGGCACTAAAACAAATGTATTATGAAATTCCTGAATTTCCGATTTTAATAACAAACGAATATTGTAATAAATATTTGAATTAGATCTCACACAAAGCAACATAGTTTATTTAGAATCGAAATAAAACCTGACACTACTCAAGTTTTCAATTTTGAAAAATCTAGTTTTAAACTGTTTTATTTAGGTAATTAATTTTATCTACTAATATGTATAATGTAACAAAAAATTGTATTATCATCAGAAAGAGCCACATTAATTAGTAACTCTAACACGCCGAGTAATTTTACAACCGTATTTGATAGACCATTGATATTAGACAAGAACAAACAGTATGGTAATGGACTCGATAAGATTAATTCTATGACTTACTCATGTTATATATTGGCGAGGATTTTAATAACAAAGTGATAAGGTATCACAATGGAATAGATTGTAAAAGTATTATTTTTACAAATGAACATTACAGTTATGCCGATATCGATTATTATATAAAAGAAACATTGACTGTACATGGTGATGCCTGTTCCAATAAGAATGAATTTGATTTATCAAGTTTCAAATGTTTAGTTACCATTCATAATAATTTCATGCTTGATTTAAGAGAATCAAACTTTCACACCTTGATTGGGATTGACAAAGATGCAGTTATTAAAGAAACTAAATTTGGGACAGTAGTACCAAACATAACAAATTCTATTGATACTTTATATATTCATTGTGATTTGATAAGTAATTCTGTTGTTGGTGGATCATATGGGGATGTTATTTATGAAATAAGTACAGCCGACCTTACAAGGTCATATCCTTTTAAAGATGAACCGATAAGAGTCGGGTTCTGTGAAGTAAACAAAACGATCATTAACAGTATTAATATTTACATAACCAATTTCTCCGATAAATTATTAATCTTAATGGAGTCCACACATCATTTCGATTTGCTTTAAAGGAATTAATGTAATCTTTCTTTTATCCAACATAAGTTATATATGGCACGATTAAAAAAAGTTTATGACACCAGGACGGGAACCTACACCCAAGTTGACAGATTAACTGGGGCTGGCGTATTTTATTTTATTTCAAGGGTTGGGTCAAAAATATTTAGTGAGTCTGTAAAAACAGCAGGCAAGAAAGCATTAGAAACTGCTGGAAAACAAATCTTAGAAAGTGGTTATAAAAAACTTGGAGATGAAGTAGGAAAAATGGCTGCTGATGAATTAGTTTCGGTTATTAAACCTAAACCGAAAGGTGAGATAATTTTAAAAGAACTTACAAAGGCTGATAACAAAAAAGAAGTTGTGGCTGAAACTGAAGAAGATATAAATGCAAAAATTAACAGATTACTATCCGGAAGAGGTACCAAAAATATTCATGCAAGAATTAAACGCTTGATTAATTAAAAATAATCTAATTACTAGTATATAGATGTTTAGAAGTGATAAATATAATACTAGATATGAACTTGTACCTATTCAGTTATATACTCCTATAACACAACCAGGAAATGCTACCAGGCAAATGAAAAGTGATAATCAGTTTACACTAAATGATAGAAATTCTTACTTTGATTGGTATAATGCATATTTTGAAATCAGCTTTCAAGTAAACAAACTTGCTGATGGAGCCTCTTTCGCAGACGCTGACAGAATTGCTTTAATTAACGATGCAGCTTCACTGATTGATCAAATGCAAGTAAAGAGAAATGGAAACATAGTTTACGATGGAAGTAATCTTCACAGATTTGTTAATGTCAAAAGCATGCTTGAAATTTCTGACGATTATGCAAAGACAACCGGAACAAATGAATACTTTTATTTAGATAATACGACTGCTGCAGAATATCGAGATCATCAAGCTGGTTATAACATAGGATTTACTGCTCGTCATGCTTTAATCACAACTAATCAAAAAGTTGATTCTATAATTTCATTAAACAAATATTCCTTCTTTGGAGGTTTAGAAACAAACATGCTTCCTCCTAGTCAGATTCAAATTAGCTTGCAACTGGCAGATGATAATGTAGAGTAAAATTAAAATATTTTTAATAATGTCATCTCGTTTCCCTCTATGGAAAATGAAGAAAATTTAAGCTACTCTATAACAAGAGAGATTATTTCAATTTTGACATTGCTAGTTTTTGCTCACATGTACACGCGGGTTTACCCGGTGCAATCTCTTATAGAATATTTTCAAGTCACTCGTTTTCTTGATCTTCTAATCGAATTGACGACTTAATATTCGTAACATTTCTATAAATATGGTTCACTGTGTTCAGTGAAAGCTTCATAACCCGTTTGACGTTTAAACCTACTTTGATAATAGGGCTTCCCCCTTCAAACGGTCTGTGTCATAAAGCCGATGTGGGGTTTGAACCGGGTTCTATGGTGCAACAAACCTCATTCTTACCTATTGTAATACCAATAAATCAATACGGGACAGTGAAGATAAAAAGATATTCCCTCCATGCTATATCATCTTACAAACTAGGCAGAAATGTATAGGCAATATAGGTATACCACAAACTCGGGCATGTGTATGTGGATATTAAAACAAAAGACTAGAAAGACACAAAGCAAATACCCACTGCTTTGGTAGAAACCAGAGCAACAATAGTATAAGGCCGCGACAAGACACGTTTGGAAACAAACGAAGCCTGCCTTTCAGGACTTAGGTAGACGTCCTCATAGGTTTCACATATTTGTGCTGTGCTTATAACACCTATTTATGCTGCCTATATTTTAGGGGATATATCCTGTCGGGGGGTTCTTTTTTACATCGCCCTGTTTTATTGGGATGAACCTGGTTTAAACCCCAAGCGAACTTTTTGCGCATTGGCCGTTATAGATGGTACCCTTGTTTCCATTTATGTTTGCTTTGTCGCATGCTTTGGTTCAATTTCTCTGTCAATTATTGTTTATTTTTAATGCATTTTTGTTTGACAGCGCTCTGTAAATGCTATACTTCCTGTTCGACATTTTGTTCTCGATTATGTACATCTAATTTACTGTTTGCACTATAGTAATGCAATGGGTAGAAGTATCAAGTTAATAACTATTGTATGTGTCATCAAGTTAACGATATCACGATATTCATAATTTATACAAGAATGAGAAAAATGGTCCTACAAAAATCAAGTACACTGTTTTGAACTTAGAAATTTAACAGACGGACCCAAACTCGCTTTCTACTTGGAAAAAAAGAAATATAAAAAGATCGGACAGGGAAAGAAGCATTCAAGGAGGACAGTCAACCACAAAACACAGAAGCAAACACGCAAACAGACAAACAAGAAGGTCAATTCTTAAAATTATAGATACACGTATTAACTTGTATAATGCTAACTACCTCCGAGACCTAGGTTTTCCTTTCGTAATTTAAAATCAGAAATTCAGGAATTTCATAATAAATCTGTTTTAGTTCCTGCAGATAAAGCAGCTAATAATGTAATTATTGTTTGACGCTACATTACGTCAATGTTTTATCTCTGGAACTCGGCAGCACCAATTCATATACTCCAGTTAATTCTACTGAGGATGATGTTGTTTCCGCACATATCACTCGGTGCACTACTTTCAAGGCTAGTGGAAACGATAAGCAAAATAAACTGCCTACCATGTACTGGATTTCTAAATTACATAAAAATCCGTATAGGCTCGCTTTATTTCTAATTCTAGTGCCTGCACCACAACAAACATCTCAAAACTTTTAACTTCTTGTCTTACTGCCGTTAAAGATCACGTTAAACTATATTGTGATAAAACTTATAAAAAATCTGGGATTAATTTATTTTGGTCTATAAAATATTCAGGAGATGTTCTTGATAAAATGTTCAATAAAGGTCAAGTTTCATCACTTAGTACTTATGACTTCTCTACACGGTATACAACCTTACCACATCATCTTATCAACGACAAGCTAATTTCTCTTATTCAAAAAACATTCGCTAGAGAAAATACTACATTTTTGGCATGTAATAATATTAAAGCGTTTTTTACTAACGGCAGTTTAGACAATTATACTATGTGGACTTGCTATGAAGTTTTTGAAGCACTCATCTCACTATTAGATAATATTTTCGTCAGGTATGGTACCACCGTTTATAGACAAATTGTTGGTATCCCTATGGGTACGAACTGTGCACCACTTGTCGCATATTTGTTTTTATTTTGCTATGAACGGGATTTCATGTTGAGTCTTTCACCAGATACCCAGGCAAATGTTATTGAAGCTTTTAATGACACCTCTCGGTATCTGAATCACATACTGAACATTGACAACCCTTTCTTTCCAACTATGGTTGATAATATTTATCCTAAAGAACTTCAACTTAATAAAACTAATATATCTGATAATAACGCTTCTTTTCTTGATTTAGATCTCTTGATTGAAAATAGTCAAATAATTACCAAAATCTATAACAAGAGAGATGATTTTAATTTTGACATTGTTAATTACCCCCACTTGGATGGGGATGTTCCCCGAGCAACTTCTTATTGGGTATATGTGTCTCAACTTATTCGTTTGTCAAGAGCTTGTATCGAGTTGAGGACTTTAATATTCGTAATCCTTGTACAACTAAAAAGCTACTCAATCAGGGTTACCATTTCGTAAAACCTTTTCAAAATTGTATTATCGTAACCCTGATCTTCTTTCCAAATATAAAAGTAATTTAAGGACTCTTCTGCGACAAGGACTATCACAACCTGACTTCTATGGTGATGTGATTTATAAACTTCGTAAGATTCTTGGTCATGATCACTTTTATACTATCTTTGTTAAACTTGTTAAAAAGTTTATCAAAAGAGGTTATGACCCTATCATTTTGCAACGTACTACATGCTTGGTGGCGGACCCTTTTACAGTTCGTCACTATGCTTTCCTCTTTAATTGTACGATGACCGGACAGGCTGTGGACCCTATGATGACGCCTATCTAACGCCCATTGGGACGGTGGCGTTTGACGTTTGTCTATGATCTTTTGGCGTGCCCTTAATGGTTTATTCTCTTGTTGCTCTGGCTTCTGCCAAGTCATTGTAACTTCGACCATGGGAGTTGCTTTCATACTCGACCTCAACATGTTCCAACATCATGGGCTGTCAACCTGGAAAAGAGTTACTACGGCACCGGTATGCGTATATATAATCGTAACAATAGTGAGTATTTTAAATCACTAGTTATTTGAAGAAAATGCTGAATTGCGTTTATTTCAAGCAGTCTGAACAGATTACCATGATTACACTTAATTCAACAAAAGACAAAATAAGACTCAAATTTAGCCATAAGTACGCTGGCTTTCATCTAGAGATCAGCTGGAGGCAAGTTGCTTTAAGGTGAAGTATCTCTTTTCTTACCTTTATAATTCATATTGGTATAGTCACATAGCATAGATAATGTGTATTTTAAAATATACTAAGACGAACCAAAATCACCAAAACATGGCACAATTTGTCAAATTGACATTGAGACAAAAGTCTAATTTTTTTCATAGTAATGTTTCAGATATAACACTCCAAATAATTAAATCAGACTTCAGTTAACACCAAACTTATATGGTTCATTAAGCACTGTAAAATTTCTAAATAAATTATGAATATATATTTTATTCAAGAATATAAAAGACTCACTAGTTCATGAATATACGTGATAATATAACATATTTACATTTATACAATGGCAGATTACATATTATTATTTTGAAATATTTAAATGTTTAGCACAAATTACTATAGCTACACACTATCAATCTAATGATTATAAATAAAATAATTAAGAAATATAAACACATTCATTACATTCACATTGGACAATAGGCTTTGTTAAATATATAGGCGAATAGACATTCATTAATGTAGTTCAGTTCGGTTCGATTTTTGAAGCTGTAAATAAACATATGCTGCCTAGTTCTTGACCATGTTTTTTTTTGAAGATGATGATAGAACACCATAACGTATTTTCAACATCCTCGACAACATCAGGTTTTTATTAGCTGCATAGTTTGCAACGTGTTATTTATTTTATTCTGCACATGTTAACACGGATACTTTAACTATGTTCTTGTATCTCGCACACTATTTGTTATATTGAAAATGGAATCCCTGGAAGCAACAAACATAAACAAGAAAGGTAGCTCGGTTTAATTGAGTCTGTTCATGAGAGGTAATTTCAGGCAACATCTTTCACGCCCGCTAGCAACGACTAAGGCGGTATTTTACTTTAACACCATAAATATTAGGCTGGATGATCCTAAAGGACCAGTAATTAATAACACGACTGATTCGTAGTGAAGGCGACTTTTTACAACCGCCACAAAGAACTAAACAAATGTTTTATTTAGTCTATTCATGAGGTGCAATACATAGCATGTCCTTTAGCATCAGCATAAGCGGTATTCTACTTTAAAAACACACATACTGGGATTGATGATCCCAAAGGACAAGAGCAGAGTTACTACTTACTTTTTAAAAAAACAACGTGATGTGCGCGGCCCGGCGCTGCAACGATACGCACAGCTCAAAATACAATACCTATCGCGTAACAGGGTTCATGATTCGATATATACCACGATACACTTATCATCTGTCAATTATAAACAGTTAACAAACCAATTTGTTTTAATGCAAATGCAAAAGTAATAAAGTAATAAACATTGTTCTCAAAATACTACCCGTTTTGTGATACAATATAAACATATATTCTTATTTTCAAACATTCATATATTTTTCAAGCGAATAGGGTAGCTCATCTGGCATAAACATGTCGCCAGCTGGGTTTAGTGTGTATGTCGTGCCCTTAATGGTTTATTCTCTTACTGCTCTGGCTTCTGCAAAGACATTGAGAACCTTCATTGTGGCTTTCTAGGCTATTGTTTTTTTGTATTATATTTACACGAGCATATTTGTGTTTTACTTATATTGCCTATTGATGCTGCCTTGTTGGTTAGATATTAGATCATGGTGGGGATTTCTTTATTTACACTGTCCTGTTTTAATGGGATGAAGTAGGGTTAGTGTGAGGTTTGATGCACTCTAGAACCGGTTTAAACCCCCAGTGGCCTACTTTGCCACTGACCGTTCCAAGGCGGTAGCCCTATTGTCAACCCTTTTTGTGTTTGTGATGTCGTTTGCATTTATTATTGCTTTTGCCTTCTTGTTTGTCTGTTTGCGTGTCTGTTTCTGTGTTTTGTGGTTTAATGTCCTCCTTGAATGCTACTTTCCCTGTCCGATCTTTTTATATTTCTAGGTGTTATAAAACACTAGTCAAAGCAGTACGCGTTTTTTGCTTGATATTTGTTTTACTGCTTTTTATATGTTAACATTAAAAAAACAGTATGAAAGGAGAAATCTGAAAATCGTCGATCACGATAAATACAAAAAATACTGCAGTCTCGGTTTGATTGAGACTGTTCATGAACGGTAGTGAAAAGTGCTTGCTACCGTTCACGCCCCTCTAGCCCCGGGTTGAGCAAAACTCAGTATTTAAAATGCCACAAGTACAGAAATGTGAGCCACCCCGAAGATGGTATGCATATCGCGACGAACATGGAACCTTCAATGAGGTGTTTTCACACCATTCCATGGCCAGCGGCTTATGGTCCCACTTTCTAACAAAACGCTTTGCCCTAAACAAAAAAACAATGGGCGAAATAAACAAAATGGAATTTAGCTGGGAGCAGTGGTCATGAAGCCTGCGTATCACATGTAACAGTCAAATACTGAATTAAAAAGCTGACAACATATCTAAGGGGTGATTCAACAATACTCAGAACATATAAAGGTTGAACGATTTGAAATTCAAGTAAGAAAGCAAACGTATTGGGCTCAGCAATCTCTAAAAAAATCGGAATAAATAACAGTTCTGATTGCAAACCTTCGTTGATAAGCTCTCTATAAACACGGTTACATAAACAAAACACGTACATATCAAGTTTAAAACTGCAGAATTTCAACACAGTGTTGCCCGATCATTTACGCTTAGCGTCTGACACCTGTCTCCTTTTGAAGAGTTTGGAGAATAAGTTATAGTTCCTTGCGGGCAGTTGTCACTTTCAATTTTCCAAAGGAAACGTCAATATTTAGCCGAAAGGTTACATTTTCGCGCAAGTTTAGGTCCGTTAAGTTTATTGCCTTTAGATTTTTGGCGGGATATTAAATAATGATATTGAACCGAAAACAGAGTAAAGCAGTACCGTGAATGGACCGTCAGCACATACCGCGGTGCATCGAGTTTTCGTTTAGTCGTTTCAACCCCTCCTCCACACCACTTATACAGTAATTGTGCGCTTTTCAATCATTCCTTTGTCAGAAATAGATTAAATCTATGCAGAGTTTGTATGTATCCGATTGGTCAAAGCCCAACAAACCCATACCGAAGACCACATTCAATTGGTTTGGAGAAAGCAGTCGCAATAGTTAAATTAGTATTGTTGTTTTTTACAGCAATGTTCAAAATGGCTGTAAATACTCATTTATTTCAAACCAGCAGTGTGTATGTCCCGTTAACACATTATATTAGGCTATATTGGGACAGCAACCTCATACGGAGATGAAGGGTGAAAATGAGAAAAACGGTCATAAAAAACCCACAGCAATCAAACGTTTGAACCATTTTTCTCATAATGCATTGTCTTTATAGTTTTTGCGGGATATTAAAGAATCATACCGAATCGAAAACAGAGGACGACAGTACGAATAAAGCCGTCAGCATATTTAAAACATCAATAAAAAAACAATACGTAACAGTATGACTGGTGAAGACAGGGTTACCGACGACTAGGAACGATCGCTAGGCAATAAGGGCTACAGGTTAGCTTAACTCAACTTTATGTATACACAACCTCACTATTATCCTGCCTTCAACGCTAAAATTGACAAAACAGTGTAAATAAAAGTAAATCTCATCAAATGGAAATCTCTAACAAATTGTTTAACAAGTTTAATAATGATTTTATGACAGTGATTATGACCAAGTATCTGACGAAGTTTGTAAATCATATCACCATAGAATTCAAGTTGTGACAGTCCTTGTCGCAGAAGAGTTCTTAAATCGCTTTTATCTTTTAACAGAAATACGATAATAAAATTTAACAAAGGTTTTCGACATTTATAATAACGGTAGCCCTGCTGGAGTAGCTTTTTAGATTGTAGTTATACAATTTTATGAATAGTAAAGTCCTCATCACGACTACAATCTCTAGAAAATCGAATAGGTGGAGAAACATAAACCCCATACGAAATAGCTCGGGGAACACCTCAATCTGAGTAGCGATAGTTAACAATATCAAAATTAAAATCATCTCTCTTGTCATTAATTTTACTAATTAATTCGTAATTTTCAATAGCGAGAAAGTTTATCAGAATAGCTTTTGACCCTATCGCGTTTTAATACACGTTTCAGTTCATCACTGTGGTCGTTGATTGTGCGGGTACCTGACACACTGTGGAAGCTATGGCGTTGACTTACATCCTACAATGAACGGTAATTTTGTATGTTTGTCTTCAATCGTGTCTTGTCGTGCTCTAAATGGCTTCTGCCAAGTAATTGAGTACTTGCGGTTGGTTTTCTATGTCTTTCCTTTTTTATACATTTATAAATACATGATCACCTTTGTGATAAACTTATAGTACCTATTAATGCTGCTTATTATGTGAGAAGATATAGCCTGGCAGGTATTTAGTTATGTTTGGTTGACTCTGTTCCGTGAATGCCACATTTCCTGTTCGACTTTTATATCTACATTTATATTTTCTTAAAATGGGTGATACAATAGAGGTTATTAAAACTATTGAGCAGTTGTTGGAAGGAACATGGAAATAGTTTTCGAATACTGGCTTAAAGGTAAATGCGTACATATGGTCTAGATATAAGCAATGATGATTTATTATGCGGAATTTGTATTGACGATGCAGAGTGCAACCGAAGAGGTGACATTTTTATTTAAGTGTTTTTATTAAAAGACACAAATGCAACTTGCAATATAACACCATTCTGTGAAAAGAGAAATAACGGTCAATTATACTTTAATATAGATATAGACTTACATGTATGTTACACGATCGGGAAGGAGTACTATTTGATAACTAACGGACGGTTATAAAGGGTCCGAAACAAAAAGACACATTACACACATATAATTCTAGATGACGCGATATGTAAATGAAATTCGTATAAACGGGGGCAAACATGTTGATTTGCCCAAAGCCTTCAACACGGTATAACATGTGTTTAAAGGCCGATCTTGTTGTCCTAGAGAATTTGACTTTGAGTGACAGATTTAAATTTTGAAAACATCATGCTTGTGGTTAAAATCGAATCCAGGAAGTAAGGTCAAGGGTTCATTGAAACATGTACATTTACCAACAGATTCACTTCTATGTATACCATCACACAAATTAAGCTGAAAAGATGCAGAGAAATATATGCGTAGGTGTGTGTACATTATTTATTAAGAAACTGTTTGAGATCTACTTCAAACTGCTGATTAATGGAATAAGTCACGTCTATCCTAAGCTGAAACCGGATGTTTGTGGTATTTGATTGTGTCACTGCCCTACAATAATAATGCCAATTTTATTGAAACTTGCATTCAGCATAAAATTCTACAGGGAAACAAAATCGGCGTTTAGGATTCAACTGGATCTATGCATGTCATACAATCCTTGTGGGATGACAATTAACAATAACGATGGATGTACAGGGAGACATTTTACGGTCGAAAACGGCACAAAAAACAATATTGTGACAAAAAGTACAAAAAAGTAAGTAGTCAATTCGATGCAAGTTTAATATTTCATATCGAGCTCTCTCTCTCTCTCTCTCTCTCTCTCTCTCTCTCTCTCTCTTCCTTCTATATTTTGAATATGAAACAAGTCGTATATTTATTTAGTATATTAACCCTTAACTCCATAAAAGTGAGCTCGGTTTGAAATGCAATATAGGTTTGTCTTGAGGTACATCAATCTGCAGTGCGGCTGGTTCCGGGTAAACTCTAGCGTTTCTCCTAAAATAAAAGCATTGTATTTATATATTTGACACACACACACAGATTAATATAAAAGCACCGTATTTATAGACTTGACACAAATGAATATTAGTATTTAGTTATTATACATATATAACCTAATGTTTTTTTGACTGGAATTTAACAACAAAAAACAAACGGGGACAAACAACGACAAACATAAATAAATAAATCCACAGAAGCTGATAAAGAACATGACTCCTTTCATCATGTTCGCAATAATGTAATATACTATAAACAAGTTTCGCTTAGGTAACATCTTTGCCATCTTGGACATTACTGGAATTTGAATTTCGCTATAGCCCAGCAAGACATTTTGAAGAATAATCTTTTAAAACTCCATGAAATGCGCCATGCAGCCCCGGATGACTAATGCTAATAAATAAATTTTCCATTTATGTCTATTAAAGCAAAAACTAACTTCATTCTATACCAACTTCATGTCTAATTAATTACGTTATTAATAAGATGCATTAATACATGTGGCTGTTGTATTTAAATTTCATTAGACGTCTTCCCGAATTTTACGTTTTGTGGCCAACTTGGATTTTGCCGGAAGTTATATTGTTTGAAATTCTAAACCACATAACGATGAAATGTCACTTTGACTGCTGCATGTTCAACCGTGAACAATCTTCTGACAATTTTCCTTTTTCCTGGACACAACCTCAAATAAATATGAAAACAATAGTAAGAGTAGGTCACCTGTGTACCCTTTCACTCTCTCTTAGGGAGGCTCAAAATATTGGGGATGAGGTAGAGACGTGGGTAATCTAATTTTGATGGGTAAATGCTACTTACGGGTCGTACTACTTGGATTTAAGAATAATTTGTGTTAATATTACATATTTCCTCCTTTAGATTTACAGTCCAAACATTAACATGTATTTGGACTATTTATAAGTCAGTCAAAACGCAACCATACCGTAGCTATTTCTACTATTTTCTAACGACCGTTTAAAACAACGCAGTAAGGCTATATCAGAAGTTAGGTATTTAAAGACCGCATGCACCTGGCCATCTCGAAGTATAACGCTGTAAATAAAAAAGTCCTAGACAAAGTGTCCGATTGATTTCCTTGTAGCACATTCTAAAGTTCCGTGTTTCAATATTCAGTGTTGTATAGCTTGTACTTATTGGTTTGCATTATTTTGCTTGTATAAATGTAATACTTAATCGCGTATTGAATATGG
This sequence comes from Cyrtodaria siliqua, assembly GCA_037043455.1. Taxonomy (NCBI): domain Eukaryota; kingdom Metazoa; phylum Mollusca; class Bivalvia; order Adapedonta; family Hiatellidae; genus Cyrtodaria; species Cyrtodaria siliqua. The sequence goes on along the minus strand of JAWPHD010000535.1, from coordinate 19,235 downwards.
CAGTTATGTAACAATCTCGAGGATGAATTCCATTTCTTGTTTGAATGCACAATGTACAAAGAACTACGTTTAAAATATATCAAACCATACTACTGGAAGCATCCTAATATTCTCAAGTTTACTGAACTCATGAACAATAACAATGTACGCATAGAAAGAAACCTTGCCATGTATGTTTTTGAAAGTTTTAAAATACGTAATGAATTATTGTATAATAATACATAAGATTTTTCTCGTCAGCCCATTTGATAGGAGTATATGAATACTTCATTGCTATAACATGTATACTACAGTTAAACCATGCTTAATCACTTGATAATAGTTACTATGTATACTGTATCACCACCTATTGATATTTTGTATATTGTTAAATAAGCATTTGTGTACTCATGGGCCTATGGCCTTTTGTATGAAATAAACTATCCTATATTCTATTTTAAACATTCGTTACTGTCTAACATTAAACTATGCGCGTATAAGTTGTTTTTTTCCAGAGATTCATCACCCCTTCTTACCCTCTCACCTATAAAATGCAAATGTAACGTATATAAAATGTAAATCAATACACATATCTGCCATATATTATGTAAGTATTAAACAATATGGCGGAAATGATTTTTTAAACAATTAAGAAAAATGGTCCTATAGAAACCTCGGAATACAAATGCAAAGGACCCGTATGTGCACCATGTTCCTCAAACTAAATCAGATTAAACAGTCACTGAACTGGACACTACACACAATTAGGAGTGGTGAAGACAGTGTTACCGACTTGGAACGGTTAGTGGTTAGCGGTGGTTTCTATAAAATCAAAAGTTTGATAATACATATGCTAATTAATTAACTATTGGTGGCATACCTGTTGCTGTGTTTGCTGCGCCTGTAGATCTTACACATAACTACAATGAAACACAGAACTGCAATCGCTGCTATGACACCGAGAAAGAAGGATCCAATAATAATGCCTATCACTGCATTTGTTCCATTTGAACTATATTCTGTAGTTTTTCCTGTTCCACACTCTACCGGCAGAGTTGTTTTTCCATTCACTGTCATTGTAATTGATGCCGTGGTTGCTAGTGTTCGAATTGCTGTTGTTGAGGAATATCGCATGGTTGCTGTTGTTAATTGAGTATGCGGTTGTGTTTCTGCCGTTGGTGTTGCTTGTACGTTTGTGCTTTGTGTTGCTTTTACTGATGATGATCTTGGAGTTGTCCTTTTTGGAGCGTCTTGCGTCGTGGTGGATATTGCTGTTGTTTTTGTTGGCGATGGTCGTGGTGTTGACGTTATTACTGTCGGTGGTGTTGTCGATATTGTTGTTGGTATTGTCGATAGTGTCGTTGTAGAGTATATAGTTTCTGTTTGGGTTGTTTGTACGTTTGTGCGTTGTGTTGCTTTTACTGGTGATGATCTTGGAGTTGTCTTTTTTGGAGCGTCTTGCGTTGTGGTGGATATTGCTGTTGTTTTTGTTGGCGATGGTCGTGGTGTTGACGTTATTACTGTAGGTGGTGTTGTCGATATTGTTGTTGGGGTTGTCGATAGTGTCGTTGTAGAGTGTATAGTTTCTGTTGGGGTTGTTTGTACGTTTGTGCGTTGTGTTGGTTTTACTGATGATGATCTTGGAGTTGTCTTTTTTGGAGCGTCTTGCGTTGTGGTGGATATTGCTGTTGTTTGTGATGGCGATGGTCGTAGTGTTGACGTTATTACTGTCGGTGATGTTGTCGATATTGTTGTTGGTGTTGTCGATAGTGTCGTTGTAGAGTGTATAATTTCTGTTGGGGTTGTTTGTACGTGTGTGCGTTGTGTTGCTTTTACTGATAATGATATTGGAGTTGTCCTTTTAGGAGCGTATTGCGTTGTGGTAGATATTGCTGTTGTTTTTGTTAGCGGTGGTCGTGCTGTTGACGTTATTACTGTCGAAGGTGTTGTCGATATTGTTGTTGTTGTTGTCGATAGTGTCGTTGTAGAGTGTATAGTTTTTGTTGGGGTTGTTTGTACGTTTGTGCGTTGTGTTGCATTTACTGATGATGATCTTGGAGTTGTACTTTTTGGAGTGTCTTTCGTTGTGGTGGATATTGCTGTTGTTTTTGTCGGCGATGGTCGTGGTGTTGACGTTATTACTGTCGGTGGTGTTGTCGATATTGTTGTTGGTGTTGTCGATAGTGTCGTTGTAGAGTGTATAGTTTCTGTTTGGGTTGTTTGTACGTTTGTGCGTTGTGTTGGTTTTACTGATGATGATCTTGTAGTTGTCCTTTTTGGAGCGTCTTGCGTTGTGGTGGATATTGCTGTTGTATTTGGTTGCGATGGTCGTGGTGTTGACGTTATTACTGTCGGTGGTGTTGTCGACATTGTTGTTGGTGTTGTCGATAGTGTCGTTGTAGAGTGTATAGTTTCTGTTGGGGTTGTTTGTACGTGTGTGCGTTGTGTTGCTTTTACTGATGATGATCTTGGAGTTGTCCTTTTAGGAGCGTATTGCGTTGTGGTAGATATTGCTGTTGTTTTTGTTGGCGATGGTCGTGGTGTTGACGTTAATACTGTCGATGGTGTTGTCGATATTGTTGTTGTTGTTGTCGATAGTGTCGTTGTAGAGTGTATAGTTTTTGTTGGGGTTGTTTGTACGTTTGTGCGTTGTGTTGCATTTACTGATGATGATCTTGGAGTTGTACTTTTTGGAGTGTCTTTCGTTGTGGTGGATATTGCTGTTGTATTTGTCGGCGATGGTCGTGGTGTTGACGTTATTACTGTCGGTGGTGTTGTCGATATTGTTGTTGGTGTTGTCGATAGTGTCGTTGTAGAGTGTATAGTTTCTGTTGGGGTTGTTTGTACGTTTGTGCGTTGTGTTGCTTTTACTGATGATGATCTTGGAGTTGTCTTTTTTGGAGCGTCTTGCGTTGTGGTGGATATTGCTGTTGTTTTTGTTGGCGATGGTTGTGGTGTTGACGTTATTACTGTCGGTGATGTTGTCGATATTGTTGTTGTTGTTGTCGATAGTGTCGTTGTAGAGTGTATAGTTTCTGTTTGGGTTGTTTGTACGTTTGTGCGTTGTGTTGGTTTTACTGATGATGATCTTGGAGTTGTCCTTTTTGGAGCGTCTTGCGTTGTGGTGGATATTGTTGTTGTTTTTGGTGGCGATGGTCGTGGTGTTGACGTTATTACTGTCGATGGTGTTGTCGATATTGTTGTTGGTGTTGTCGATAGTGTCGTTGTAGAGTGTATAGTTTCTGTTGGGGTTGTTTGTACGTTTGTGCGTTGTGTTGCTTTTACTGATGATGATCTTGGAGTTGTCTTTTTTGGAGCGTCTTGCGTTGTGGTGGATATTGCTGTTGTTTTTGTTGGCGATGGTTGTGGTGTTGACGTTATTACTGTCGGTGATGTTGTCGATATTGTTGTTGTTGTTGTCGATAGTGTCGTTGTAGAGTGTATAGTTTCTGTTTGGGTTGTTTGTACGTTTGTGCGTTGTGTTGGTTTTACTGATGATGATCTTGGAGTTGTCCTTTTTGGAGCGTCTTGCGTTGTGGTGGATATTGTTGTTGTATTTGGTGGCGAGGGTCGTGGTGTTGACGTTATTACTGTCGGTGGTGTTGTCGACATTGTTGTTGGTGTTGTCGATAGTGTCGTTGTAGAGTGTATAGTTTCTGTTGGGGTTGTTTGTACGTGTGTGCGTTGTGTTGCTTTTACTGATGATGATCTTGGAGTTGTCCTTTTAGGAGCGTATTGCGTTGTGGTAGATATTGCTGTTGTTTTTGTTGGCGATGGTCGTGGTGTTGACGTTATTACTGTCGATGGTGTTGTCGATATTGTTGTTGTTGTTGTCGATAGTGTCGTTGTAGAGTGTATAGTTTTTGTTGGGGTTGTTTGTACGTTTGTGCGTTGTGTTGCATTTACTGATGATGATCTTGGAGTTGTACTTTTTGGAGTGTCTTTCGTTGTGGTGGATATTGCTGTTGTATTTGTCGGCGATGGTCGTGGTGTTGACGTTATTACTGTCGGTGGTGTTGTCGATATTGTTGTTGGTGTTGTCGATAGTGTCGTTGTAGAGTGTATAGTTTCTGTTGGGGTTGTTTGTACGTTTGTGCGTTGTGTTACTTTTACTGATGATGATCTTGGAGTTGTCTTTTTTGGAGCGTCTTGCGTTGTGGTGGATATTGCTGTTGTTTTTGTTGGCGATGGTTGTGGTGTTGACGTTATTACTGTCGGTGATGTTGTCGATATTGTTGTTGTTGTTGTCGATAGTGTCGTTGTAGAGTGTATAGTTTCTGTTTGGGTTGTTTGTACGTTTGTGCGTTGTGTTGGTTTTACTGATGATGATCTTGGAGTTGTCCTTTTTGGAGCGTCTTGCGTTGTGGTGGATATTGTTGTTGTTTTTGGTGGCGATGGTCGTGGTGTTGATGTTATTACTGTCGATGGTGTTGTCGATATTGTTGTTGGTGTTGTCGATAGTGTCGTTGTAGAGTGTATAGTTTCTGTTGGGGTTGTTTGTACGTTTGTGCGTTGTGTTGCTCTTACTGATGATGATCTTGAAGTTGTCTTTTTTGGAGCGTATTGCGTTGTGGTGGATATTGCTGTTGTTTTTGTTGGCGATGGTCGTGGTGTTGACGTTATTACTGTCGGTGGTGTTGTCGATATTGTTGTTGTTGTTGTCGATAGTGTCGTTGTAGAGTGTATAGTTTCTGTTGGGGTTGTTTGTACGTTTGTGCGTTGTGTTGCTTTTACTGATGATGATCTTGGAGTTGTCCTTTTTGGAGCGTCTTGCATTGTGGTGGATATTGCTGTTGTTTTTGTTGGCGATGGTCGTGGTGTTGACGTTATTACTGTCGGTGGTGTTGTCGATATTGTTGTTGGTGTTGTCGATAGTGTCGTTGTAGAGTGTTTAGTTTGTGTTGGGGTTGTTTGTACGTTTGTGCGTTGTGTTGCTTTTACTGATAATGATCTTGGAGTTGTCCTTTTTGGAGCGTCTTGCATTGTGGTGGATATTGCTGTTGTTTTTGTTGGCGATGGTCGTGGTGTTGACGTTATTACTGTCGGTAGTGTTGTCGATATTGTTGTTGGTGTTGTCGATATAGTCGTTGTAGAGTGTATAGTGTCTGTTGGGGTTGTTTGTACGTTTGTGCGTTGTGTTGCTTTTACTGATGATGGTCTTGGAGTTATCATTTTTGGAGCTTCTTGCGTTGTGGTGGATATTGCTGTTGTTCTTGTTGGCGATGGTCGTGGTGTTGACATTATTACTGTCGGTGGTGTTGTCGATATTGTTGTTGTTGATGTCGATAGTGTCGTTGTAGAGTTTATAGTTTCTGTTGAGGTTGTTTGTACGTTTGTGCGTTGTGTTGCTTTTACTGATGATGATCTTGGAGTTGTCTTTTTTGGAGCGTCTTGCGTTGTGGTGGATATTGATGTTGGTTTTGTCGGCGATGGTCGTGGTGTTGACGTTATTACTGTCGGTGGTGTTGTCGATATTGTTGTTGTTGTTGTCGATAGTGTCGTTGTAGAGTGTATAGTTTCTGTTGGGGTTGTTTGTACGTTTGTGCGTTGTGTTGCTTTTACTGATGATGATCTTGGAGTTGTCTTTTTTGGAGCGTCTTGCGTTGTGGTGGATATTGCTGTTGTTTTTGTTGGCGATGGTCGTGGTGTTGACGTTATTACTGTCGGTGGTGTTGTCGATATTGTTGTTGGTTTTGTCGATAGTGTCGTAGTAGAGTGTATAGTTTCTGATAGGGTTGTTTGTACGTTTGTGCGCTGTGTCGGTTTTACTGATGATGATCTTGGAGTTGTCCTTTTTGGAGCGTCTTGCGTTGTGGTGGATATTGCTGTTGTCTTTGTTGGCGATGGTCGAAGTGTTGACGTTATTACTGTCGGTGGTGTTGTCGATATTGTTGTTGGTGTTGTCGATAGTGTCGTTGTAGAGTGTATAGTTTCTGTTGGGGTTGTTTGTACGTTTGTGCGTTGTGTTGCTTTTACGTATGATGGTCTTGGAGTTGTCTTTTTTGGAGCGTCTTGCGTTGTGGTGGATATTGCTGTTGTTTTTGATGGCGATGGTCGTTGTGTTGACGTTATTACTGTCGGTGGGGTTGTCGATATTGTTGTTGGTGTTGTCGATAGTGTCGTAGTAGAGTGTATAGTTTCTGTTGGGGTCGTTTGTACGTTTGTGCGTTGTGTTGCTTTTACGGATGATGGTCTTGGAGTTGTCCTTTTTGGAGCGTCTTGCGTTGTGGTGGATATTGCTGTTGTTTTTGGTGGCGATGGTCGTGGTGTTGACGTTATTACTGTCGGTGGTGTTGTCGATATTGTTGTTGGTGTTGTCGATAGTGTCGTTGTAGAGTGTTTAGTTTGTGTTGGGGTTGTTTGTACGTTTGTGCGTTGTGTTGCTTTTACTGATAATGATCTTGGAGTTGTCCTTTTTGGAGCGTCTTGCATTGTGGTGGATATTGCTGTTGTTTTTGTTGGCGATGGTCGTGGTGTTGACGTTATTACTGTCGGTAGTGTTGTCGATATTGTTGTTGGTGTTGTCGATATAGTCGTTGTAGAGTGTATAGTGTCTGTTGGGGTTGTTTGTACGTTTGTGCGTTGTGTTGCTTTTACTGATGATGGTCTTGGAGTTATCATTTTTGGAGCTTCTTGCGTTGTGGTGGATATTGCTGTTGTTCTTGTTGGCGATGGTCGTGGTGTTGACATTATTACTGTCGGTGGTGTTGTCGATATTGTTGTTGTTGTTGTCGATATTGTCGTTGTAGAGTGTATAGTTTCTGTTTTGGTTGTTTGTACGTTTGTGCGTTGTGTTGCTTTTACTGATGATGATCTTGGAGTTGTCCTTTTTGGAGCGTCTTGCGTTGTGGTGGATATAGCTGTTGTTTTTGTTGGCGATGGTCGTGGTGTTGACGTTATTACTGTCGGTGGTGTTGTCGATATTGTTGTTGGTGTTGTCGATAGTGTCGTAGTAGAGTGTATAGTTTCTGATGGGGTTGTTTGTACGTTTGTGCGCTGTGTCGGTTTTACTGATGATGATCTTGGAGTTGTCCTTTTTGGAGCGTCTTGCGTTGTGGTGGATATTGCTGTTGTCTTTGTTGGCGATGGTCGAAGTGTTGACGTTATTACTGTCGGTGGTGTTGTTGATATTGTTGTTGGTGTTGTCGATAGTGTCGTTGTAGAGTGTATAGTTTCTGTTGGGGTTGTTTGTACGTTTGTGCGTTGTGTTGCTTTTACGTATGATGGTCTTGGAGTTGTCTTTTTTGGAGCGTCTTGCGTTGTGGTGGATATTGCTGTTGTTTTTGATGGCGATGGTCGTTGTGTTGACGTTATTACTGTCGGTGGGGTTGTCGATATTGTTGTTGGTGTTGTCGATAGTGTCGTTGTAGAGTGTTTAGTTTGTGTTGGGGTTGTTTGTACGTTTGTGCGTTGTGTTGCTTTTACTGATGATGATCTTGGAGTTGTCCTTTTTGGAGCATCTTGCGTTGTGGTGGATATTGCTGATGTTTTTGTTGGCGATGGTCGTGCTGTTGACGTTATTACTGTCGGTGGTGTTGTCGATATTGTTGTTGGTGTTGTCGATATAGTCGTTGTAGAGTGTATAGTGTCTGTTGGGGTTGTTTGTACGTTTGTGCGTTGTGTTGATTTTACTGATGATGGTCTTGGAGTTATCCTTTTCCTAGCGTCTTGCGTTTTGGTGGATATTGCTGTTGTTTTTGTTGGCGATGGTCGTTGTGTTGACGTTATTACTGTCGGTGATGTTGTCGATATTGTTGTTAGTGTAGTCGATATAGTCGTTGTAGAATGTATAGTGTATGTTGGGGTTGTTTGTACGTTTGTGCGTTGTGTTGCTTTTACTGATGATGATCTTGGAGTTGTCCTTTTTGGAGCGTCTTGCATTGTGGTGGATATTGCTGTTGTTTTTGTTGGCGATGGTCGTGGTGTTGACGTTATTACTGTCGGTAGTGTTGTCGATATTGTTATTGGTGTTGTCGATATAGTCGTTGTAGAGTGTAGAGTGTCTGTTGGGGTTGTTTGTACGTTTGTGCGTTGTGTTGCTTTTACTGATGATGGTCTTGGAGTTATCATTTTTGGAGCGTCTTGCGTTGTGGTGGATATTGCTGTTGTTTTTGTTGGCGATGGTCGTGGTGTTGACGTTATTACTGTCGGTGGTGTTGTCGATATTGTTGTTGGTGTTGTCGATAGTGTCGTTGTAGAGTGTATAGTTTCTGTTTGTGTTGTTTGTACGTTTGTGCGTTGTGTTGCTTTTACTGATGATGATCTTGGAGTTGTCTTTTTTGGAGCGTCTTGCGTTGTGGTGGATATTGCTGTTGTTTTTGTTGGCGATGGTCGTTGTGTTGACGTTATTACTGTCGGTGATGTTGTCGATATTGTTGTTGGTGTTGTCGATATAGTCGTTGTAGAGTGTATAGTTTCTGTTGGGGTTGTTTGTACGTTTGTGCGTTGTGTTGCGTTTACTGATGATGATCTTGGAGTTGTCCTATTTGGAGCGTCTTGCATTGTGGTGGATATTGCTGTTGTTTTTGTTGGCGATGGTCGTGTTGTTGACGTTATTACTGTCGGTGGTGTTGTCGATATTGTTGTTGGTGTTGTCGATAGTGTCGTTGTAGAGTGTATAGTTTCTGTTGGGGTTGATTGTACGTTTGTGCGTTGTGTTGCTTTTACTGATAATGATCTTGGAGTTGTCCTTTTTGGAGCGTCTTGCGTTGTGGTGGATATTGCTGTTGTTTTTGGTGGCGATGGTCGTGGAGTTGACGTTATTACTGTCGGTGGTGTTGTCGATATTGTTGTTGGTGTTGTCGATAGTGTCGTTGTAGAGTGTTTAGTTTGTGTTGGGGTTGTTTGTACGTTTGTGCGTTGTGTTGCTTTTACTGATAATGATCTTGGACTTGTCCTTTTTGGAGCGTCTTGCGTTGTGGTGGATATTGCTGTTGTTTTTGTTGGCGATGGTCGTGGTGTTGACGTTATTACTATCGGTGGTGTTGTCGATATTGTTGTTGGTGTTGTCGATAGTGTCGTTGTAGAGTGTATAGTTTCTGTTGGGGTTGTTTGTACATTTGTGCGTTGTGTTGCTTTAACTAATGATGGTCTTGAAGTTGTCCTTTTTGGAGCGTCTTGCGTTGTGGTGGATATTGCTGTTGTATTTGGTGGCGATGGTCGTGGTGTTGACGTTATTACTGTCGGTGGTGTTGTCGATATTGTTGTTGGTGTTGTCGATAGTGTCGTTGTAGAGTGTATAGTTTCTGTTGGGGTTGTTAGTACGTTTGTGCGTTGTGTTGCGTTTACTGATGATGATCTTGGAGTTGTCCTTTTTGGAGCGTCTTGCATTGTGGTGGATATTGCTGTTGTTTTTGTTGGCGATGGTCGTGGTGTTGACGTTATTACTGTCGGTGGTGTTGTCGATATTGTTGTTGGTGTTGTCGATAGTGTCGTTGTAGAGTGTATAGTTTCTGTTGGGGTTGTTTGTACGTTTGTGCGTTGTGTTGCTTTTACTGATAATGATCTTGGAGTTGTCCTTTTTGGAGCGTCTTGCGTTGTGGTGGATATTGCTGTTGTTTTTGATGGCGATGGTCGTGGTGTTGACGTTATTACTGTCGGTGATGTTGTCGATATTGTTGTTGGTGTTGTCGATAGTGTCGTTGTAGAGTGTATAGTTTCTGTTGGTGTTGTTTGTACGTTTGTACGTTGTGTTGCTTTCACTGATGATGATCTTGGAGTTGTCCTTTTTGGAGCATCTTGCGTTGTGGTGGATATTGCTGCTGTTTTTGTTGGCGATGGTCGTGGTGTTGACGTTATTACTTTCGGTGGTGTTGTCGATACTGTTGTTGGTGTTGTCGATAGTGTCGTAGTAGAGCGTATAGTTTCTGTTGGGGTTGTTTGTTCGTTTGTGCGTTGTGTTGCTTTTACTGATGATGGTGTTGGAGTTGTCCTTTTTGGAGCGTCATGCGTTGTGTTCGATATTGCTGTTGTTTTGGGTGGCGATGGTCGTGGTGTTGACGTTATTACTGTCGGTGGTGTTGTCGATATTGTTGTTGATGTTGTCGATAGTGTCGTTGTAGAGTGTATAGTTTCTGTTGGGGTTGTTTGTACGTTTGTGCGTTGTGTTGCTTTTACTGATAATGATCTTGGAGTTGCCTTTTTTAGAGCGTCTTGTGTTGTGGTGGATATTGCTGTTGTTTTAGTTGGCGATGGTCGTGGTGTTGACGTTATTACTGTAGGTGGTGTTGTCGATATTGTTGTTGGTGTTGTCGATAGTGTCGTTGTAGAGTGTATAGTTTCTGTTGGGGTTGTTTGTACGTTTGTGCGTTGTGTTGCTTTAACTGATGATGGTCTTGGAGTTATCCTTTTCGGAGCGTCTTGCGTTGTGGTGGATATTGCTGTTGTTTTTGTTGGCGATGGTCGTGGTGTTGACGTTATTAATTTCGGTGGTGTTGTCGATATTGTTGTTGGTGTTGTCGATAGTGTCGTTGTAGAGTGTATAGTTTTTGTTGGGGTTGTTTGTACGTTTGTGCGTTGTGTTGGCTTTTACTGATGATGATCTTGGAGTTGTCATTTTTGGAGCGTATTGCGTTGTGGTAGATACTGCTGTTGTTTTTGTTGGTGGTGGTCGTTGTTTTGACGTTTTTACTGGTCTGTGGTGTTGTCGATATTGTTGTTGTTGTTGTCGATATTGTCATTGCAGAGTGTATAGTTTCTTTTGGGGTTGTTGAAGTAGCAACGTAACAAGCTGGTTTCCAGTAGAGTCTTTACAAAATAAAAATTGAAGAAGCTTTACATTTTATAAAATCGACATAGTTGCATAATTTTTAAGCGATTGTTTTGGCATGTTACATTTAATTTACCGATCGTTCACCATCCTTAGAGAAAAAAAAGACAACTATTTTAAGGGTCATTATGAAAACCACACTCTTGTATTCATGAGAAAACGTTAATGCCAACATTTTTACCTGTATTGATTCCAGGTAAGTAAGGTATTTGTGTCTCACTGAGTATATGTACACTTAATAAATAACACTATGAACAGCATACACTAAGATATGATAAAATATGCGTTATCCATGTTTTTATAGATGCGTATAGTTTAAGTAATTTGAAATATAAAATGACATTGCTTATGCAATACTGAAACAATATCGCACACATACTGATGGAGGTAAACTCTGCAAATTGTAAACTACAAAACTGTTGCAGTTTTTTTATCTCCGTTAAGATAAGTTATAATAGACTTTAATACACAATGCCATAAGAGTGATTCCATCCGAGTATGACGGTAATGGATCTGTAAAGAAAAATAAGTGTGATAAGATATATGGGCATACTTGCAAATGTACATTGAACATTTTTTCCTCTAAGATGCGTCGTCGTTTCTAGTGAGACACATTTTATAATTCATAAAGTAATAAACAAAAGCAGTCGTGATTAACCTGTATTAACTAATTATTACATAGAGTTTAATTAACATTGTTGTTGTGATACGGGAAATAACTTCCGAGTGAGAAAGATTCTTACGATATAGAAACGAGTGCGCTTGCTTACGAGGGAATTGTTTCCCTTATCATGACAACAATGTTTATTAAACTACATATTATATATTCTGTGATGAATTTCTTTCCAATCGTCTTTTGATGACACACGTATTCCTTCTTCTGTCACTCCTTTGGCGACAGCATGGAGTAATACATAACTATCATGACGACAATCTCGCTGTGTGACGTCACGCTATTGCTGCACATGCACAGGCTGGAACAGCCCTGTAGATGATAATGGCTGGAGTTCAGGGAGCATTTCTAGCATGTTATGGTTGCATTTAAGTACCACTTACTTCTTCAAATTCGGAAGTTTTAACAGTTCTTCAACCTGCTAAGAAAGTAGTTCCTAAAATCTGGCTACTGTGCTATCTTGCACACTAGGCGAGATAGCATAGTACAGGAAGAGATATGTTATAGCTTTTCTCAAACTGGGAAATTGATTCATCACAGAATTGTCGTAACCCTGATCTTCTTTCCAAATATAAAAGTAATTTAAGAACTCTTCTGCGACGAGGACTTTCACAACCTGACTTCTGTGGTGATGTGATTTACAAACTTCGTAAGATTCTTGGTCATGATCACTTTCATACTATCTTGTTAAACTTGTTAAAAGGTTTATTAAAAGAGGTTATGACCATATCATTTTGCAACGTACTGCATGCTTGGTGGTGGACTCATTTACAGTTCGCAACTGTGCTTTCCTCTTTAATTGTACGATAACCTGACAGGCTGTGGACTCTATGATGACGTCTACCTAAAGCCGTTTGGTGTTTGTCTGCGGTCTTGTCTTGTCGTGCCCTCAATGGTTTATTCTCTTGTTGCTCTGGCTTTTGCCATGTCATCAAGTACCTTCTTTGTGGCTTTCTACGCTATTTTTTTTGTATTAATATATATACAAGAGCATCTTTGTGTTTTACTTATATTTCCTATTAATCTGCCTTGTTGGTTAGAGAATAGTTCATGGCAGGGATTTCTTTATTTACACTGTCCCGTTTAATTGGGATGAAGTAGGGTAAGTGTGAGGTTTGGTGCACCCTAGAACCTGGTTTAAACCCCCATCGGCCTTTTTGCCACTGACCGTTCCAAGGCGGTAGCTCTACTGTCAATAGTTTTTTGTGTTTGTGACGTCATATGCCTTTATTTTTACTATTGCCATTCTTGTTTGTCTTTTTGCGTGTTTTGGGGTTTACTGTGTTCTGTGAAAGCTGCATTTCCTGTTCGAATTTTTATACTTATTTTTGTTGACATTTAGGGTCTTTAACTGCTGTAACACCTACTTTAGTTGCACATGGATTTTCATTATTCGTTATAAATTAACTGTTAATTACATTCATACCAAATAATTCATATAAAATTTATTAAAACCGCCTTTTTCGGGGAATGGATTTTTATTAGATACTGGGACCATACGCCGTACGACATGGGGGAGATTAATCTCCATGTCTACCGCCATATGCATGCCATCTTTGAGAGATTTGATACTATTGATTTTATTAAAATTGAGTTCTGCTCAACCCGGGGCTAGAGGGCGTGAGCGGTAGCTAGCATATTTCACTACCGCTCATGAAACAGTCTCATCAAACCGAGACTGCAATATTTCGTATGTGTCGTTTCGGCCGTTCCAAAGGTCCATTATCATAACTTTATTTTTTAGAAAATGTTAACTATGTGATAATTTCGATTGTATTGTCACGGATCTTTTTTGACAGTTCACGGATTAGCGTATCGTTTACGAAGTTGGAGTTGTTTAGATTTGTTTAGATTTGCGTTTTGTTGTTGTTATAAACAATATTTCAGATAGGGTTAATATCGCTATTAGGTGTATAAAGAAATATAAATGATCGGACAGGGAAAGTAGCATTAAAGGGGGACAGTCAACCACAAAACACAGAAACAAACACGCAAACAGACAAACAAGAGGGCAAAAGTAATAATAAATGCAAACTACATCACAAACACAAAAGGGTTGAAAATAGGGCTACCGCCTGGGAACGGTCAGTGGCAACGTTTGATTGAAGCACAAATCATTTTCGATCTCACACACATATTTATGACGAAGATATCCGAACATTTTACCATAACGTAAATGGTTCGAACTCCATCAGGGGGCGTCCGTGGCCGAGTGGTTAGAGTCTCTGACTTGCAATCACTTGCCCCTCACCGCTGTAGGTTCGATCCCTCAGGGGCCTAGGAATCTTTATGTGAGGAAGCTATCCAGCTGGCTTGCGGAACGTCGGTGGTTCTACCCAGGTGCCCGCCCGTGCACGAAAATTGCCCGGAGGGGCACCTGGGGTCTTCCTCCACCAGTGGAAGCTGGAAAGTCGCCATATGACCTTAGCTGTTGGTGCGACTGTAAAATCCAATTCAATCAATCGAACTCCATCATGGAAAGCCACACGAACAACCGCAATTGGAGATATAAATATATATATAATTTTATACATTTAAACATAATTTCTAATGCGAAGAATGTAACTAGACGCTAACATCGATCAATAGGCCCATAACTTATAATGTAGAAAATTGTAAACCAACCCTTATTTATGTATACTGCACAGGGCAAGAGCTATTATAATCAATACACAATTTTATGATAATTTTCAGTAATTTTGACATTATTAATAGTATATCCTAAATTTGCATCCATAATTAAGTGTTTATGAACGGTCCTCCTCTTAGGTATTGTTGGAAGAAGCTTTCATTGGTGACTGGCTGATTGTACCATGATGAGTAGTCCACTATTGAGTGTCTGCACCGACAGCGTGTTATAAAGGTGAAACGCCGGACTTGTAACCATCTTTTTTGGAGACAGCTCCACATGATCTAAGCTGGAGAGTCATTAAATACATTTCAAAACTGCAGCCAACTGCGTTTTACATACCTACAAACCATTATCAGATGTAGCAACATATCTTTTACAATTACAATTTTAAAAGCATTGAACACCATGCTTGTCATTCTCTGCAATTACTTGCATTATTCTGGAATAAAATTAATTACAAAATTGTTATTAATGACAATAAATTTCGGATCGTTACCAGTCATAATTTATCGCCACACAGCTGTGAAATAGATGCTTACGATGTAATCTCTGTATTACCTAACTTAAGTTTCTTAAATAATTCCCAATCAACGGATACTATTGGCACCCTCATAGGAAAACGATCCATATCTACATTTTTTGTTGGAATTTTATTAGCAAGAATGGGATATAGGGTCCTATAGAAACCACAGCGTCCGAACGCAATGGCATCGTAGGTCCTCACTGTACTAGAAAACACATTTGAGTGTGTCAATCTACTAAGAGGCCATCATAAAAACATTATGGTATATCGATACATTATTTACCAATACAATGCAGAGAATGTATACTTAGACAAACCTGAAATAGGATTTGTAATATCATAATTCGATTTGTTTTCTCCTACGTACTCTCTTAAGCAATATATTTAGTTATCATTTTATGGTGTTTTTTGGGGCACATTGCAGTCAATTGTGCGGACAACACTCAAAGATCAAGCGCGGTATTAGCAAAGTGGGAAATACCATTGGATGTAGAGAATAATATGAAATAATAGGATCCTAATATTTTTTAATTTATCTATGACTGGGATAGCATGAAATACATTAAAAGAGTATGAGAGTTGAGCATTGGAAACTGCCGAACACGATAAATACGAAATATAAGCCATACCTTCATATGGAAAGAAAAAGAAAAAATCAAAGAAGCAAATTAAATATTCGTTAAACAAACAATACACAACACGGTCTGTAATAAGATGATAATAGTACACCTCATCAAAAAGAAATATTTAACAATATCGTTTACATCTAGAAAATTAGCAAACAATACATTTAACATAATTAGAAATGAATCCAAAATTGTACTGAACAACCAAGGCGATTGCCGCCACAAAGAAAAAAGATTCTAGAGTACAACCAGAACACGTTAGGGACCTTTTATGCATCTACTTCTTTTTTGGGGATTCAGTAGATGCTATCGTAGAGTGCCACGAGGTTTCCCAGTCATCGTACAAAAGTCAACTGAAGCATAGAGGAGTCAATAACTAAGCTTGAAGTAGGTTGCAGTGCTTACGTTTTTTATCATTTTCTGACGAATTACCAAATTAATTGTGTAAAGTTATTCATAAACCCGTTAGACCCATTTACTTTCCGAAGTTGTTTGATCACATCTCCATAAAATAAAGCCTGAGATATTCCTCGTCGCAGGAATATTTTTAGGTTGGTGTTGTATTCCTCCAGTAGGTTTTCTTTACTGTGATAGAACTTTGAGAAATATGTACGTGTTTTGTAATAACGACAATTTCAATGAAGGAGTTTACTTAAAGACCCTAATATCGTTACAAGCTGTAAGCAAATGAGAGATCTGAGAGATATAAACCCCGTATGGTTTTGCACGAGATACATCCCTATCTAAATGTGAGTAATTAACGACGTCAAAGTTAAAGTCTTCTGTCTTATTATAGAATAAAATGTATGTTGTATTTTAAAATGGAGACATGAAGATCCAGGAATGCCGATATGCTATCCGAACTTTTGACTTTTTTCAACGTGAGCTCAGATGGATGAATATTAGAGACAATATGAGCAAATAAGTACGTCGTCAAGAAATCGGTGCACACAGTTGTGTTGAGCCTATTCGCAGCATAGTTCTTAAATTACTTTTAATTTAAAAGAAGAGCAGGGTTACAATAATACAATTTTGCGAAGGCATTACGTGGTCCGAGTATTAACTTTCATACCCCACCCAACCCCTTCTCAACGAAGCGAACACGGCTATGAAATAAAAACTTAATTTCGGCTTAAAATGTTTGCATATTGTAAAATTGAAACATTTAATAGGTCATATTAAACAGGTTATCGCATGTTTTCAGTAAAACATGTATTTCCATTATAAACAGGTTAAAATGTAAAAGTCATAAACTCGACTACAAGCTCTAGAAAGAAACAAGACACGCTGAGAATAAATAATTTACATTAATGTTTGTTTGGTATATATAAAATATTTAATTTACAAACTTCGTAAGATCCTTTGCTATAATCTGTTTTATACAGTCTGTATTAAACTTGTTGAACTGTTAATTAAAAGAGGATATGAATTAACAAGCCTCTTCAGTATCCTTCTGTTATCCTGTGTGTGTTTGTGACGTCCTGATTGATCCATCCTTTTAGAAAAAGAGAGAGAACAGATAATGCAAACCGAAATATACAGACCCATTTTATATATGATATAAATCTTACTCGATACACAATTAATGGTCCTATAGAAACGAAACGACAGCACCCAAACACAATGACACCGTTGGTCCGCACTGTACCGCAAACTAATTTTTGTTTAGTCTATACTCGGATGTTCATTGTCCCATTTCGCAAATATTTAAAACGGCGTTCTCTAAGTGTGAAACCGAAAAAATACAGCAAGAACATATACCATCTACTAAACGTTGGGAAACCAAAACATCTGATTGATATATGGACAATTTTGATACTGTAAAGGCTGCAGACATAGAAACTAAATTAGATACAATGATTGATGAAAACAATTATAACCAATCAGAATTGAATGACTGAGTCACAGAAATATATACACCATTTGAAAATTGCTCCACAGAAACCTTCGGATATATTCATCAGAATAAAAGTCCAAGGCAAATCACATGTAAAAAACCATGGTTCAATCGATTCTGCCGAAATGCACGAAATGTATACCATATAACAAGAAGAGCTTACAATAAATATAAAACCACATATTACAAAAACGTATTAAAAGAAGTCAGCAAACAATATAAAAATAAGTTGAAAGTATCATTAAAAAGATACAACAATGACATGAGTGAAAAGCTTAAAGCATTGAAAAACGCAAATCCAAAACAATACTGGAAAATAGTAATTGCTAATACAAAAACGTCACCAGAAACTGCTTCATTAGAAGATTTTTATAAGTTCTTTAAGGACGTAAATGAAAATAATACTGAAGAAAATACAGAAATCAATACAAATGATATACACGCTGATGAGAATAACCCGAATAATGATGAAATAAATGAGCCTATTACTGAACAGGAAATAATAACAGCAGTCAAAAACTTACGTAATAATAAGTCTCCAGGCGTTGATATTATTGTCAATGATCAATTAAAGGCATCGGTTCATGTAATGCTTCCTGTTTACAAAACAAAAAGTTTAATATTGTCTTTGATAAGGGAATTGTACCCGAAAGTTGGACAATAGGAATAATAAAACCGATATTTAAAAATAAAGGGAACCCATGCTTACCAGAGAATTACCGTCCAATTTCACTTTTAAGTTGCTTTGGAAAATTATTTACTAGCATTTTGAATAGTAGATTAAATGCCTATGCAGAAAAATCATATCTCATAAAATCAACCCAAGCTGGGTTTAGAAAAAACATTCAACAATTGATAATCTTTTTATTCTTAAAAGTCTTATAGATCCTGTTCACGCTGATAAAAAGAAACTGTTCTGTTGTTTGATTGATTTTAAACAAGCGTTCGACACTGTCTGGAGAATAGGTCTCTGGCAAAAACTGCAACATGAGAATATTAATGGAAAATATTTTAACGTTATATACAATATGTATGACAACATTAAGTCTAACGTAGTCACTAAGGATGGTAACTCCCCCTATGTTACATGTTTAAATGGCGTTCACCAAGGCGAAAATGTGTCGCCGTTCTTATTTCGCATTTTTCTTAATGATTTAGAGCAATATCTAAATGACAGAAATGCTACTGGTGTAAATAAAGAAACCGTAATTGATGATGTACATATTTATATATACTGTTATATTTAGTGACAATGAATTAGATCTCCAGCATGCACTTAATCATTTCAAAGTATACTGCGACGCGTGGAAGATTTCTATAAATGTAAGTAAAACAAAATTTATGATTTTTAGTAAGGGTAACCCATCACGAAATAAAATATTTAAAATCGGCGAAGATGTAGTAGAGATAGTCAATGAATATAAATACCTAGGAATCTTTTTCTCTAAAAGTGGATCGTTTAATCATACAAAGAAATATCTAGCAGAACAGGCTAACATAGCTCTTTTCGCATTATTAAGAAAAAAAAAAACAATATCACTACCATACGAAATACCACTTGACCTTTTTGACAAAACAATAAAAACGATTTTAATATATGGAAATGAAATATGGGGGTTTGGAAATATTGATGTCGTAGAAAGAATTCAGCTCGGGGTGGATGGACAATATTAAAAATATATAATGTAATTCTGGCTACTCCGGAATTTGGTACAGCCAGTCTTTTATCAATTCCAAATGGCTAATTAAAGCTTCATATCTGCAACTTAAAGCTATAGAGTCCCTATATCAATCGATTTCTTCTTTGTAGGCGTGTCTTTATTTGTAACTTCATGTTCACCAGCTCATGTCGAAATCGGGTATTTAAGCGAGCAAATATTACTGTATATACATCGACCAGTGCACATCGTACCTATACACAGGTAACAGTAATTTTTACAAAAAGAAAAGTACACGACCTTCTGATTTCAAGTCCTGTGCTCTAACCACTGAACTACAACGCTACTTGAGAAAATACCATACTAACTACCATATATTATGAGTCAAAATAACTTAACATATTAGAACGCAACTAATGATGGATCAATAAATATGCAGTCCATATTGTCGCAAGTGTAAATTTACATTGCCTGGTGTA